>JAIXHY010000027.1:0-398973 GCA_020449905.1 Globodera pallida | reverse complement strand
TTCTGTGTTGTAATGTTTAGAACAACCCAGACTTTTTGCCCTGAGGCTATGTTTATGCATCCAAGGTCACAAGACCATAACCAAATCCTTAACTAACTCCCCCCCCCCCCCATTAAAACAATTCATGACTTGAGGCAAAATGTCTGGACGTTAACGCATGTGCCGGTAGAACGATCCTGACATTTTGCCCTGAGGCTATATCTTTGTTATCCGTTTGACAGCCGTTTAACGACCGGAGATTTATATCTCCGATCATGACCGGCTGTTACACAATTGCAAAATTGATCCAAATTGCCTCAGGGCTTTTGGATCAATTTTGCAGACAGACGGTTGATCAAAATAGGTACTATTTAAAGCCCCTCTTTTTGGCAGTTACATCAACTGTTAAATGGGCAGAAGCTGTTCCCTTGCCCCGGGCAAAAGCCGTTTNNCCCCCAAATGCCAAAAAGGGCAAAATCGGTTTTTGTATCGCGGCATACTATGGATGCCTCGTTCCAATTTTTTAAGCATCTAAATTACGCTCGTTGGGGTAGGCGCCATGCGTTTACCCCTAATCCCTCAATTTTTTAGCGGGATGGCACATTTAGCGATTTGTGTAGGGTTTTTTTGTTTATGCTAATTTGTGTTTAATTTTTTAATTTTTTAGTGCCGAATATTACCCATCGACAAATGGACGCCAACAACAACAACATCTGCAATTCTGACTACATGAGCCGCACCGGNTTCTGTGTTGTAATGTTTAGAACAACCCAGACTTTTTGCCCTGAGGCTATGTTTATGCATCCAAGGTCACAAGACCATAACCAAATCCTTAACTAACTCCCCCCCCCCCCCATTAAAACAATTCATGACTTGAGGCAAAATGTCTGGACGTTAACGCATGTGCCGGTAGAACGATCCTGACATTTTGCCCTGAGGCTATATCTTTGTTATCCGTTTGACAGCCGTTTAACGACCGGAGATTTATATCTCCGATCATGACCGGCTGTTACACAATTGCAAAATTGATCCAAATTGCCTCAGGGCTTTTGGATCAATTTTGCAGACAGACGGTTGATCAAAATAGGTACTATTTAAAGCCCCTCTTTTTGGCAGTTACATCAACTGTTAAATGGGCAGAAGCTGTTCCCTTGCCCCGGGCAAAAGCCGTTTNNCCCCCAAATGCCAAAAAGGGCAAAATCGGTTTTTGTATCGCGGCATACTATGGATGCCTCGTTCCAATTTTTTAAGCATCTAAATTACGCTCGTTGGGGTAGGCGCCATGCGTTTACCCCTAATCCCTCAATTTTTTAGCGGGATGGCACATTTAGCGATTTGTGTAGGGTTTTTTTGTTTATGCTAATTTGTGTTTAATTTTTTAATTTTTTAGTGCCGAATATTACCCATCGACAAATGGACGCCAACAACAACAACATCTGCAATTCTGACTACATGAGCCGCACCGGNTTCTGTGTTGTAATGTTTAGAACAACCCAGACTTTTTGCCCTGAGGCTATGTTTATGCATCCAAGGTCACAAGACCATAACCAAATCCTTAACTAACTCCCCCCCCCCCCCATTAAAACAATTCATGACTTGAGGCAAAATGTCTGGACGTTAACGCATGTGCCGGTAGAACGATCCTGACATTTTGCCCTGAGGCTATATCTTTGTTATCCGTTTGACAGCCGTTTAACGACCGGAGATTTATATCTCCGATCATGACCGGCTGTTACACAATTGCAAAATTGATCCAAATTGCCTCAGGGCTTTTGGATCAATTTTGCAGACAGACGGTTGATCAAAATAGGTACTATTTAAAGCCCCTCTTTTTGGCAGTTACATCAACTGTTAAATGGGCAGAAGCTGTTCCCTTGCCCCGGGCAAAAGCCGTTTNNCCCCCAAATGCCAAAAAGGGCAAAATCGGTTTTTGTATCGCGGCATACTATGGATGCCTCGTTCCAATTTTTTAAGCATCTAAATTACGCTCGTTGGGGTAGGCGCCATGCGTTTACCCCTAATCCCTCAATTTTTTAGCGGGATGGCACATTTAGCGATTTGTGTAGGGTTTTTTTGTTTATGCTAATTTGTGTTTAATTTTTTAATTTTTTAGTGCCGAATATTACCCATCGACAAATGGACGCCAACAACAACAACATCTGCAATTCTGACTACATGAGCCGCACCGGNTTCTGTGTTGTAATGTTTAGAACAACCCAGACTTTTTGCCCTGAGGCTATGTTTATGCATCCAAGGTCACAAGACCATAACCAAATCCTTAACTAACTCCCCCCCCCCCCCATTAAAACAATTCATGACTTGAGGCAAAATGTCTGGACGTTAACGCATGTGCCGGTAGAACGATCCTGACATTTTGCCCTGAGGCTATATCTTTGTTATCCGTTTGACAGCCGTTTAACGACCGGAGATTTATATCTCCGATCATGACCGGCTGTTACACAATTGCAAAATTGATCCAAATTGCCTCAGGGCTTTTGGATCAATTTTGCAGACAGACGGTTGATCAAAATAGGTACTATTTAAAGCCCCTCTTTTTGGCAGTTACATCAACTGTTAAATGGGCAGAAGCTGTTCCCTTGCCCCGGGCAAAAGCCGTTTNNCCCCCAAATGCCAAAAAGGGCAAAATCGGTTTTTGTATCGCGGCATACTATGGATGCCTCGTTCCAATTTTTTAAGCATCTAAATTACGCTCGTTGGGGTAGGCGCCATGCGTTTACCCCTAATCCCTCAATTTTTTAGCGGGATGGCACATTTAGCGATTTGTGTAGGGTTTTTTTGTTTATGCTAATTTGTGTTTAATTTTTTAATTTTTTAGTGCCGAATATTACCCATCGACAAATGGACGCCAACAACAACAACATCTGCAATTCTGACTACATGAGCCGCACCGGNTTCTGTGTTGTAATGTTTAGAACAACCCAGACTTTTTGCCCTGAGGCTATGTTTATGCATCCAAGGTCACAAGACCATAACCAAATCCTTAACTAACTCCCCCCCCCCCCCATTAAAACAATTCATGACTTGAGGCAAAATGTCTGGACGTTAACGCATGTGCCGGTAGAACGATCCTGACATTTTGCCCTGAGGCTATATCTTTGTTATCCGTTTGACAGCCGTTTAACGACCGGAGATTTATATCTCCGATCATGACCGGCTGTTACACAATTGCAAAATTGATCCAAATTGCCTCAGGGCTTTTGGATCAATTTTGCAGACAGACGGTTGATCAAAATAGGTACTATTTAAAGCCCCTCTTTTTGGCAGTTACATCAACTGTTAAATGGGCAGAAGCTGTTCCCTTGCCCCGGGCAAAAGCCGTTTNNCCCCCAAATGCCAAAAAGGGCAAAATCGGTTTTTGTATCGCGGCATACTATGGATGCCTCGTTCCAATTTTTTAAGCATCTAAATTACGCTCGTTGGGGTAGGCGCCATGCGTTTACCCCTAATCCCTCAATTTTTTAGCGGGATGGCACATTTAGCGATTTGTGTAGGGTTTTTTTGTTTATGCTAATTTGTGTTTAATTTTTTAATTTTTTAGTGCCGAATATTACCCATCGACAAATGGACGCCAACAACAACAACATCTGCAATTCTGACTACATGAGCCGCACCGGNAAAATTAAAATTTGGTAACGCCAAAAAATGAATAATTTATTAAAAACAACATACCAGTCCTTTGCTCGACACATTTCTCCTTCGTCAGTCACGCATATTTTACAATTCTGGCGATCGCCAGTCGGCGAATCGCAGCATTCGGTGCACGTGATTTGTGCCGAAAGATGGTTGACCTTGTGCCTCTGTTGTCCTGCCTCCAGCGCCTCCAGTCGAGTTTCCGTGTCCCAACATAGCATGCGATACTTTTGTCGCTCTCGCGGAACAGAGATCTTTTTGATGAAGTAGCCAGCATCTTTTTCATGATAAACCTTAAATCAATAACGGTCTAGCATTGAATTATAGAGTGCAAAAACCTTGCAGCGTGCACAATAACTCGTGTAGCATTTGTGTGGACGTTTGGCGTCAAACTGATAAGTGCGACTGCACGCATGACACCGTTTAAGCAAACTGCAAGTTTGCCCTTGCAGATGCGAGTCGAAGCACGACTGGGAGAAAAAGAAGCGGTTGCATTGCTCGCATTGAATTTTAACCCCTGGATCCCTAACGCACGGCTGCTGTGGGCCAACTTGAAAATTGTTTGCTAAAAATGAACCACAAGCAAAAAAAGCAAACCTTTGGCGCATTGTGGACACCGACTTTTACAAGTCATTGTATGCTTGACATCCACTGTGTAGGTGCACTCACAATCTACACAATATTTTTTCCCCAGCTTGAAGAAACAGTTGATCTTCTTAATCGCGTCGTAGTGCCCTTCCGAGTGAAACAGTGATATGTTGAATCGACGTCCTGCTGACCCTTTCCAAACTGGCCTGGGCAACTCCTCTGGTTGGTCGGCAAACAAAACAACACGATACATTCCAGGGTACGCCTGGTCCTGTTTTGCAAAGAAAAATATGTGAAAAATGGAAAGGATTGCGCAAAAGTACCCAGTAGTGCTGAATCATCTGAAGATGCTCCATTCCATAGGCTTCCAGAGCGGCGTCAATGCCCGACTGCTCCATAAGGTTTATGGCCGCCCGCCGCATTTTGTCGCCGTTTGACAGCAGATTGTTTAGGGCCGTTTGGTTAATGCAAAAATCTGGCCGTGACATCAGCTGCCGAGCAACAGCAGCGTTGTCTGTCTGCTGCCCCAATTTCAGCCACGCTTGGTCACTGTAGGCTCTGGCGGCGACCAATGCGTAAAACATACAAAATGAGTCGTCTCTGTTTCGAATGCGAATCCGCTGCCGCTCATCGTACCCCCAGTGCTGGTAATGGTGGAATCGCGGTGCTGCTCCGGTAGGGGGCGCTAGGCAGGTGACGATGATTTGCACTGGTTCGCTGAGCAACAACGAGCGCTTGCTCTGGCCGCCTCCATGCACATCTTCGTCACCGCCACTTTGGCCCAACTTGTCAAGCTCGGCCATCAACGCATCTGCACTGTTTTGCTCCGGAGGCCGGATCGGCATGACGATTGGGTCGCTAAGACCTATTGAGTGGGCGTATAAATTTATTAAGTGCTATCGGCATTTTTGCTTTTCTCACCTCTACCATCCAGTAAAACGCCCAACTTGGTCACACGGCGCCCGCTCTCTCGCTCCGTGTTTTGGACGGCCCTTTCGATGATACGATCCAATGCTTCACAAAGCGCCTCATCCGGCTCAGCATTTTGCCCGTTCAGCACAAACTCCGTGACGTGTCGCTGCAGCGCAAAGCGTTCCATTTTGTGCACGTAATGCTGTTTCTCCTCAAATAGCGGTGGCGATGGGTCGTTGTCTTGGCCAAGGTTGTGGTTGTCGGTCTCGTCTTCCTCATCTATTGTTCGGCGAACGACGCCGTCGCCTCTCTGCGAAGCAGCAGTGGGCACCGCTTGGCCACTGCCCAAGGTTTTTGACGGCGTTGTTGTTGCAGTTGAGCCTTATTTTCACCATCCATCTCACCGGATGGGTGTTGTTCAAAGTGGGTCATTGACCGGAAGTCCCATCGTCCGAATTTGCTGTTGCGCGTCGCCGGTGTTGAGCTTCCATCGGGTGGCAATGATGGTGAAGGCGGATTTTTTCCTTTATCGGCCACACGTTTCATTTCTCGAAAAAGATGCTGTTTGTCGAATTCTGGAACAAAAAGCTTGAGACAAAGCGGCCAAATAATTAATCGATAAATATGTCGGTTTATTGCTGACAACCCTGCTCGTTTAGCCATTTTAAAAAATCTTATTCATTTAACATTCAAATGATGACGACGGTGATGAACTATTAAAAAAATCCCATCACTCCAATGAGCAATCCGTTTTTTCATCAATTCTTTTTGGCGCGCTTCCCTGAGCGGTCTTCAACGATGGAAACCTCTTCTCCGTCATCGCCTTGGAGCAGCGCTCCAAGTTTTTCCGGTTTCGTCTCTGCTAAACTGGCAAATTGATCAATTTTTATGCCTAAAAAATTTTCTGCAGCTGCAGAAAACGCGGTGGTCTGTTGGCTTATTTCCGGGTCATCGCAGTCTTCGAGATCGACCCGAATGTAGAGGTTTACGTGCGGTTTCTTTGCGCGGTGAGCACATGAGACACAAAACAATTCGTTGTCCAGCTTTCTTTTGCACGGGAGGCCTCCTTTGGCTCTCAGCGGACAGGCCTAAATTTGAGAATGGGATGTGTTTATAGCTAAAAACACCCTCGCTCGTTACCTTATACAAGCTGTATTGTAGGTCCGCAATCCTTGCGTGCACATAAAATTGGCCGGGGGAATTGAACTCTACAACTTCATGCAGTTGTTTTGCATGAGTCGGGAATTCTTCAGCACGTCGTTTCGATGCAGAGTCAGAGATTTCGAAACGTTTGAGGTTACTCATTTCGCTTTGGTGAAAGAGGAAAATAGCAAAGGTCAGAGATTTCGCTTAAAATTTTAATGTCAGATAGTAGTGGGTGATATTAAAAAGTACATGCGCGATAGATTAACGCGTTAAATTAAAATAGAAAGACGGATAAATCATTGCTCGAAACGACAAATGACGATAAAGTATATAAAACTTCCTTTTTAAAGGTTTGAAGATAACACCATACTGATAAATTCCTCAAAACCTGAAAGGACTTACAACATTTTTTTGAAAATAGAGATGATCTTACAAATTCAGATCCTCCCGTCCCGATTTTTGTCGATATCGCTAAACGGTGTTGTCAGTTTTTGAAGGACGATGCAGAGGTGCATGAAGTCGTCAAAATATAAGCAGCCTTAAATTTGATATTATTGTTTTTGACCTGATTTCACACCTACCTGTCCTTGTTCGATCGTATTTGCTCATTAAAATTGCATAGAAGGTACCAGAAAAACGGTAACCTTAATCGGTGATTAACTTATTTCATTATTGATATTTAATTTTGCCACCATATTTGGACAGCGCAGCTTCTAACTGAACAAAGGCGAGCGAGATTTCATTTTCGGCGAATTTTTCAAAATCACGCAACCACTCGTTGACATACTTAAAATAATAGCCTTAAAAAAAACCAAAATGGCAAATTAAATTACATCCCATAGAGGCTTGAATTCAAAAGGATCGATGACGCCGTTGCGGTTCAAATCAAACAATATGATAAGCAGCCTACAGGTTTCCGGATTAAATGGGCGTTTGGTTCCATTAGATAGGACACGTTGGAGTTTGGCTGCATCAATTTGACCGCTTGAAGCGTGGTGCATTTGGCCATATTTTAGTCTACTGTCTTTGGGTGAAGATTCGTAGCTCATTGTGTGCGGATTGGAAATAAAAATCTAAATTATAAGGTGGATGGAAACAGTTTGTTTTTAATACTGAATTTTTAAAACGATCAAATTGAGTCCCAGGGATTGGCACTAAACTTTCTGAGTGCGGCACTGATTTTTTAAGGTTATTTCATTCTGGTACTGAATTTTTAAAACGATTTAATTGGGTCCCAGGGGTTGGCCCAAACTTTCTGAGTACGACACTAACTTTTTAGAGGTTATTTCATTCTGGTACTGAATTTTTAAAACGATCAAATTGAGTCCCAGGGATTGGCACTAAACTTTCTGAGTGCGGCACTGATTTTTTAAGGTTATTTCATTCTGGTACTGAATTTTTAAAACGATTTAATTGGGTCCCAGGGGTTGGCCCAAACTTTCTGAGTACGACACTAACTTTTTAGAGGTTATTTCATTCTGGTACTGAATTTTTAAAACGATCAAATTGAGTCCCAGGGATTGGCACTAAACTTTCTGAGTGCGGCACTGATTTTTTAAGGTTATTTCATTCTGGTACTGAATTTTTAAAACGATTTAATTGGGTCCCAGGGGTTGGCCCAAACTTTCTGAGTACGACACTAACTTTTTAGAGGTTATTTCATTCTGGTACTGAATTTTAAAACGATCTAATTGGCTCCCAGAGGTTGGCCTAAACTCTTCTGAGTACGACACGAACTTTTTAGAGGTTATTTCATTCTGGTACTGAAATTAACGAAAGATAAATTTGAGTCCTAGAGGTTGCCACTGCCTTCTGAGTACGAGACTAACTTTTTAGAGGTTATTTCATTCTGGTACTGAATTTTAAAACGATCTAATTGGCTCCCAGAGGTTGGCCTAAACTCTTCTGAGTACGACACGAACTTTTTAGAGGTTATTTCATTCTGGTACTGAAATTAACGAAAGATAAATTTGAGTCTTAGAGGTTGCCACTGCCTTCTGAGTACGAGACTAACTTTTTAAGGTTATTTCATTCTCGTACTGAATTTTTAAAACGATTAAATTAGGTCCCAGGGGTTGGCCCAAACTTTCTGAGTACGACACGAACTTTTTAGAGGTTATTTCATTCTGGTACTGAAATTAACGAAAGATAAATTTGAGTCCTAGAGGTTGCCACTGCCTTCTGAGTACGAGACTAACTTTTTAAGGTTATTTCATTCTGGTACTGAATTTTTAATCCGCTAAAATTGAGTCCCAGTGGGTGGCATTAGCTTTCTGTGTACAAGACTAACTTTTAAAGGCTAATTAACACTGGTACTGAAATTTTAAAAGGTCCAAAATTAAGTTCCAATGGTTGGCACTAACTTTTTGGGTACACTTGTAACTTTTTAGAGGCTAATTAACACAGGTACTGAAATTTTAATCCGCTAAAATTGAGTCCCAGTGGGTGGCATTAGCTTTCTGTGTACAAGACTAACTTTTAAAGGCTAATTAACACTGGTACTGAATTTTTAATCCGCTAAAATTGAGTCCCAGTGGGTGGCATTAGCTTTCTGTGTACAAGACTAACTTTTAAAGGCTAATTAACACTGGTACTGAAATTTTAAAAGGTCCAAAATTAAGTTCCAATGGTTGGCACTAACTTTTTGGGTACACTTGTAACTTTTTAGAGGCTAATTAACACAGGTACTGAAATTTTAATCCGCTAAAATTGAGTCCCAGTGGGTGGCATTAGCTTTCTGTGTACAAGACTAACTTTTAAAGGCTAATTAACACTGGTACTGAAATTTTAAAAGTCCAAAATTAAGTTCCAGTGATTGGCACTAACTTTTTGGGTACACTTGTAACTTTTTAGAGGCTAATTAACACTGGTACTGAAATTTAAAAGGTCCAAAATTAAGCTCCAGTGGGTGGCACTAACTTTTTGGGTACACTTGTAACTTTTTAGAGGCTAATTAACACTGGTACTGAAATTTTAATCCGCTAAAATTGAGTCCCAGTGGGTGGCATTAGCTTTCTGTGTACAAGACTAACTTTTAAAGGCTAATTAACACAGGTACTGAAATTTTAATCCGCTAAAATTGAGTCCCAGTGGGTGGCATTAGCTTTCTGTGTACAAGACTAACTTTTAAAGGCTAATTAACACTGGTACTGAAATTTTAAAAGGTCCAAAATTAAGTTCCAGTGGTTGGCACTAACCTTTTGGGTACACTTGTAACTTTTTAGAGGCTAATTAACACAGGTACTGAAATTTTAATCCGCTAAAATTGAGTCCCAGTGGGTGGCATTAGCTTTCTGTGTACAAGACTAACTTTTAAAGGCTAATTAACACTGGTACTGAAATTTTAAAAGGTCCAAAAATTAAGTTCCAGTGGTTGGCACTAACTTTTTGGGTACACTTGTAACTTTTTAGAGGCTAATTAACACTGGTACTGAAATTTAAAAGGTCCAAAATTAAGTCCCAGTGGGTGGCATTAGCTTTCTGTGTACAAGACTAACTTTTAAAGGCTAATTAACACTGGTACTGAAATTTTAAAAGGTCCAAAATTAAGTTCCAGTGGTTGGCACTAACTTTTTGGGTACACTTGTAACTTTTTAGAGGCTAATTAACACTGGTACTGAAATTTAAAAGGTCCAAAATTAAGTTCCAGTGGTTGGCACTAACTTTTTTGGGTACACTTGTAACTTTTTAGAGGCTAATTAACACTGGTACTGAAATTTAAAGGTCCAAATTAAGTTCCAGTGGTTGGCACTAACTTTTTGGGTACGACACTAACTTTTTAGAGGCTAATTAACACCGGTACTGAATTTTTAATCCGCTAAAATTGAGTCCCAGTTGGTGGCTCTAGTTTTCAGTGTACAAGACTAACTTTTGTAAGGCTTAGCAATACTGGTACTGAATTTTAATCCGCTAAAATTAAGTTTCAGTGGTTGGCACTAACTTTTTGAGTACACTTGTAACTTTAGAGGCTAATTAACACTGGTACTGAATTTTTAATCCGCTAAATTAAGTTCCAGTGGTTGGCCCAAACTTTCTGAGTACGACACTAACTTTTTAGAGGCTAATTAACACCGGTACTGAATTTTTAAAACGATTAAATTGGGTCCCAGGGGTTGGCACCAAACTTTCTGAGTACGAGAGTAACTTTAAAGGCTAACCTGTTAGTAGCAACGGCAAATGTGCACGGAGACGATGTGCCCAGCGAAATCTGTGTGCCTTAAGAGGTTTGAGGGTCGCTTTTATACTCCCATTTTAACATTTCGTCACACCTATTATGGCATTTTCATGCCCTTAGGCAAAATTTCTGTGTTGTAATGTTTAGAACAACCCAGACTTTTTGCCCTGAGGCTATGTTTATGCATCCAAGGTCACAAGACCATAACCAAATCCTTAACCAACTCCCCCCCCCCCCCATTAAAACAATTCATGCCCTGAGGCAAAATGTCTGGACGTTAACGCATGTGCCGGTAGAACGATCCTGACATTTTGCCCTGAGGCTATGTCTTTGTTATCCGTTTGACAGCCGTTTAACGACCGGAGATTTGTATCTCCGATCATGACCGGCTGTTACACAATTGCAAAATTGATCCAAATTGCCTCAGGGCTTTTGGATCAATTTTGCAGACAGACGGCTGATCAAAATAGGTACTATTTAAAGCCCCTCTTTTTGGCAGTTACATCAACTGTTAAATGGGCAGAAGCCGATCCCTTGCCCCGGCCAAAAGCCGTTTCCCCCAAATGCCAAAAAGGGCAAAATCGGTTTTTGGAACGCGGCATCCTATGGATGCCGCGTTCCAATTTTTTAAGCGTCTAAATGACGCTCGTGGGGGTAGGCGCCGTGCGTCTACCCCTAATCCCTCAATTTTTTGGCGGGATGGCACATTTAGCGATTTGTGTAGGGTTTTTTTGTTTATGCTAATTTGTGTTTAATTTTTTTGTTTTTTAGTGCCGAATATTACCCATCGACAAATGGACGCCAACAACAACAACATCTGCAATTCTGACTACATGAGCCGCACCGGACGCAAGCGGAGCCTTTTATACTTTAATTATTTAATTATTAAGCATTAATATTTTTATTTTAGGCAGTGCCGGGAGAGCAGGCGGCACCACCGTTCATCTCTTCAACTTTCTACGAGAGCACTCGGGCTGTGCCGCCGCCGTTGGACCCCCGACTTCAGCGCCAGCTGCAGCCGACTCCAACGCCGGTTCAGCGCCAGCCGACTCCAACGGCATTGCGCCCAGCTCGAGCGCCGCCAGCATTCCGTCCGCCAACGACAACAACTGCTCGAGCAGCGCGCCCGCCCTCTTTGTTTTCGCTGCCACCACCTCCCGTGCCGCCAACAATTTACCGCCAACCGGCGCCGCCACCGCCACCACCGCCGCCGCCGACAACTCCTCCGACAGCAACAACAACAACAATAACAACTGCTGAACGGTAAAAGCAACTGGGGCCCCGAAAGCAGCAGCAGCGTCAGCCTCCGGCAAAAAAAACGGCGCCCACCATCGTCGGATGAAACATGGTCAACTGACGACGACGTCAAAGCCGTGCCGTTGATCTCGGCGCCAAGACGACGCCTCATCATCGAGAGCGAAGATGACGCGCCGATGGAGCATTGATTGGACGATGAAGGCGGCGGAAAAGATCGGGGGGAGGGGGAGGGGGTGATAAGATTTTTGTGTGCATTTTTTGTTTGGAAAATGAACTGAATTGTTGAAAGGGTGGGCGAATTTTTTTTGGGTTGAAATTATTAAAGTTTAAATTTAAAACTTACCCCCCCCCCTCACCATTCAATTCTTAATTTATCGTTTCCAACTTTAATAGTTTTAAACTCTCCCTTAATTTTGGTTCTCAAAACCTTCATCTTTTTCCCTTTTATTTTCGGGTGGGAAAGTGTTGCACGTTATGTGCGCAAAATATTTGGGTCAGCACGTGTACATATTTATGCGCGCTAATTTTTCGTCTCGTCGATATCCGTCTCGTCGTCGTCGTTGAAAGTTCGTCTCTTCGAATTTTTGTCTCGTCGAAATTTCGTCTCTTCGAATTTTTGTCTCGTCTCTCACGTAGAAAGTCCACGTTGTCTGCAATTTTAGAGTATTCACATTGCCCTTTCAATTAATTCGCAAACTTCAAGTCCCTCCGCACACACATATTTCTTTTCATTAATTGATCCTCCCCCAACCCCCCCCCCATCCGCCTCCCTACCGCACATACATATTTCTTTTCATTAATTGATCCTCCCCCAACCCCCCCCCCCATCCGCCTCCCTACCGCACATACATATTTCTTTTCGTTAATTGATCCTCCCCCCCCCCATCCGCCTCCCTATTTGGTCATTTTCAGTGCCAGTAGGCAGGCTTGATGGCCAGGTATTTGTAGTGGGCTTTGATAGGCTTACGGTAGACATTGTTTATAATTTATTTTAAAAAAATAAGCATTTCAAATTTTGGGTTGGTTACATTTGGGTATACGGTAGCTCCCAGTATTCTGTACCTACAGTATACTGGGCTCTACCGTATACCCAAATGGAACCTTATACTACTCACAGGTTGCCGAGCTGAGCGCTGCGCAGCTGCCACCGCTGCACGTGCAGTTGACTACGTTACGTCACACCAGCGACGGCATCAACAGAGCAGAATAGGAAGCAGTAACAGCAACAGCAGCGGCAGATGACAATGCGAAAGTCGGAGGCAATGAACAGCCCCCGGGCATAGACTGACAATATTTTTTTATACATCGATTTTAATGATTTATTTTAATGATTCGTTCTAAAACTGTCGAGAGTTAAGCATAAAATAAGCGTCAATTTGGATGGCATATTTTGGTGAGAAAGTAAATCATTTATAAAATTGCGAAAAGATAAAGGAAAAGCATCAATTAGTCGATTCGCGTATTTGATCAATTTGAGGCCAATTAAGCTTTTCTAATTTTTCAAACATTGCCATTCATTCAAATGTTCCCCAAATTTGAGTTCCAAATTTCCTGAACATTTGCCGCGGCATTCGGCATTTTTGACGAATTTAAAACATTTTTGTTTAAAAAACTATGAAAATATGCATTTTCAGTGTCGCACCTGCATGATTTTACCTCATTTTGTCATAAATGTGTAACGCATTTATTGAAGCAATGATCAGGATTCGGATCGATCTGATTATGTACAAAAACAAAATTAAAACTATCAACAAAAAAAAAATTTACGAGCGATGTTTCATAAAACTGTTCGGGCGTGTGCAAGAAGTGGACGGACGACGATTGGACCGGAATGCACAAATAGCGGTCCTTCATGTTGATGAACCAGGACGAGGTGGACATCGTGAGAATGAACTTGGACATTTGATGATGAAACTCAAAAATTTGCTTTTCATATCTTCACAATTTTAGAAAAATCGCCAAACGGAACGACAAGGTCAGGCATGAGCACGGATATCCGGATATCCGCAGATTATCCGGATACGGATATGGAATTTTAAAAATAGGACGGACACGGATGGATACGGATATGAAACATCCAACTTATCCGGATATATCCGCTGTATATCCGTGGATATCCGGATAACGGATGGATACGGATATGATTTTCGGAAAATGAGACGGATACAAACGGATACGGATTCAAAAGGCACGGATAATCCGGACACGGGTTTAAAAATTTGTATCCATGCTCATGCCTGGACAAGTTAAATACATATGGAGAAAAAATAAAGAATAGATATAAATATTTATTTAGACTTTTTTTGAGCTAAAATTAAATAACTTAATAAAGAATTGCTTATCAATTAATAATGAATGAAAAAAGTTATTTATAAAGAATGAATTTTAAACAAAGAAAGATTTTAAATGTTATGTCAAAAAATATTTATGCTAAATCGGGTTTTTCCAAATCATAGACTCATCATTCAAATACTTCCCGAATTCGAGTTCTCAATTTCCTACAGTGATTTCCATCGACAGAATTTGGATGCAATTGCGGTCGTCTAAATTGCCTTTTCCATCTATACAAAGTGGTTCTTCCAATTTTCAACATTTTGGCAATTTCCTCGTCATCTAATTTTAGAATTTTTGTCTTTAATTTCATAATAACTTTTTATCAATTCCTTTTGTTTGCTGTGGGAGTATCCATTTGGTGCTGTAAAAGATTTTTGATTAAAATAAATTAATAAAATTGGTCTCGAAAAACTCACTGGTTTGGCCAAGTTCACGCTTCCAATTGTAAATTGTACCAAAACAGAGGCCCAACTCTTTTGCGACAATTTCATCAATTTGATTTTTATATGAATTTTTGAGCCCGTCCCGCATTAATTCGGCTTTCATCTGATCAAATTTCTTTATCAAATTTTTTCGTTCATTTTTTGGATTTATTTGAGTTAAGCCAAATTCTTTTTTCCATTTATATATTTTAAAGCGGCTGACTTTTAAATGTTTTGCAATTGTCTCCTCAATTCTAACCCTTTCTTTTGTCGGAATTTTTCTTTTTTGCTTAAATTCGTCCTTTAATGACGTGGAATTCGTCGATAATTTTACGTTTTTGCTCATCTTCAGCGTTATTTTCGCTTGAATTGGCATTATCAGAGTGATCAGGCTCTGTAAGAGGAGGATTCTGATCAGTTAAATTGGGTTTAATTTGTCCAAGCTGGGTGTTCTGCCAGGTCGATTTGGTGTTGGACATTTTGTCCAAAGTTTGTTGGCGGCGTTTTCAAATGATCGGCTTCATCTTTGTCCCACCATTCTTCTACGAATAATTCGTCAAATGTTTGGAGTGGCAATTCCTCCAATTGTACGGATTTGGCTTTTTCCAATGAATTTGTTGCAAAAAATGACACCAAAATGAAAACCCAAAATTTTTCCATTTATTTGGGCAGAATAACCTATGAATTTAGGGACATTTATATGAAATTCCAAATAATTTTATGATTTAAATGGAAAAATTCGATATGAAAATTTTGTCAATTATTTTGCGTTAATGAATTTCTCTAAAATTTTCTTAATTTTAAAGAATAAATTATCAAAAATTTTACAATATTACTAAATTGCTTTTGTAAAATAAAAAATAGAAAGTAACAAATGACATCCCACAATTGAAATGTGCATTTATGTAAATCATTCTTTAATAATTCTTTCACTCGAATCAATATTCCTTTCCTATAATCGATTATGAATAGCTAAAAGATATTTTAAATAATTAGAAAATTGCTTTGAAGGAAAAAAGACAAGTTTCGTGCCTACAATAGTTGCTTTTGGGTCCACTAGGGATGCTCGAAACTTGAAATTTACCGAGATTCAAGAGTCGAAACCGAGAAATGACACCGAGACTCAAGAGTCGAGACCAAGACTCTCGAGCATCCCTATCGGCCAAAAAAACAAATAAATGCATTTTGACATATACTTTTGTCCCCCACTGTATATTATTGATTATTGTAATGGCATTTCCTCCGTCCTTTCCCTGACTTGGGCACTCTTTTAATTGTGGCCCAATTGCATCCTACCAAATATATCCCCTGTAACAGGGTTGCGGCTATTTAAGTCGGAAGTTGAAGCAAGCGTTTAAGGTGGTTCCATTTCCCCACTCCGGTATTAATAGCATATTTTATTTAGGAGTTTTACGAGGGCTCTCAAAAATATTTGGATGATTGGTCAGAGCAGTTCCGGGAGGCGTATCATGGGTGATTGGGTGATTTTTGATTTGGACCCCCGACATTGGGAAAAATCCGAAAGGCATACAAACATTTTGAAATGGATGACAATTTTCAAAAATCGCAATTTTCTGCTTTTAAAATCACTTGTTTGTGCGATTTTCTCGATTTTTTCTTTAAAATATTTTTGTGAATCAGTCTTCTCTGTGGTCAAAAACATCAAAACAGATGAGCGCAACAGAATGGGACTTTTGAATGCACTTATTTCAATCAAGTACAACTCCGATTTGACTTGTCCTCAAGCCTATAATTACTTTCTTTCTCAACCAAATTTACTCAAATAGTGAAAAATGGTTGCCATAGATTTTGCATTCGCCAAAGAAGGAGTCGGTAACGGTGATGAAATTGGGCACAAAAAATCTTCATCATTTTGAGCATTGATGCTGTCATTGTTGAATGTCGAGAAAGGATTGTTCGTATTCATCAAATCACCACTGAATCTGGGCTTCTCGTTTTGGCAAACCTTTACTATTCACGGCGATTCGATTTTGGGCCTCTAGTTCAGAAAAGATTTAAATTTTGTCTTAGTGGTCTGTAAGCTTTTCAACAAAAAAAGGCTGGGGGTTCGAATCCGCTCCATTCAATTACTATTTTTCGCTGATTTGATTCGTCGGTTCCCCAAAAAGGTAATACAATAGTTCTATGGGTTGCATACTACTGCAGGGATGCACCCCCCAGTGTTACACGTCTCTCTCGTTACTCTAGTGTGTCTAACCGTCCCTCTCACTTTTGCACACTATTTCGTCGATTTAGCATTTCTGGGCATAACTTTCTTGAGAGCTGTCCAATCGCTTAGCTCTTGCTTACAAATAGCTTCTACGAACCATGAACTTTCGAATGGTACTAATTTTCAAACAATTTTTCTTGCTCAATAATTTTCTTTTTGTCATCTTAATTAAAAAAACACAAAACTATGAACATTTTCTCTTATAATTCGTGAAATAATGTATAATTCAAAAAAAAAAGTGTATTAATGGATGCATTATTTTGTTTTCTAAGGATGGTCAATGTTTGAAATGGATCTGAAGTATAGAACAAAAGTTATGAGTATCGAAGTGCGTGACGCTTTTTTTATTGGTTAAAAAAGGTGAGATAGAACGCCAAACGAGAGAAAGTTAGAGAAAGAAAGGAAATTTGTTTATTCTTTCGCACTCTCTATTTATTGGCACACATCTCGCTTTTTGAGTCGCTGTGTATTATTGATTAAATCCCGCTTCGTTTTTCAAAAACTTCCATGCAATTTTCCGCAACTTTTTCTACTTTAACCAATAACATGTCTTTTGATCCAAATAATGAAAAATTTTATAAATAAAGGCATTTAATTTTTAAATATTGAGACCCGACTCCAAATTATAAGGGCATTTAATTTTTAAAGATTGAGACCCCACTCCAAATTATCGTTTTTGTTTTAAGGATGGTGAAAATTTAATAAGGATCCGCCGTATTTAAATGAAGTTAAGCGTATCGAAGTGCGCTCAATTTTTTACTGAAGAAAATAAATCAAAATGCTGTTTATCGGCACGATTCCATTAATTTAATGTTCTCTATCCTAGTTCCGTTTTTTGCAAGATTTGGCATAGGTGGGGCATCGGACAAAATATTGGACCGAACAATTTAAAATTAAAAGAAACTTTCACTGGGGTTTTAAGGTTGCTAATTTTGAATTTAAAGCCATCTTTTCAATGTATCATAATATAAATTATTGCTTTAGATATTAATTCGCTTCCTTAAGATGTGGGACTGAATGACGTGTCGTGAGAAAATAAA
Organism: Globodera pallida; assembly: GCA_020449905.1. Classification (NCBI taxonomy): domain Eukaryota; kingdom Metazoa; phylum Nematoda; class Chromadorea; order Rhabditida; family Heteroderidae; genus Globodera; species Globodera pallida. Next base: position 381,240 of record JAIXHY010000027.1, on the reverse strand, counting down.
AATCAGGGCTCTACCTATAATTGCCGCCACTATGGGCGTTTCCCAAAATCCGCGATTTATTTTAATTTAAACAATTTTTTAAATATTTATTTACATCATAAATTAATGCTAAACACCACAAAATTCAAAAAATCCAAATACTGGGGCATCGGACAAAATATTGGACCGAACAATTTAAATTAAAAGAAACTTTCACTGGGGTTTTAAGGTTGCTAATTTTGAATTTAAAGCCATCTTTTCAATGTATCATAATATAAATTATTGCTTTAGATATTAATTCGCTTCCTTAAGATGTAGGACTGAATGACGCGTCGTTGAGACTGAAATTGTTGTAGTAATTTTGTTAATTTGACCTTTTTCTGTGGACTATCCACATTTAAATTCTTTCTCATGTTGGCTTTGTTTTAATGGATGCTATTTTCGGGCTTCTCTTATGATCCTCTATTCTACAAAAAAACAGTTAGAAAATAAAAATCAGGGCTCTAGGGGTTCTTTAAAAAAATTCGGTTTTTTCAATTTTAAAAAATTTCAACAGATTTAAAAACCGCTTTAAATTCTCAAATGCAGATTATATTCATTTTTATATACTTTTTTAAAATTTTTGAATGTAGACGAGAAAATGGATTACAATTTTCAAAAAGCGCAATTTTCTAATAGTGAAAAGTGGTTGCCATACGCTGGATCAAGCAGAGTCACCACCAGGCATTTTTTAATCATATTCTCATCCTGAATAACAAAGAAAAAAACATTATAAATTTAAATAAATACTCTGAAATCTTGAATAGGTATTATTTTTTAAAGATTGCGACTTCAACTCCAAATAATGAAAAATTTTATAAATAAAGGCATTTAATTTTTAAAGATTGAGACCCCTCCAAATAAAGATAAATCAAAAAATAATGACTGATGCAGCCTTGTTTTACGGCACTGTTCATTAATAATTCATACATAAATAATTACACATTTATTTGTTTTGCCAAGGAGGCAATTTTTATTAGTTTTCGTTGACACATTTTTATTCTTTATTTTAATTTTAATTTTACTAATTATTAACATTTCTCGCGTCGGGGCTTTTGTAAAGCAAAGTGGTGAATGTACAAAAATAAAGGGGGTGACGGCTAGCAGATGGCGAATTTGAATAGTGGGGTGCGAAATGATTAGAGAAATGAAAGGAAAAGACTCCGTTTGTTTCTCATTAATCAAGAAAAAAGTGAATGTCGTTTCATTCAAATACTTCCCGAATTCGAGTGCCCAATTTCCTGAACATTTGCCGTGGCATTCTCTTCTACCAAATGTTACATCGACAGATTGGATGCAATTGCGCTCGTCTTAAATTGCTTTTTCCATCTACGCAAAGTGGCACTTCCAATTTTCAACATTTTGGCAATGTCCTTGTCACTAATTTTCGGATTTTTGTCTTTAATTTCATAATAAAATTTTTATCAATTCCTTTTGTTTGCTGTCGGAGTATCCATTTGGTTCTGAAAAAAGAATTTTTAATATTAAAATAAATAATAAATTTGGGCTCAAAATACTCACTGGTTTGGCCAAGTTTTTGTTTCCAAGCGTAAATTGTTCTAAAATTGAGGCCCAACTCTTTTGCGACAGTTTTATCTAATTCATTTTTATATGAACTTTTGAATCCGTCCCGCTTTAACTCGGCTTTCATTTGATCAAATTTCTCTACCAAAACTTTCGTTCATTTTTTTCTTTCCCAATGTTAAGCATTTTTCGACTTAGGCCAAATTCGTTTTTCCATTTATATATTTTTTTGCGATTGACTTTTAAATGTTTAGCAATTTTCCCCTCAATTTTATTCCAATCTTTTGCCGAATATTTTCCTTTTTGCTTAAATTCGTCTTTAATTGCGTTGAACTTGTCGATACTTTTACGTTTTTGCTCATCTTCAGCAATATTTTCGGTTTGTTCTTTGCCATTTTTGACATTATCAGAGTGATCAGACTCTGTGAGAGGAAGATTCTGATAAGTTGAATTGAGTTCAATTTGTCCAATTTGGGTGTTCTGCCGGTCGATTTGGTGATGGACATTTTGTCCAAAGTTTGTTGGCGGCGGCGTTTTCAAATCTTCGGCTTCAGCTTTGTCCCCACCAGCCTTCTCCGAATATTTCATCAAATGTTTTGAGTGGCGTTTGCCTCCAATTTTACATTTACGGATTCGGCTTTGTCCAGTAAATTTGTTGCGAATAATGACACAATAATTAAAATCCAAAACTTTTCCATTTATTTTGGCAAAACTCTCTGAATTTAGGGATATTTTTAAGAAATTCCAATTAATTTTAGAATTTACTACAGAAAATTCAATTAAAAGAAAATTTGTCAACTATTATGTTAAAATTTCTCTAAAATTTTCTCGGCGGCGTCAATCGGCAACCGCCGACCCTCCACCTTCCCCCCCCCCCCTCCAGAAGATAAAACAAAATTGCGTTTACAACATTTGGTAAATTTTCTAAATTTATTATGGAATTTTGATACTAAGCAATAGATTAAAGGACAAGGTCATAAACCGAAAAACCGCTCATTTAACCGGTCATAAGTTTCAAACCGGTTACGAAAACCGAGTCTCTGAAAACCCGTGTAACCAAAAAGCGGTGGTAACGGTTTTTAACTGATACTGTCCTACTCTAAAAAAATGATTGAAAGTAATAAATGACAGGCCCAATTGAAATGGGCATTTACATCAATCATATTAATAATTATCTCACCCGAATCAATATTCCCTTTTTGAACCGAGACCAAATCAATAGTCGTGACATCACATAAATATTTTTCTTAAACCTTTTGAACCGGGACCAAATCAATAGTCGTGACATCACATAAATATTTTTCTTAAACCTTTTGAACCGAGACCAAATCAATATTCATAACATCTCATACTACTAATGATCAAAGAATGCTAAAATTAAAAATGTTTTTGAATGTAATTATAATTCGCCTATGGGGAAAACCCCAATTAGTTGGTTTTAGCAATTTTTTAAGGCAACGAAATGGCAATCGAACTAAAGAATTTTAACAATTATTTTAACATTTTGACAATGTCCACATCAGGGATAGTCGGAAATTTATTTTGAAAAAACGGAAAACGAAAACATTTTTCTATTTTAAGCTTTTGGAGCGGCAGGTGGAAAAGGCGCTGGGATCATATAGCCACCCTGGCTTGGGGTTTGTTAGGCGTAGGCCTATGCCACCCTGGCTTGGTTAGGCTTAGGCCTAAGCCATAAGCCTAACAAACCCCAAGCCAGGGTGGCTTAGGCCTAAGCCTAATGAATTTTATAGATTTTCAACATCTTCGATTTTGTCAGATCTTAAAAATATTGTCAGATTTGTGATCAGCACCCTCGGAAACCCCATATATGATCCCATCAAAGGGTTCAGGAAAAATATTTATGAGATGTCAGGAATACTGATTTTATCCCGGTTCAAAAGGGGAAAATTATTTATGAGATGTCAGGAATATTGATTTTATCCCGGTTAAAAGGGGAAAAATATTTATGAGATGTCAGGAATATTGATTTTATCCCGGTTCAAAGGGTTTAGGAAAATATTTATGAGATGTCAGGAGATTAGGTCCCGGTTCAAAAGGGGAAAAATATTTATGAGATGTCAGGAATATTGATTAGGTCCCGGTTCAAAAGGGGAAAAATATTTATGAGATGTCAGGAATATTGATTCGGGTGAGGTATTTATTAATGAGAATATGATTTATAATATGATAGCCTATTTCACTTGTGGGCTAACATTTATTGCTTACACTCATTTTTTTATTAAGGCTAAATATATTAATATTGTAAAAATTTGACTCTTAATATTTAAAATTTATGAGAATTTTTGTGAGAAATTTTTAAACATCAATTTGTATATCGAATTTTCTGTTTAAATTATAATATTATTTTGGTACCAAACCGGTCTCGAACCGATATGAGAAAAATCAAACGATTCATTAAAATTTCATATAAATATCCCCTAAATCACATAGTGAATAATTTAAAAAGCCGCGGGGCTGTTTAATTAGGTTATGTTTTATAGGCGTTTTAATTAGGAAAGAGTAAGAAATAGCAAGCAATTTCCTGAGCTACCTTAACCGTACCGTCGATTGCGGACCATGGCTATGGTGATGAAATTTGTTGTCGGTTTCACGGCACTTCTCTGGAATGTCCGTTGTAACTGCACAAAGCGGCGCCACACTGAGATGGCGTTACTGAAATGACCACAATAAAACGGCCATACTGAAATGGCGACACTGAAACGTCCCCTGTCCGTAATTCCCACAGATCCGGACAGTTTGGCGCCGGCCGTTTTGTCCCCGTAACCGTGGCTAGCAGCGTTTATAACAGTTTTCAACTAAAATATTAAAATATGGCAATTTTTTAAGCTTTTTATGAACGAACATATCTCCAAACAATTTGAAAAAATTTCCCCCACCTTTTAATAATCCCCCACTCCTCTTAGTGAAAAAGAATCCCCATGGGGGATTAAAAGAGTTAATACGGTACAAACACAGAGGGGATGTTTGGCGTCCAACTTACAATCAACACGCTCACCATTAAACACTCTCCGTACATTTCCAAGTGACCAATCAGAGCATTTAACTTTCTTTAAGATTGAGACCCCACTCCAAATAAGGAAAAATTTTATAAATAAGGGCATTTAATTTTTAAAGATTGAGACCCACTCGTAAAAAATAAGGACAGTTTTTATTCTTTATTTTTATTTTACTAATTATAAACGTTTCTCGCGACCTTCGCCACAACTTAACCAGCGTTTGTACTGAAGTTGACGTCATTTATACCGCGTTGCACCACACAAATAACAAAAGCAATAATCCAAAAAACAGGTGAACCAACTGAAAAGCCTCCATTCATAAACATTCAAAAAGAAAGTGTAAAAAGAATAATCACAAAATTTAGAATTTTCTCTAATAAGCCCAATCCGGTTTTGCAGCGAAGCTTCTTGATAATGGCATCAGAGATGAACAACCTTTTTGACCATTTTACGATGTTCAGCCCACACTTTGTCCCTCCACATCCTTCGTCCTCTTTTTCCCTTTTTTCCCACATCTCATTGTCCCAACAATTGCAACAACTCTTTTCCACCATATATCATTGTTGAAGGAATAAATAAAAGATCCAGGCCCGCACTTTCTCACTGATAGCACCGGATGGTTCGACTTCGACAAGTGACGGGAAAGGTGGGGTCTTAGTTTTTTTAGTGAAATTGCAACTTTTCATTTGCACTTTTTTCTGTCCCCGTTGCATTCCCAACTTCATTTTGTTACACTTCGTCTGCACTCCGCGCGCGCGTAAAAGGTAGGCCGAACCGATTTGTCATGAGCTAAGGCCATGTTCAATCAAAAACAAGTCCACTTGTGAAAAAAATAATTTTCACCAAATCAGTCCAGGCAATCACAGGCAAATCCTTTTGTGAAGTTTTCACCAAATCAGTCAGTCCAAGTATGATCAATCCAATCCAAGCCCATTGCCATCCTGATCAATCCACTCCAAGTCCACTGAAATCCTGATCAATCGAATCTTAGTCCATTGTAACTCTGATCAATTGAATTCAAGTCCAGTCACAAAATTCCTTTTTTTTTTTCCTTTTCAGGTCCAGTTCAATTATGATCGTTAAAACAGAGTCCACTGCAATCATAATTGTCCAATCCAAGCCCGATCACAAAATAATCGTCATTTCAGTCATGATCAGTACACTCCAAGTCAAATCACAAACAGGCACTCAAGTCCACTCATAAGAGAGTTGATCAATTTACTCTCAGTCCACTTACAAATGATCAACCCAACCCAAATTTAGTCCATACCACATATCCAATACCACTCCGTGATCAGATCGGAAAAAATCGAATTTCACATGGGGAAATCAAAATTCACTGAGCTCACAACGTGCTTCATTACATACGTCCAACCGTTTAAAAATTACCCAAATAAATGCTGCTCAAAATATCCAAACAAAACCAAGTTACCAAAGAGTTGAGAATGTTCTACTCGGGATAGACACCGTACAAAACCACCCCATACAGCAGCTGCATGAGACGAGTGAGGGACAGCAGGGACCTTCCCTTCCAGCGGAAGGAGGGCCATCCACTTCGTCCACAACAGTGTGCATAAGAGGACAGCAGATGGCCGTAGCACAAACTAGTGAAATGGGAGGAACGTCCGGAACCGGACCGACTGACACAACCGGAGTCGCAAATCGACAATTAGGGATGGCGGCAACACCGGTTCAAGGGGGATTTGGCATGGGATGGCCGATGGACGCATTTAAATGGGCACAAATGCACAGCTTCTTCCCACCCCCGGCGGTGGTCTACCCAACCCCAACGGTTGCGAGAATCCCCACAGCGGCAGTAGCCCTCCCCCGGGAAGCCCAACCCCCGCCCTCTACCAGCGGGAGTTCGCCGACTTCACACGAACAACGGACAACGGAGGAAGGACGACAGTGGGATGGGAGAACAAGACATACGAGTCCCGAAAGGATGGACCCCATCCGGCGACGGCGACCGGACCCATACGAACGGCCACGACAGAACCCCCCGCCCCGACAAAGAGAGCCCCTCGAACGAGCCCGATCCCAGACAACGACAGCTTTATCCGTGCCCCTCGAAACACTCCCCCCCTTGTCTATCCCCCCAGGCATTCGACGAGAACTTCTCCGCCGACGGTCCCAGGAGAGAGACCATTTCTTCGGTCTTGGTCAACTGCTGGCCCGATCCAATCCCGCCTTCGCCCTCGCCTTCTACTCGTTCAAAGTGTTCTTTTCCACCTTCCTGCGCCTCGCCATAGATGAAGGAAATGGCGGAGCGTCTGCGCCGGCACCCCCGGAGTGTCATCGCCGTTGAAGAAGAAAGGGCGGAGCGATGACGAAAGAAGGCAAAAGGAAATGGAAAATGTCAAAGGGAGGGAAATGGCGATCGGAAGCACATAAGAGGGGTGAATGTTCCTTTCGGGGCGTTCACCTCCTTTCATTTGAACCATCGAATAAATATCGCTTTACGAACCCCTTCCAAGCGGATCGATTGGGAAATTCTATACATCGGAGACGCCTCCTCGAACCATCAAATTATTTGGGTACCTTAGGATTCCATACCTAAGAAGGTCAGACTTCGGAAAACCCTCCCCAGGGATAAAAGAGTCGCGACAATGATCAATCCAATCCAAGCCCATTGCCATCCTGATCAATCCACTCCAAGTCCACTGAAATCCTGATCAATCGAATCTGAGTCCATTGTAACTCTGATCAATTGAATTCAAGTCCAGTCACAAAATTCCTTTTTTTTCCTTTTCAGGTCCAGTTCAATTATGATCGTTAAAACAGAGTCCACTGCAATCATAATTGTCCAATCCAAGCCCGATCACAAAATAATCGTCATTTCAGTCATGATCAGTACACTCCAAGTCAAATCACAAACAGGCACTCAAGTCCACTCATAAGAGAGTTGATCAATTTACTCTCAGTCCACTTACAAATGATCAATCCAACCCAAATTTAGTCCATACCACATATCCAATACCACTCCGTGATCAGATCGGAAAAAATCGAATTTCTCCATGGGGAAATCAAAATTCACTGAGCTCACAACGTGTTTCATTACATACGTCCAACCGTTTAAAAATTACCCAAATAAATGCTGCTCAAAATATCCAAAAAAAAAAACCAATTGACCATCGGTACAGTTTAAAGCAATAATTGTTTCCGATAATACACATCACTCTCATTCCCTTCCGGTGAACGCAGTTCGACTCTGATACTTAAGCCCAAGCTTATCCAATCCGGTCTCATTCTCTCGCCACTCTTCTTATAAACCTTTCAAATCCTGATCAAGCAACACCGATCCGAACCGCTTGCATACTGGTCTTATCAAACTGGAAGATACAGTAGGCAGAGATTTTAGGAAAATGCACCGCAAGGTCACTGCCAATTACACATCCCTCTCCAACTTAACCACCGAAGTAAATGCTGGCTTTGCCACTGTGTAATAAAAAGTGGACTCAATGACCGAGTGGGCCATTGACCAAATCCAAGAAATCTAATCAAGAGTAACCGAACCACAACCCGGTCAGAATACCATTCCCGACAATCGACAGAATGAAACTCTCAATGATGATCAAATCCAACAAGAATTTACAACCCATCAAACAAAAGCCGAACCATTACCTCGCAAACGGTCAATTCCATTGGAAGTGAGGAATAAACGGACAAAGCGGAGTCCGAAATTCTTAACATGATGATGTCTGATCCACCAAATTCCCAAATCTCATCATTCAATGGGGAGTCCTCCAACACATTTCAGTCCTGGACATTTAATTAAAGACTATATCCAAGCGGCAGGCGGGAAATGGACAGATCAAGAAAAGCTTAGTCATCTGCAGCTGTTGCTGAACGGAACGCCGAGACAACTACTTGAGGGACTTCAACCGGCAAAAAAGGTGAATGTCGAAAGCAGCACTCACTGATACCAAATAAATTAACTCACCACAAAAGGCGACTTAGCCAGGCAATTACTAATGATCTGCAGACAACGGTCGGACGAATTAGTTCATAAATTCGTAGAAAGGATCATTCCTTTGGTAGAAGCCGCCTATGTCACATCTGATCCAAATGCAAGAAAAGAACGGTTATGCGAGGCTTTCTGAAAATTGGACCCTGAAGTGGCTTTCCAAGTGAAACTCACCAGATCCCATTCTGATTTTGAACAAGCAAGAACCAAAAAAACCAATACTCAAATCCATCCAGTTTCAGATTTTCTCCAGCAACAAGTTCGAGCAGTACAACACAATGGCAAAATTTTGTCCTACCCTAGTTCAGAGCTTTAAAAACAAAAAATGCGTAGACTCCTAAAAAAAATCTTGGAAATTTTACGGACCTGGCACAACACCATGCCCTGGTTGAGTTGTAGCCGCACATGGCTCACATATTTGTACATCAACGGCAGTGTGATGAACGCAGCAACCACGGAGGTCACGGAGAAGGTCAGCGCGGAATAGACCGAACGCAGGAAGCACCAACACATTAGGCGACAAATTTGTACCCTTCACATGCGTGCCGTAGTTCATGTCGCAAGTTTTTGAATGGGGGGGGGGGTGCATTTTTTGGAAGGATAGGGTAAAAGGTAATATTTCAAATTTTTTCTAAAAATTCACAAATTATGGGACATTTAGGGCTCGTGAATGTCCACCAGGGACAAATGATCAATCGGAATAAACATTGATGACCTAATTTTTCTCTAATTTTTAGAAAATTCTTTAAAAAAACAGTCCTATGAATTCCCCAAAATTTAAAAAGTGCCTTGAGCGATTTTGTGGGACTAATGATTAGATGAATACCTAAAAATCGATATCTTTACAAATTGAACAGAAAGAAAATTGAAAGAAAAACGCCTGATGGACGGCGTATAAATGCTGACCAAAGTTTGATCACAGATAATGGATAGGTAAAATGCGCGTAACAAAAATGCCATAAGAATAAATGCCAAAAGGGAAAAGTTCAAAGAGAGAAAAATGCCAAAAGTGGACAGATTTGGGGTTCTTTCAAACATTGGCCATTCAAATATTTCGCGAATTCAAGTTTTCAATTTCCTGAACATTTGAGCCGGCATTCTCTCCCACAAAATGTCCATCAACAGAATTTGGATGAAATTACTGTCGTTTAAATTGCCTTTTCCAGTTAACTAAAGTGGAACTTCCAATTTTCAATATTTTAGTAATGTCCTTGTCACTAATTTTAGGATTTTGGTCCTTAATTTCATAATAACTTTTCATCAATTCCTTTTGTTCGCTGTGGGAGTGTTTATTAGGCCCAACTCTTTTGCGACAGTTTTATCTAATTCATTTTGAGAGTTTTTGAATCCGTCCCGCTTTAACTCGGCTTTCATCTGATCAAATTTTTCTATCAAATTTTTGCGCTCATTTTTTTTCATCTCAAAGTTATGCATTTTTCGACTTAGGCCAAATTCGTTTTTCCATTTATATATTTTTGAGCGATTGACTTTTAAATGTTTAGCAATTTTCTCATCAATTTGAGCCCATACTTTTTCCGAATTTCTTTTGTCGAATTTCCTTTTTGCTTAAATTCGTCTTTCATTGCGTGGAATCTGGCAACAATTTTACGTTTTCGCTCATCTTCAGCAATATTTTCGTTTGAGGTAAGTTCTTTGATTATTTCGTTCTGTTCTTCGCCATTTTTGGCATTATCAGAGTGATCAGACTCTGTGTGAGGAGAATTCTGATTAGTTGAATTGGGTTCATTTTGGTTAGAATGATCAAACTCTTTGAGAGGAGGATTCTGATCAGTTGAATTGGATTCAATTTGTCCAATTTGGGTGTTCTGCCGGTCGATTTGGTGATGGACATTTTGTCCAAAGTTTGTTGGCGGTGGCCTTTTCAAATCTTCGGCTTCAGCTTTGCCCCACCAGCCTTCTCCGAATATTTCATCAAATGTTTTGAGTGGCGTTTCCTCCAATTTTATTTTTACGGATTCGGCTTTGTCCAGTGAATTGTTACAAAGAATGACATAAAAATTAAAAACCAAAATTCATTCATCTTGGGATAATTTTTGTGATTTGTAAGTATATTTGTAAATGAAATAAAATAACTAAAATATGGCGAATTCTTAGACCAAATAAATGCAAATAATAAAAAATTCTTTGGAGTTAATACAGAAAATCAATAAAGGCCATCATTTCCAATTTTCTGGCAACCCTAAAATTTCACAATTGATGCAAATTATGATAGTTTCCGGTCGCTTCGATTAGAGAGATTTGTGCATTTTATATAATTATTTTGTAAATGAAATAAAATATCGTAAATGGTGAAATTTAGTCCAAATAAATGCATAAATACGGGGCGCAAAATTTTGACCGCTAGTTACTGGCCGCAATATCGGGACGCTTTTTGGGATTTATTACATTTTCTAAAAAATTTTTCCAAAAGAAAATTTTCTCCAAAATCAATTTAAATTTTTGTTGATGGATTTGTTAAGAAAATTCACAAATCAATGAAGAAAAATGTCACTCTCGGTTCTTGAGCCGTGACCAAAGTTCAGTCCCAAAATCGAAATTTTCAGTACCAGTCTCGGTGCCAAATGCTTCTATTGTGATTCGGAGTTGTTGCGCTTAGAGCTTTTCTCAAAAAAGTTATTTGTGAAAATTGCTATCCCTGGCAAATTATGAGCATTCAGTCTCTAATAGAAACGACCGGAAATTGTCACCATTTCCTCCAATTGTGATTAATAATTTAGGGTTGGCAGAAATTTGCAAAATGATGGGCCTTATTGATTTTCTGAATACTCCAATTTATTTGCTTAAAAATTCACCATTTAGTTATTTTATTTTATTTGCGAAAAATTCTTTTTAAAAATTAATGACAAATTTTGCAACCAAATTTCGCATTTAAATTATAAAATTGTTTTAGCCCAAATAAAATGGAACAGTTTTGGATTTTAATTTTGGTTTCATTTTTCGCAACAAATACACTGGACAAAGCCGAATCCGTACAATTAGAGGAATTGCCACTCCAAACATTTGATGAAATATTCGTAGAAGAATGGTGGGACAAAGATGAAGCCGAGCCGGCGCCAACAAACTTTGGACAAAATGTCCATCACCAAATCGACCGGCAGAACACCCAAATTGGACAAATTGAAGCCAATTCAACTGATCAGAATCCTCCTCTTACAGAGTCTGATCACTTTGGACAAATTGAACCAAATTCAACTGATCAAAATCCTCCTCTCACCGAGTCTGATCACTTTGGACAAATTGAACCAAATTCAACTGATCAGAATCCTCCTCTTACAGAGTCTGATCACTTTGGACAAATTGAACCAACTTCAACTGATCAAAATCCTCCTCTTACAGAGTCTGATCACTTTGGACAAATTGAACAAAATTCAACTGATCAAAATCCTCCTCTCACAGAGTCTGATAACTCTGATACCAAAAATAGCGAAAATATTGCTGAAGATGAGCGAAAACAAAAAATTATTGCCAAATTCCACGCAATTAAAGCCGAATTTAAGCGAAAAGGAAAATTTTCCTCAAAAGAATGGAATCAAATTGAAACAAAAATTGCTAAACATTTAAAAGTTAATCGCATAAAAATATACAAATGGAAAAAAGAATTTGACCTAAGTCGAAAAATGCATAACTTTGAGATGAAAAAAAATGAGCGCAAAAATTTGATAGAAAAATTTGATCAGATGAAAGCCGAGTTAAAGCGGGACGGATTCAAAAACTCTCAAAATGAATTAGATAAAACTGTCGCAAAAGAGTTGGGCAGCAGTTTTATGACAATTTACAGGTGGAAAAGTAAATTTGGCCAAACCAGTGAGTATTTCAATCCAAATTTTATTAATTTATTAATATTAATTAAAAATTCTTTTACAGAACCAAAACATAAACACTCCCACAGCGAACAAAAGGAATTAATGAAACGTTATTATGAAATTAAAGGCAAAACTCCTAAAATTATTGACGTGGACATTGTCAAAAAGTTGAAAATTGGAAGAGCCACTTTGGTTAGATGGAAAAGCCAATTTAAACGACAGCAATTGCACCGAAATTCTGTCGATGGAAATTCTGTTGAAGAGAATGCCGCGGCAAATATTCAAGAAATTGGGAATTCGAACTCGGGAAATATTTGAATGAATGGGCAATGATTTGGAAAAACCCGATCTAACATTGATTTTAAATTTTTTTGAATGCAACCCAAAACTTGGTTTGCTGATTGAAATAATTCATCTTTTTAATTTTAATCATTATCAAAAAAAAAAAACCCTGAAAATTGAAACATATCCGGAAGGTTTTTGCCGTTCCCCGGAGTTACGGGGGGCGTACTTTTCGGTTATAGGGCATCGGACAAAATATTGGACCGAACAATTTAAAATTAAAAGAAACTTTCACTGGGTTTTTAAGGTTGCTAATTTTGGATTTAAAGCAATCTTTTCAATGTATCATAATATAAATTATTGCTTTAGATTAGGGTTGAGCGGGACCGGGACTTTTGGAAAAACCGGGACCGGGACTTTTGGAAAAACCGGGACCGGGACTAAATTTGGTCCCGGTCTAAAAAACCGGGACTAATTTTCAGTACCATAATGGAAAAAAGACCATTTCAGTACCGGTCCCGTCCAACCCTACTTTAGATATTAATTCGCTTTCTTAAGATGTAGGACTGAATGACGCGTCGTGAGACTGAAATTGTTGTAGTAATTTTGTTAATTTGACCTTTTTCTGTGGACTATCCACATTTAAATTCTTTCTCATGTTGGCTTTGACGGGCGAAAGTCGGCTTACACCCGAAGCCGAAACTCGAAACGAAACAAAATTTTTTCCCGAAACCGAAACACGAAACTCAAAACCCCCAAAATACCCGAAATTTCGGGTGTTACCCTAAACCGAAAGCGAAATTTCGCCTATCCCTGATCCCGGTTGCTATTATTCTGACCCGGCAACAGGAACCTTTTGATTACTATTTGCGCGCTCCCGCACTTGATCTCTGGGTGAGACAATCTTTTAAAAGTTGCAATTTTGGTAAAACAGAAATTTCGTGAGCTCAACTTCGCCGAAATCGATCTCTGGGTGAGACGATCTTAGAAAAGTTGCAATTTTGTTAAAATTTCGTGAATTCAAACATTTGCAGAGAAAATATCGATCTTTGGGTGAAAAGATATTTTGAAAAATTGCATTTCGGAAAAATTCTGGGGATTTACAAACCTTGTCAACATAAATCGATTCCGGGCTGCGCATAATGAGGGAATACGGCTTGCCAGGAAAGAACGTAAACCAGCTCTTGAACGTGGAGAACCGGGAGAATCGTAACTTTGCGAACGGAATGGAGAAAACAACGAGAACGGGGTACTGCAAAACCAAGGTTTTTTCAAGAATTTTGAAAGAGTACGCCGAAAATTTCTCCGTTAGAATTATTGAAGATCCAGTTGCTGCCCTTTTCGTGATGAATGATCGATGGCTTTCTGGATCGATAAACACTGTTGCCTTTATTCTACGATGCGGTTGCGCTGGGTTAAAGCCTTTAACTAGGGTTGTACGGGACCGAGACCGGGACCGGGACGGGATTTCCCGGGTTTTTCAAGTCCCGGTCCCGGTCTCGGTCCCGGTTTTTTGAAAAATGAAAGTCCTGGTCCTGATTCTTTGGTCCCGCCGGGACCGGGACCAACCGGGACTAAATTTACACCCCTAATGATGGCATCATCGAGCGACAATTTCAATCTTTTTTCTGATGTTCCACCTAGTGGGTCGATGGCCTACTGGTTTGTCCTTTTGGTGAGTCTCATGTTATGTGTTGGGTTCGAACCCGCTTGAGTGCAAGCACTTATTCACTCACTTGTTTTCCCCTCTACTCAACTACGCTTCCCCTCATTAATAAGACATTTTAAATAAATATTCTAATATTTTTGCGCAAAAAAAGAATAGATACAAGAATTTTTGAAATAAATTCATCACGTCTTTCTGAGTTTTTGCTTCAATTTCTTTAACAAAGATTGCCAATTTTTGTAAAAATTTCTTAAAAAATTCAAAAAATTTTCTCGGCGGCGCCTATCGGCACCGCCGACCCCCACCTCCCCTACCAAAAGTAAAGCAGAATCCCAAAAAAAAAGAATGAAATTCAAGTTAAAGACAAAAGGAAGATATTTTTGAATAACAAAAAAAAATTTTTGTTTTACCATTGAACATTACAAAAAAAATTTCTCCCTTCAAAGTCCCGGTTAGTCCCGGTCTCGGTCCCGGTCCCGGTTGAAAATCTTGGTCCCGGTCCCGGTTTTTCTGGTCCCGGGAAGTCCCGGTCCCGGTTTTTCCCAAAAGTCCCGGTCCCGTACAACCCTACTTTTAACGTTGTCGCGATATAAGTAGTAGGGATACTCGAGAGTCTCGGTCTCGGTTCTCGAGTCGAGAAATTTTTCGGTTTTTGTGGGTCTCGGTTCTCGGTCTCGGGTTTTTTGTCTCGGAAAACGAGACTTTTTTGCACTGGTAAAGATTAATTTTTTTGGTGGAATTCATTACAGAATCTGAGATTACATATTTAGGAACGCTAGAGTTTTCCTTTCAAAAAGTTTTTGGCGATTTTCAAATAAACATTGTTCTTTTGCGGATACAGCCAAAAAACTATAAATCGTGACAGAGTTGCGGATTTTTTCATATCTTTGCGGTTCAAATTCTCGCCGAATTAGCGTTTCCAATTTCCTGAACTTTTAGCCCGCATTTTCTTCCACCGAATGACCATCGACAAAATTTGTATGAAATTGCTGTCGCTTAAATTGCTTTTTCCATTTATACAAAGTGTTTTTTCCAATTTTCAACATTTTGACAATGTCCAAATTTTTAATTTTAGGATTTGTGTCCTTAATTTCATAATAACGTTTCATCAATTCCTTTTGTTCGCTATGGGAGTATTTATTTGGTTCTGCAAAAGAATTTTAAATAATATGAATAAATAATAAAATTGGGCTCGAAAAAACTCACTGGATTGGCCAAGTTCACTTTTCCAATTCGTAAATTGTTCTAAAAGTGAGGCCCAACTCTTTTGCGGCAGTTTACATTCTAATTTCATTATGGTAATGAATTTTTGAATCCGCTCCGCTTCAACTCGGCTTTCATCTGATCAAATTTCTTTATCAAATATTTCATGTTCATTTTTTGGCGTTCTTTGACTTAAGCCAAATTCTTTTTTCCAATGGTTTATTGTATGAATATTAACACCAAATTTGTCGGCAATTTCTTTATCAATGTCTTTGTATAATCTTTTATTATCTTTATTGTAAAGGTTTTGCTTCAGTTTCCAAAAGTTTAGTTCACAATTTCGAGCTTTTCTTCTTTAGAGTGACAAATTCCTAAAATTTAATAATTTTTAAAATACTTTTTTAACTCTAACTTTTTCTTGAAGTTTTGTTGGATCATTTTTATGATTGATTTGCTTTAAATGTTCGCTTTTCTGAATAATCCAATTCCCCAAATGTTTCATTGGATGAGTGATTATTAGCTCCTTCGGAATCTTCACTGCAATTATCTTCTTCAGATAATTCATTTTGTGGCGTTTTGCTTCTAGCCCTAATTCGGCGGGCACTTTTGCTCAATGGCAAAATCATTTTTAGCTGAGGTTCATCTCCTACAACAACTTCAACAGCTTCAACTTTTATTAAATTTGGTTTTTCTTCAACTTTTTGTGACCCATCATTTTGTTCAAATTTATGTTCATTTTTAGCTGTTCCTGAATGTCATATTGTAAATAAAAATATTAAATTATTGAATTATTATACAAATAATGGACCAAATTTTTGCCCAAAATTCTTTTAGTATTATTTATTGTTCAACCCTAATTTGTGTCAGCTAAGCTATTAAAAAATTTTCGTATTTTTATAATTTTGGTTGAAAACTCTTAATAAAAATCGACTTCCCTCCCCCCCCCCCAAGGCAAAATCCTAAATACGTGCCTGGTAGCGCCAAGAAAATTTTAAAAACCTGTCTGGTTTCTTAGATATTTGCTAACAAAATTCGAAAATAAAACTGTTGTCAAATTTTTTTAGGATAATTCTGTTTTCATTTATTCAGAATTTCTGATCGTTTTGGGACACAAGAAATCTGTTTTATGATTTCTGGTTTTATAAACGCGACCAGAACCCATTCTTGATACTTTGCACAAAAACTGCTCCAATTTGTTGTTCATGCTCAACTTTAAGGGTTCCTTTTAGTGCAGATTCGTTCTGACATTTTCCATTCAAATTGCTCCTTCGTCCGGTTCAACCTTAAATCTCGATGTTAATTTGGGTTCCCGGATGAAAATATGTAAACCCCCAAAAATGAAAACAAAATTCTCTGGAAATTTTATTTTTTTGTTTTATGACAAACTTTGATTTTTGGCTGCGATTCAATCGGTTTGTTGCTTGCTTCAGGCGCTGACTCATTTATTTGCCAAAGTTCATCAAATAAGTCATTGGGAAATGTAAAAACGTAATTTAATAAACCAAACCAAATTAATTGTTGAATGTTAAATTGCATAATTAAATTAGCTTAAAATAATAAACACTTATTATTTTACTAAAATTATTTAGGATTAGAAAAACTTTAAAATTCGCCATTTTGTGCTCAATTGACAAATAAAAATTTAAAATTTTCTAAAGCCAATAATAAATTAAGCAAAATTCAATCAAATTTTCTGTTTACTATTTAATTGTTGATAACGCAATACGTACGTTATACAGAAAGAAATTGCTTAAATCAAAATAAAATAAAACGTTGCAAATTTCTTTCATGTGAAGAATACAATAAATTCAGCTCTAATCATTTTAGATGGTTTATTGTGTCCTAAACACGCGGAAAGTCAATTATTTGATAAAAAAATTTTGTAGTTTGAATTTTGAAATAAAATAAAAACCGTTAAATCTCGATTATTAATCACTTTTATTTGCCTTTTTATTGGATAACGGAAGGAAGTATTATTCACATGAAAGACATTTGCAACGTTTTCTTTAAACAAAAAAATGGATTGAATTTTTGCTTAATCAATCAACAGCGTTACAAACAAACAAATAGACAGACACTCTCAAAATATTTTTATCAAATAATGACTTTGTGTAATAATAAAAACATTGTCCAAAAAACGTCTATTTTCAATTCATCCATGCCGCAGCATCGAAGTGGTGCATTTGAAGGCTTGATTTCAGATCCCCGATGTGCCAAGGATTTTTCTCTGGGGGAAACAATTTTAAATTATTCCAGATTTAAAAAAAATTTGTGATGAATTCAGAAATTTTTCTTTTTTTGAGGTCGTTTTTCTAAAATTATTTTGTAGACCAGGGAGAGGGGGATCGGCGGTGCCGATAGGCGCCGCCGAGAAAATTTTTTGAAAATAGGCCAATTTTGTTTAAGAAAATTTTTCCGATTTCCGACTTTTTGGTGGTTGGAATTCCGATTTCCGAAATTTTTTTAAGCCTCGGAATTCCGATTTCCGATATTTCTTGAGGTCGTCGGCGCCCATCCCTGGTCCATACGTCCAGATCAATCCTCAATGCGTTAACGGAGTCGTTTCGCCACAATACAGCAGCTAATTGAGTAAATTAAATTATTTTATTTTAAATTTTTAATTCTAAATAATTTATAAAATAAACGGAAGATAAAGGAAAAGCAACACTTATTTAAATGAGCCTATAAGGGCGCTGGAGAAAAAATAAAAATGCACAAACTCTTGCTCGAAAATTCGGTTTCAGCATCAAGACAAACCTTTCAAGTGTTTTTTAAAGCTTGTTGAAATTTTTTCAGAATTCGGCTTATCGGGCATTTTGTCCGATTTGTGCGAACGGACATAATCGATCGCCATTTTTAGAAAATAAATGTCAGAATATTGATTTGTCCACGTTCAAAAGGTTTAGGAAAATATTTATGAGATGTCATGAATATTGATTTTGTCCCGGTTCAAAAGAGAATATTGATTCGGGTGGGATAATTATTAAAGAATATTATATGAATACCAATTTCATTGTGGGCTGGCATTTATTACTTTCAATAAATTTTTTATCAAAAATAAATAATGTTTATTATTAGTAATATTTTATTATTTTTTATTCTTAAGAATTTTGTCTACGAATACCGAGATATACTATTTTATACAGGGTGGAGGAAAATTTTTTTGAAAAAATAAACCCCTGGGCGGTCCTTTAAATGCAATAAAATCCAAAAATGCACCCCCACAAGATTGACTTTTTTCTAACTTCGTTCAAGCATTCTTCTCCATCCGATTGTTATCCACTTTTTCCCGATTCTTTTTCTTTTTCAAAATTTCTACTATCAATTCCCTTGGGAATTTGATGTCACCGTCATTAACATGAATTCCCCATCTTCCCATTAGTGTAAACCCGTATTTTTCAGTTGTCGGCATATTCTTTTTATCTCTTTAAAACAGGTGCATGGGGTACCATGGATTCATTTGCCATTGGTAAATTCAGTAACTCGTTTTGAAGGCTTTCCTAATCACCTTTATGTCGCCAAACTGGCGTCTCTGGGTGTTTACAATCAATTGATATTTTTGCTTGTTGCCAAATACCGGCTCAACAATAGATAAGAGCTTTTCTGAACGCCCAGTATGTTATATCCCTTGCATTGGCACTGATCCTGGTCATGTTAACGGGTCAAAATAATGCCATGGCGCCTCGGGCGTTTACATTATCTTTTCCCGTTTTTTCCTCCCTTCTTTTACCCCTCCATAGAAGTGCCTCCCTTGGTGCTGGGACAGCATGTACCAGGGATGTGTATCGTATCGTATCGTAATCGTAAATATCGTATTTTAGAGCCATATCGTATCGTATGGGATTTTCGCTAAAAATCACCCGTATCGTAATTTTTGAGACCCCAGATTTGGGAGGGGTGTCGGCGGTGCCGATAGGCGCCGCCGAGAAATTTTTGTAATTTTTTACTCAATTTGTTAAGAGATTTTCAACCAAAATTTAAAAATAGGGTACCTTTTTTTTGAAGTTTTTACGAATGCGAGGGCCCGGCGGTGCCGATAGGCGCCGCCGGGGGATCGAAGATTTTGATGAAATCTGTTAAGAAATTTGTCCAAAAATTACGAATTTTGCAAAGGGTCCCCCTATGTTTTTTTCTAAAAAAACTTTTTGGGGGGAGGGCATGCCCCTACCCCCTGCCTAAAACCCTTAAAAAACTACCGTATTTTCAAAATTTCGGTTGAATATCTCTTAACAAATTGAGTCAAAAATTCAAAATTTTCTCGGCGGCGCCTATCGGCACCGCCGACCCCTTCCCAAAGTAAAGCAGGATTCTAAAAAATTGCACTTTCATTGAGAATTTTTTAAGAATTAATATGAAAAAAGTGGAAATTTCTACCGAAAAAAAATTTTTTTTTTGAATTTTGAACACGGCCTAGAAAAAATATCGTATCGTATCGTATCGTAATCGTAAATATCGTAATTTTGGCCGTATCGGGTATCGTAAAAAAAATCGTATCGTATTTTGGTGTATCGTAAATATCGTATATCGTGTATCGTATTTTGAGGAGACGATATCGACATCCCTGGCATGTACCCTTCGTTTTTCCCCTCTCGACCAGCCTCTTCAATCCCCTTCAAATAATTGTTTCTTTCATCATTTTTCTTCTGAATTCGTTCTAAAAGCATACTCGTTCGTAAACACTCTCTCTTCCCTTCAACTTTATTCAGTCCTTCTTCAATTTCTCTGATATGAATTAATTATGGTCGAAGTTCTCTCATTCGCGTAATTAGTTTTGCCACCATGGCTCTTATATCCATGATTATTCGCGACGAGTAATATATACAATTCGCCCGCTCGCCTCGCCTCCCAAACGGCTGCCCGTCTTTCCTTTTTTTCTTCCATCATCGCCTTTCCATCCCCGGTCCTCCTCAACTGCGGTGACACTCCCCCGCGCAGAAATTGGGGGGAGGTGGCTGCCACTTCCTTCGTCCAGCGCCTGCGCTAACAAGGATGAGTAAGTAGTACATCTCCAAACGGATGAAGGCGAGGGAGAGAGCTGGATTCCAGTAAGCTATAAGTTGTGCCAAGCCATAGGTGTGCTCAGCGCTCTTGGCTAGGGCGGCGTAAGAATTGTATGCGTATGGCTACGGGGATCTGCAAGGAAAGAGAGCCATGGGGGATTTAAGGTCGGGCTGGGCTTGGCTGAATGCCCTCTGCTATTTTCTTTCTAACGGATTGGCGCCGAGTGGCCATGTTTTACCATATCGAGTTTCCGTTCAAATTAGAAAATTAATTGGAAATTTATATATAAGTGTACCCTAAATTCAGAGGTATCTTAGCCCAAATAAAATGGAAGAATTTTGGATTTTTATTTTGGTGGCATTATTTGCAACAAATTCACTGGACAAAACCGAATCCGTAAAATTGGAGCTCAAAACATTTGATGAAATATTCGGAGAAGGATGGTGGGATAAAGGATGAAGCCGAAGATTTGAAAACGCCGGTGCCAACAAACTTTGGACAAAATGTCCATCACCAAATCGATCCGGCAGAACACCCAAATTGGACAAATTGAACTAAATTCAACTGATCAGAATTCCTCCTGTCACAGAGTCTGATCACTCTGATAATGCCAAAAATGGCGAAGAACAAAATAAAATGAAAGAAACTTCAAGCACAAATATTGCTGAAGATGAGCGCAAACGTAAAATAATCGACAAATTCCACGCAATAAAAGAAGAATTTAAGCAAAAAAGAAAATATTCAAAGAAAGAATGGATGAAAATTGAGGATAAAATTGCTAAACATTTAATAGTCACTCGCTCAAAAATATTTAAATGGAAAAAAGAATTTGGCCTAAGTCAAAAAGTGTTTTACAAAAAAGAAGAACAGAAACATTTGGTAGAGAAATTTGATCAAATAAAAGCCGAGTTAAAGCGGGCCGGACTCAAAAATTCTTATCATCACGAAATTGATGAAACTGTCGCAAAAAAATTAGGCCTCGGGTTTACAACAATTTCCAACTGGAAACGAAAATTTGGCCAATCCAGTGAGTAAACTTGCATTTAGCTTGAATTTCAAGAGAATTTCAAAAAAAAAATTTGGGTTACGTAAGAGTTGAGTATGAAGTTTTTAAGAATTAAAAATTTTAAAAACTGGAAATTTTTACAAAAAAAAAAATTGTTTTAGAATTTTGAACACAGTTAGAAAAATCGTATCGTATCGTATCGTAATTTTGGCCATATCGTGTATCGTAAGAAAACTGATCGTTTGTTGGTGTATTGTAAATATTGTATAATCGTTTTTTGAAGAGACGATTTCGACATCCCTGCTAAATAAGTACCAACACCGGGATAATAAGCAAAAATAGGTGTGAAAATGTATGTAAAATAAAAATAAAATTTTTTTTTTAATTATCAATTGGAGTATTTAGAATCAAAACACTCTTATAGCGAACAAATGGAATTGATGAAACGTTATTACGAAATTAAGGACCAAGATCCTAAAATTAGAGACGAGGAAATTGCCAAAATGTTGAAAATTGGAAAAAGCACTTTGTATAGTTGGAAAAGCCAATTTAAACGACAGCAATTGCATCAAAATTCTGTCGATGGGCATTCTGTGGAAGAGAATGCCGTGGCCAATGTTCAGGAAATTGGGATTCGAATTCGGAAAGTATTTGAATGAATTTAAAAAACTCCAAAATCTGTTCTCAATTTTTTTTCTATTCCATTGGCTGTATTCGCAACATAACGCTGCTCATTTTTTGTTTTCATAAACTTTTGAACAATTTTAAAGCTTTTCTTAAATTGATTTCCCGACAGTTTTTTTAACGTCCGTAAACTCCGACCCCAAAAATTAGTGCCATTATTTTGGGAATTACCACGACCAATATTTATATGGCATTTGCCATATTTTGGGGGTCCGCGCCATATGTTAGTCATATTGTTGCGATTTTTGAAGATTTTGTTCAAAATTATTAATAATGCTAAATTACTGAACATTTCGCCAACAATTCTTCAAATTTTTTCCCAGCGGACCTCTCCCATTCCCAAAGCTTTAAAAATTTACCCTATTTTTAAATTTTTGATTGCAAATTTTTAACAAAGTAAGTGAAAATTCAAATTGCTCTGCGGCGCTTATCGGCGCTGCCGACCCGCACCCGCGCCACCCAGAAGCAAACAGAATTCTCAAAAAAATTTTAAGTTTTAAATTCCATAACAAAAAACGGAGAAATATACCCCTAAAAAATCGATTTAAACTTATGCCAACAGCAAATTCGACATTTCTTCATTAAAATTAAAAATTTAAGTAAAAAACTTTGCTAAGTAGACAAAAAGCAGCATTTGCGACACCTTTGAATTCAAAGAAACTTTCGCTTGTTGGACATTTCTGAAACTGTAAAATAAATAAAAGTCTATTTTTACTGTATTTTTGTACGCATTTTGTATAGTTGGAAAAGAGAATAAACGACAGCAATTTAAACTTAATTCTGTCGATGGACATTCTGTTTAAGAGAATGCCGCGGCAAATATTCAGGAAATTTGGAACTCGAATTCGGGGAGTATTTGAATGAATGGTCAATGGTTGAAAAAAAAAATTAGAAAAACTTAATTGGCCTCAAATTAATCAAATACGCGAATCGACTAAATGTTGCTTTTCCTTTATCTTTTTGCAATTTTATAAATTATTTACTATTAAAATATTTCTTTCACACCAAAAAATGCCATCCAAATTGACGCTTAATTTATGCTTAACTCTCCACAGTTTTAGAACGAATCATCAAAATAAGTAGAGTTGGACGGGTCCGGGACTTTTGGGAAAACCGGGACCGGGACCGGGACCGAGACCAAGATTTTCAACCGGGACCGGTTCCGGGACTAACCGGAACTTTTCAAGAGGAAATTTTTTGTTTGTAATACAAAGTTTTTTTTATTATTATTAAAAAATCTATTCATTATCTTAAACTTAAAGTACCTAACCCAGCATCAATTTTTTTTAAGATTCTGCTTTACTTTTAGGGCGGGTGGGAGTACACTGTGCCGATAGGCGTCGTAGGAAAAATTTTTTGAATTTTTGTTAAGAAATTTCATCAAAATTTGAGCAAAATTATGAATTTTGTTTCGGAATTTTGGGATAAAAACTCGTTTACGTAGTGGGGGATGCCCGGCGGTGCCGACAGGCGCAAATCTTTAAAAAAATTGGCAATCTTTGTAAGGAAATTGAAGCAAAAATTGGCAGTCTTTGTTAAGGAAATTGAAGCAAAAATTCAGGAAGATGTGATGAATTTATTTCAAAAATTCTTGTTTTGCTCGCGTTTTTTAATTAAAAAATATTAAGAAACTATTAAAACATTTTTAATATTGGGGTAAGATTATGTGAGTAAAGGAAAAAAATAAATAACTGCCTGCAATCAAGCGGATTCGAACTCGGCACACAACATTTGACTTATCGGAAGACAAACCAGTAAGACACCGAGTTTCATGGGGAGATCCTTCTAAAAAAAATTGAAATTGTCGCTCGGGGTGTACATAGCTGTTGCTGTTACTGCTTCCTCTTCTGCTCTTTTGATGATTTGAGTCTAATTTCAGTCCCAAAATCGAAATTTTCAGTACCAGTCTCGGTACCAAAAAGAACAAAACAAAATAATGAAAGAAATGTTTTCAAACAAAAATATTTCTGAGAAGAGTTTGAATGTTTTGATTCTTTAGTGATAAATTACTCGGACGATAAAAAGCTACACTTTTATTATTGGGGGAAGATTATGTGAGTAAAGGAAAAAATAAATAAATAACCCTGCGATCAAGCGGATTCGAACTCGGCACTAAGGCTGTCGGTTAACCGAAATCTTTCGGTTAACCGAACCGAAACCGGTAACCGAACCGAAGCATTTCGGTTAACCGAACCGATAACCGATCCGAAATTTTTCGGCTAAACGAACCGAAAAAATACCAGTTTTCGGTCTTGGTTCGGTTCGGTTCGGTTTGAAACCGACAGCCTTACTCGGCACACAACATTTGACTTATCGGAAGACAAACCACTAAGACACCGAATTACATGGGGAGCATCATTAGGGGGTGTACATAGCTGTTGCTGTTACTGCTTCCTCTTTTGCTCTGTTGATGATTCGAGTCTCGGGTTCACTCTCGGTTCTTGAGCCGTGACCAAATTTCAGTCCCAAAATCGAAATTTTCAGTACCAGTCTCGGTGTCAAATGCTTCTTAGAGCTTTTCTCAAAAAAGTTGTGCTCAAAACTTGTGAAAATTGCTATTTTTCTATACGGTTGGTGGTACACACAAAAAGGTTACCTAAACGCACATGAGCACCACCCGACGGCCAACATTGGAGTAATTGTTGGCACTAAGAGAAGAGTTTGGGCAAAATTGTATCCCTTGCAAATTATGAGTATTCAGTCTTTAATAGAAACAACCGGAAATTGTCACCACTTCCTCCAATTGTGATTAATAATTTTGGCAGAAATTTGCAAAATGCTGGGCCTTATTGATTTTCTGAATGATTCCAATTTCTTTTGGGCTGAAAAATTCACCATTTTATTTCATTTTTGTAATATTTATTATTCTTTAAAATCTTTTTGCGAAAAATGCTTTAACACAAAATTTAAGAACAAATTTTGAGCGAAATTCATAGACACAAAAACAATTGAAATTTTTCTATATCAAAATTTCCAAAATTTAATTGAAAACTCATTTAATTTCTTAAATTTTTAGGTTTTGCCCAAATAAATGGAAGAATTTTGGATTTTAATTTTGATTTCATTTTATGCAACAAATTCAATTGACAAAGCCGAATCCGTACAATTGGAGGAAACGCCACTCAATCCATTTGACGAAATATTCGGAGAAGGCTGGTGGGACAATGACAAAGAAGAAGAATGGCATAAATTAACGCTTGAACACAATTTCCATCGCCAAATCGATCGGCAAAACAACCAAATTGGACAAATTGAACCCAATTCAACTGATAAACTTGGACAAATAGAACCCAATTCAACTGATCAGAATCCTCCTCTCACAGAGTCTGATCACTCTGGACAAATTGAACCCAATTCAACTGATCAGAATCCTCCTCTCACAGAGATTGATCACTCTGATAATGCCAAAAATGGTGAAGATCAGAACGAAATTACTTCAAACGCTGAAGATGAGCGAAAACATAAAATTGTCAATAAATTCCACGCAATAAAAAACGAATTAAGGCAAAAAGAAAAATATTCAATAAAAGAATGGGCTCAAATTGAGGATAAAATTGCTAAACATTTAAAAATCAGTCGCTCAAAAATATATGAATGGAAAAAAGAATTTGGCCTAAGTCGAAAAATGTTTTATGGAAAAGAACGTAAACATTTGGTAGAGAAATTTGTTCAAATGAAAGCCGAGTTAAAAGGGGACGGATTTAAAAGTTCTTATCGCCACGAAATTGACGAAACTGTCGCAAAAAAGTTGGGCATAACTTATAGAACAATTTCCAATTGGCGAAAACGTAGCCAAACCGGTAAGTATTTCAAGCCCAATTTTATTATTTATTTATATTAATTAAAAATTCTTTTACAGCATCAAATAAATATCCCCACAGCAAACAAAAGGAATTGATGAATCGTTATTATAAAATTAAGGAGCAAAATCCTAAAATTAGCAACAAGGACATCGCCAAAATGTTAAATATTGGAAGTGCTACTTTGATTAGATGGAAACGGCAATTTAAACGACAGCAATTGCAGTCAAATTCTGTGGAAGAGAATGCCGCGGCAAATGTTGAGGAAATTAAAAACTCAAATTTGGAGAGCATCTGAATGAACTGTCAATGACTTTAAAATCCGATTTAGGCATTCAGATTTTAAAATTTCGGACATATAAAATTTAAATCTTTCTTTGTTTATTTTTGGCGTTGAAAAGAATTGGCATTCTAAAAGGTCACCTAAGTGTAAATCGGACAAAATGTTACCGTACAAAATGTCACCTCGGACAAAATGTCACCGTACAAAATGTCACCTCGGACAAAAGGTCATCAGGGCAAATGAAGCAGAATTCACAAAAAAAAACCTGTATTTCTAACCAACTTTTTTAATTGCAAAAAAGTCATTCGGGGTTGGGGTGAGCAGTTTTGAATTGATAGATTGAGCCAGGGTACAACAGAAAGAAGCCGAATTTAGCACACTATTTTGTCGCATTTATTTTCTCAATTATTTTTCAAATTATGTCCTTTTTCGGGGTTTTCATTTAAGAAAACAAAAACAAAGTTAATTTGTGTTCAGCGCATCAAATTTAGCTATGTATCTGATTATATGTTTTTTTTTGAAAAACTCCATTAAGAAAAATGTTATGAATTTTTTTTGTGAAAAATTCGTTTTTTTCGAAAAATTGACAACAACTTTTAGAGTTTTCACACAACAGTATTACGTCTTAAAAAATTGCGCTGATTTTTCTGAATTTTATAACATAAAAATGATTAAGATCACTCAACTAACAAAGTTATGAATTTTTGAATCAATCAGTGATTTTGTCCACCCAAAAAAATTGTATTCTGAATTGTCATCAAAAATAATTTTAAAAAATCGAGAATATTCGTTTAAATTTTTAAGACACTTTTCGCATCATTACAGCTACAGAAAAAGTCGGAAAAAATCACTAAATTTTCGGATCTCACCCCAAAAGGGTCCCTCCCCCCTTTTGGTTTGAAATCCAAACTTTTTCGACCATAACTCGGGTTTGTGTTGAGGCTTTAAATTCAACTTAAATATTTACTAATAGAGCGAAAAATTACCTATTTATTAAATTAGCGTTTTTTGAATACCTTTATTTAAGTTATGAATTTTTTTGTAAAAAAATAAATTTGTCGAAAAATTGGCCCTAACATTTTGAATTTTCAACCTTTCCTAACAATGTTTTGGGTAGAAGCCGATTTTTCTGCATTTTATGACACCAAATTCACCAAAATATTTTTTTAAAAAACGGGAATAATTTAAGAGAATTTTAGAAATTGTTTCCACGACCATAGATATGAACAGAAAGTCGCAAAAACCATCGGAATTTCGACCCAGCAATTTTTGGCATTTTTTTGCAGACCACCACAGTTTTGCTCTGATCAAAAAGTGATCAACAGCAAAAATGCTGGAACATCCCAACTTGAAATCCTTCCAGCAAATAATACCTATTTGCAAAAAAAAACATATAAATCCTTAGTTAGTAGCATATTTAGAACACATTTTGGTTTTATCGCTTTTAATATGTTAATATTTAAGTTTTTAAGCATATTTCACCAGGTCTCTAATGAAAGGGACCTGAAAATTTCACCATTTCCTCCAGTGATCAATAATTTTAGTGGTGGCAGAATTTGGAAAATGATGCGCCTTATTGATTTTCTGAGTAACTCCAAATTATTTGGGCTAAAAAATTCACCATTTTAGTTATTTTATTTTATTTTGTGATTTTATTATTCTTTAAAATCTTTTTGCGAGAAATGCTTTAACACAAAATTTAAGAACAAATTTTTGAGCGAAATTCATAGACACAAAAACAATTTAAAATTTTTTATATCAAATTTTCCGAAATTTAATTGAAAAGTCCTTAAATTTTTAGGTTTTGCCAAAATAATGGAAGAGTTTTGGATTTTAATTTTGATTTTACTCGTTGCAACAAATTCACTCGACAAAGCCGAATCCGTACAATTGGAGGAATTGCCACTCCAAACATTTGATGAATTATTCGTAGAAGAATGGTGGGACAAAGATGAAGCCGAAGATTTTCAAAGACCGCCAACAAACTTTGGACAAAATGTCCATCACCAAATCGACCGGCAGAACACCCAAATTGGACAAATTGAACCAAATTCAACTGATCAGAATCCTCCTCTCACAGAGTCTGATCACTCTGGACAAATTGAACTCATAACTGATCAGAATCCTCCTCTCACAGAGTCTGATCACTCTGATAATGCCAATTCAAACGAAAATATTGCTGAAGATGAGCGAAAACGTAAAATAGTTGACAAATTCCACGCAATAAAAGACGAACTTAAGAAAAAGGGAAAATATTCAAAAAAGGAAAGAACTCAAATTGAGGAGAAAATTGCTAAACATTTAAAAGTTAATCGCAAAAAAATATATGAATGGAAAAAAGAATTTGGCTTAAGTCGAATAAACCCAAAAAATGAGCGAAAAAATTTAATAGAGAAATTTGATCAAAAGAAAGCCGAGTTAAAGCGGGTCACCACTTTGGTTAACTGGAAAAAGCAATTTAAACGACAGCAATTGGATCCAAATTCTATCTATGAACATTCTGTGGAAGAGAATGCCGCGGCAAATGTTCAGGAAATTAAAAACTCGAATTCGGAGAGCATCTGAATGAACTTTCAATGACTTTAAACCCGATTTAGGCATTCAGATTTAAAATTTCGGACATAAAAATTTAAAATCTTTCTTTTTTAAAATTCATTTTGAAAATAAATACATTCATTAGATTTAAAAGATTTATTGATATTCAGTGCTTCACTATAAGTTCAATGGCATAACCATTTGAAATAATTATAAACAATAAATTTAGTACAAAAATGATAAAATTTGTCAGGATTTAAAGAGATTCTGTCAAAAATGGGCAAACGTGCAATTTTCACACATCCATTGCACAATATTTTATTCATCCTCATTTTTTTCTTCCATATTCACTTCATCGTACCGTTTGGCGATTTTTTCTTAAATTTTTTTAGTTTTAATATTCATGGCACCAACAATTTTCGGTAATTCCGGCCACGTTTTTGCCCGTTCCCCGGAGTTACGGGATACTTTTCGGCAGACAAAGTATTGGACTAAACAATTTAAAATTAAAAGAAAAGTTCACGGGGTTTTTAAAGGTTGCTGATTTTAGATTTAAGCCATCTTTTCAATGCTATCATATTTTTTTGAAATCTTAATTCGCTTCTTTAAGATGTGGGACTGAGTTGGACGCGTCGTGGGACTGAAATTGTCTGACAAGTCTTTTCCAGCGCTTAGATTTTGACATTATAGATGAAATTGGATTGGATATATAGATATATAAATATTATAATTAATTAGCAAACTAATTAAGTTGTTCCACCCCGTCTGCCAAAACTGAAAGGTTCCAGACCCAAGAATATATGTTAAACATTATGCCAAATTTCACCCAAATTTGAATGCATAACAACCGTTACCCTGCCAGTTAAAGCAGAGACAGCCAAACAGTGAGAGTACGACAATGACGGCATGGGCCACCAGCATGGGGTTCAGCCAATGTTCGTTCAGAATTGATCGCTCCATTATCCCGTCACATTTCTAGTTTTTGCCCATTTTTAAACAGGGCATTTGAAACATTTTTAAATTTGTTATTATATTTTTGGCGTTGAAAGGATTTGGCATTCTGCCATTAAATAAAATTTAAAAAAAACTCTTTTTTTTATGAATTTTTAATTGGACCCGTTCAAAATGACTTTTCTCTTACCCACACGTCTGTTCCTGAAAATGACAAATTTGATTAAATTAATTTCTAATTTATTAAATTCAAATTGTGGGCATACCCAACTTAGCCTAAAGGCTTTCAAAATCAATGCTTAATCTAGCTAAGATGCGTAAAAAACCCAACTTTTGAATATTCCCTCTCCCTCCCCTCCCGCCCACACCCCCCTCACCTTCTTTGTCCTCGTCACTGACACAAGTCCAGCTCCTGCTCGAAGTTGGTCAAGGTACATCTCCTCCTTGATGGCATCATGGAACAGGGTGTGGAACAGTTGGTCGTCTCCCCGACAGTACCATCGTTCCGTCCCAAGACAGACAACCAACAACAGGTTGGCAAACAACAACAACGGCACCATAAGTTTGGCAATGATTGGCCGACGAACGCACTACAAATTGCATACAAATAAATACATTGTTTTTGGGGGGGGGGGGTAGTTTCTCCTTTTGTTCAGCTGTATGAGGGAGCAGTACGTTTTGGCCCCGCCGTTTCGGCCCTTTGGGCTGGCTCCAAAGAGCGTTTCAGGCCTCACCGTTTTAGCCTTTGAGAAACATTAGGGGGGAGGGGCAAACGGCGGGGCCGAAATGTCCCTGAGGCCCAAAACGATGGGGCCAAAACGTCCCTGACAAATGAGGCCCAAAACGACGGGGCCAAAACGGCGAGGCTGAAATCGCCCGACTTGTAGTTAAGCCCTCTCACCAGGTCCAAATCCTCCACCGTGTGGCCCTCACCAACTTCCACCTTGCAAAATTGGGGAATGATGCACAACATGGACATAAAAATGCCTGAACCGAATACTTTATTTTTAATAAATATTATAATTTTTATTAGCAATTTTTATTTTTTTCAAAATTTATTACTATTATTTTCACTTTACTTTACTTTAATTTTGAAAAATTCAACAATTAATTTATTTTTTATTTTAAAATAAAATAAACTAAAAAATCCTTTTTGTTAAAAGCTCGAGTATTTGTCGGGATAATGAATATTTGAAGTAAACCGAAGTAATATAGATAGAAAAAGCCAAAACACGATGGAAACGGAGCCCCAGGCCATTACTCGCCGGAAAAATTCTTGTCATTTAACAAATTTTTGCAAATAACCGTTTTAGAATAATACCAAAATCGTCTGATTTAAATTGAAAAAATTGTTAGGGTAAATGGTGACGAATTGTCCGGCGTTGAATTGGGCTGTTCAAATGGCCGCAAACATACCAAAGGTGGCCAACACCCAGGTGAGCGTCAGCCGGCTTTGGTACCTGTCCAGTTGCTGTCTGATCAAAAAATATTAGAATTTTTTTTTAGCAAAAAATTTGCATTAAACACCGGCTGGTCCAGTTCCAAATGGCCCCAAAATCCGGCTCGCGATTGCGCGTGTCGTCGAACATGTCATAAGCGGTTGGGAATATTCGCGTGGACAGCACCCAAAATGTCTGATCTCAAGTGGACAAAAAAACTAAAATGTAGCAATTAAATAATTCAATTTTAATCGCATGCAATGTGCACTCAAATTTTCTATGTCTATGATTTGCTGAAAATTTTGATTAATTTGATCGATCATTGGGTACAAATTACTCTGATGAACTCCGATCAGCGATTGATTGATCGGTGGACCTTTGGGTCCAAAAATGATGATCAAAGAGCCGAGAAGATTTTCAGCTTTAACCTTTTGAATTAGAGCCTATTTTCAGTCAATATAAATCAAGATGTTGCCGTTTAGAGAATAAATCCATATTTGGCCATTCTCATTTTTAGGCAATATTGTGGCACTTTTTGATGTTTTGGCCCATTGGGGGAGGGAATTTTTTTTTACATTATGACAAAATTTCGGTCGATATAATAAATCTCGGCCATATCAATCAAATCTCAATATCCAAAAATGAATTGATTTTCCATCCTTGGCCATAAAGTATCCGATTAGGTAAATCCGTTCAGTCTTTGTTTGATCGATCCGATCATTAAATTAGTCCAAAAATTGTTGTTCATTTTAACCTCATTTTGGATCGATCGGAGTGTTTCAATTTGGACTAAAAAAAAGGAACAACTTACGGACGGCCAACACAATAGCGCCGAACAAAATGTGTGCGCCGCATAGAATAAACACCAAATTTCGATGGTATGGCGGCAAAATACGACGCGGTGAAATCAAAGAAACCATTTTTGTTGGTTGTTGGTGCCTAAGGCAATTTTGCTTAAAAAGATTTTTTAATAAAATTGTTGATGGAGGCAAATTTCATTGTGTGAGAAAGTTGCTTAAGGCCAAACTCAGCAACGCATTAGAATGAATGTAAAAATTTATATTTGAGAAAATTGCTTGAGGAAAATTAACAAAGAAATCCATTTGCGAAAGTTAAAAAAGTGTGAGAATTTGAAATTTTGGTTATTCGTGTACAAATTCTCCTTTTTTCTATTTACTTAAAATATGCCAAAATATTAATAGGCAAAAATCAAGCCCTAAAAAAATTCCAAAATTTATCAAAATTAGGCCCCAGGAAAATTCCAAATTTACAGGCCCCAAGAAATATTCTCAAAATTTATAAAAAATCAAGCCCCAGGAAATATTCTCAGAATTATCAAAAAACTCAGTCCTCAATAAATATTCCAAAATTTATCAAAAAAAATCAGGCCCTAAAAAATATCCAAAAATCAAGCCCCAAAATATTCCAAAATTTATCAAAAACCATGGACGGGTACCCCAAACCCCGACAAAATAACAGCTGCCCCCGTTGGAGGGGGTTTGACGGTCTCGCCTCCCCTTTTCTCGACAGAGGCTCAGAGTGAGTGGTGAGTCGCTTGTTGATAAAAATGTTTGTGGGCAATGAATGGGACCGGACGGATGGGCTGTTTGAAAAGGATTATTAATTTTAAAGCCCCCTAACAAATATGTTCATCATTTTTTAAAATCAACGGAATTAAAAATTTTAAATTTTGAAAAACATACAATTTCAGGCAATAAAATTTTGTTTTTTTATCTTATTTTCGGTTAAAACTAGGATAGTACGGGGGAAGCAGGACGTTTGGGCCCCAAGGACGCGGAGCCCAAACGGCGAAACCCAAACGACTCCCATTCAGTACGGGACCGGGACCAGTACTGAAGTGTTCAATTTTCCATTTTGGTAATGAACAAGGATGGGATTTTTAGGCTCGAAAAATGTCGAAATAGCGCCTAAATAGGTCTGAAAAAAGTGCCAAAATAGGCTCCAAAACCCAAGCTCATAAGCAAAAATAGGCTCGAAAAAATGTGTAATAGGTCCCCTTTTTTACCAATAATTGTTTTCTTTATTTTTGTTCCTTAGTCCCGGTTTTTTGACCGGGACCCAAATTTAGTCCCGGTCCCGATACTACCCTAGTTAAAAGGTAATCAGTCAATATTAGCTGAACGATTAAATTCATTAAATGTCTAAAACAATAATAAACTTGCTCACAACATTTATGTACAAAAAATTTAAATTTAAAAGGTCCATTTTTTACATACTTAAATTTTTAAATCCAAAAAATGTTTAGCAACAATTTGTTAAAAAGACACAAAAATTACACAAATCACCATTTTTTCCAAATTCATTCCGATTTCTTTATTAACAACAAATTATAATTTAAAATTTATCGGCAACGTGTGCAAAAGCGCTCAAAAATCATTGCAGTGGAATTTGCGGGCGGTGTAATCAGAAAAATAAAATGATGTTTATTTATTCTTATTATTATTATGATGCCATTTTTGATCGATTTGATGTAAGGGTTGGGGGGAGGGGGCGGGGGTGGAGCAACGACGGGCGGGGTGGAGTGTACACATATTCGGGGGCGAGGATCATCATCTTCCACCGCCATTGTCGGCCAGTGCACAAAACGGGCGATGGGTGTGTAACGCGCCGCGGGGGACGTGGCGGGGCGGGCAGCAAGTGAAGAAAAAAGTGATCAACAGAGCTGATAAGCGTCGGGAGCAGCCAAAAGTTTGCCCCCCGCCCCAGGGGTCTAATCAAAAATTAGGTGGCGCTATGAAAAAACATGGAAATTTAAGTTAAAAAAATGCCATTTCTTAAAATTATCGTAATAATTTATCAATTTATGGTCGGATATGGACAAAAGGAAGCACACAGACAAAAGATATGCGGGTCAAACCGTACAATTCTGAATAGTGGGAGGATTCTTTCGGTTTTCCATTAGCAAACATTTGCCTGGTTATTTTTCGTGGGTCTTTTGCCGGGGAACCATCTTTTGTTCGGGTCTCTTTTAATAGGTTTTTGTCCGGCCTTTAATAGGCCTTTTGTCCGGCTTTCCAATAAAGTGGCTTATGTCCGGTTTTCTAATTGGCCGGATGGACAATTTGTTTGAGTTCTTTTAGTGTGTCTTTTGTCCGGTTTTCCTCTAATAGTCTTTTGTCCGGTTTTCCTCTAATAGTCTTTTGTCCGGTTTTCGTTTGGTTGGTCTTTTGTCCGTTGGACTTTAGTCACTTCATCTTCATGCCATTTTGTAAAACAAAAAACTTTTCGTTGAATTTACACTGCATAATTACAAAAAAAAGTGTAATTCGCTCGAAGTTTCTGTACACTAAAGAATAATTTATTGCATCAAAAAATACACAAACACTAACAATTTTTCTTTCATCGGCGCGTGCCGTCCTCAAAGAACACGCCGCCGTCGATGGCACAATATTTTGGACAAATGCCTTTTTCGCCAAGTTGTCCGGGCGACCCTGGTTGGCCAAAAGCGCCTGGGGCGCCTTCCGGTCCGGGCGGTCCCTCCGCACCGACAGGGCCTTAAGAAAAATTAGTCAAAATTCAGGGTCAGAAAATCGAAAAGTACAAAAACCTACAGTACATACCTTTGGGTCCAAGTGCTCCGGGCTGTCCCGGCGCGCCAAGAGCGCCCGGGGGGCCAAGGGGCCCGGGCGCTCCTTGGTCACCTGGAAACCAAAAAATTGTTTAAAGAAATTTGGCCATAAATTATGCAAAAAAAATGTCACCGTAAGAATATTTAACATTAATTGGACTCAAATGCTTACCCGGCGGTCCGGCTTCGCCGGGCACCAGCTGTTCATTTGGGGCAGGCGGTCCAAGCCTTAAAAATAATGCTGAATTCTTAACATTTTGGAAAATAAATTTAGAATTAAATATATAAATTTATATTTACCGTATTTCCTCTATTAGAACCCCCCCCCCCCCCCCCCCCCCCCCTCCCCTCCTCAAATAGAACCCTAATTCATATTTTTTCTTTTTTTTTAATTTTGAGAAAAATTCAAAAATTTATTGATCACAATTACATATAAATGAATTAATTTCTTTCCCTCTCTGAATTTGCATAAAAAATGGATAAAAATCATTTCAAAATTTAAAAGACACGAAAAAACTCACTCTCCTGGCTGACCCATTGGGACCCTTCTCGCCGGGGGGTCCGGGCGGTCCCTTTGCTCCTTGCTCACCGGGTGCACCCTCGGGGCCTAGACGTCCGGATTGACCCTCTGGCAAAATGAAAATTTCAAATATAATTTTTCAAAATTCTTCACAGCGCTCACCAACGCCCACATCGCCCGGTTGGCCCTGCTCTCCGGGTGGACCGGGCGGACCCTGCGGGCATGGCTTGCATGGCGGTGGGGTGGCCTCGCCTGCGGAGTGGGGGATAATTTGTCGCATTTTAATATCATTTCAAAAACTTCTTTAAAACACTTACAAATTGCAGAGCCTGCGCCGACCGCGCCGGGCACCCCGGGCGCGCCCGGCTTTCCAGGCTTGCCGTGCCGGCCGAGTCGTCCCGGCGCGCCGGGTGGGCCTGGCACACAACACGGCATGCAACTGGAGCCGACACCTTTCCGGATGCTCGTTCCGGAAGTCCCTGTTCCGACCGAGTCGTGGCCGTAGCCGGCGCCAGCTTGTCGAGAAGTTCGATTGCCAAATGCAACATAAGACGACGATTTCAATAGCTCCACCTCCAAATAAAGTTCAGCGGAGGAACCCTGGACAAATATGAAAAAAATTGACTAAATTAAAATAAATAAATTAATAAAATTATCAAATAAATTTTTTGTTAAATTAAAATATTTAATAATATACCTATATCATTAAGTCAAATATTTAAAGTCTATTAATATATTTACAATTTTATTTTTAGAATCAATTAAAATAATACTTTTAATTAAAACTTTCTATATAGAAATAAATATTTAATGAATTTATTATTTATTTATATTTTTTCAAAATTCCACCTGACATAAGACCATGTCCTTGGTTGAGCTGTACGTCGTACATGGCTGACAAAGTTGTACATCAACGGCAACATGACGAAGACGGACAGCACGGCGGCCAGGGAGAAGGTCAGCGCGGAATAGGCGACAAATTTGTACGCCTTCACTTGCGCGTCACAATTCATTTTGGGCTTAATTTAAAACAATTTTCTCCAAAATATATTTTTCAAGTGCAGACAAAAACAAATTGTTTTTATTCATTTTATAACATTAAAATCACTTTTGATTGATATTTTATCCAATTTTTTTTCTCTTAGTTTGAAGGAATTAAAAAAACCGTGACCAAAATGGATATAATTGGCAATTTTCAGTACTGGTCATGGTCCCGTACAACCCCAGTTTTTATCTATTTTTTCTGCACATAGCTAACCTATTTGGGATGTTTTAGAACTTAAAATACGTAGATGGTAACCTATTTTGAACTTTTTGGGACAATTTTAAGCATTTATTTTGTTCATTTTTAAGAAAATTCTTTAAAAAATGAATAAAACCTACAAAAAACACCAACTAAAAATTCGACTTTTTTATTATTTTCAAATGCACCCCAAAAGACTTTTTCTTGGAGCAAAAATGAACTGCTAATTGCCTGCAAGTTTTTAGGTCCTAAAAAGGGAAGCCTTAACCGATAAATGTAAAATTTGATCTATAAATAAATAAGAAAATATAAAAAAAGCAAATCGTTTCTGCAATGTCTCAACTTATAAAATTGGAGCCTTAACGAAAAAAGATAAATTAGAAAACGCAAATAAACTGAAAAAGGTACGAGTGAGCGAGCGCAAGCGAATTGAGTAACGACGACATGCCGCCGAGTGGGTAGCTGAGCTCGCCCCCGCAGGCTCACTCAACACATTTTCTTCACACTTTTATAAGTGCGTTTTGCGCTCCACAACTTCAAGCAGGACGAGGTGGGGCGGGCGGCTGGTTGTTGTCCAGTTGAGTTGCCGCCCACCGCCGACCGATGGGAAAGCGCCGAATGATCTGATCACGCACGCACCCTCAGGGCATTAGCAAAAACAAAAAATTTTTGTTTTTGTTTTAATTTTAAAAGAAAAACGGGTTGTTGGCTTTTGCGCCGCATTTTGCACTCGAGAGATGGAACGGGGTGATAAAATGCGCAGAAAAAGAGCGGAACTTTGCGCGCGCGGCTTTTGCATTAAGAAAATGGACTTTTAAACGGAAATTTTAAGAAAACGGATTTTTCATCTCGAGATCTGCTCTAGCAAGCGTAAAAAGCGTGTTTAAGTAAAGTAGGCCGGGATCGTTCGGGATATTCCTGTTTTTCGAACCCCAATCTCAGTTCTTAACAAAATTCATTAAAATTTCAAAAAAAAATTTCCGGCGGCGCCTATCGGCACCGCCGACCCCCACCTCCCCCCCCCCCCCCCCCTAAAAGCTTAAAATAGACTTAGAAGGCCGCTGAAAAAATACATCCTTCAAAATTTTTAAAATAAATCCTGTTAATATTTCAAAAAATATTTATTTTAGAAAAATATAATAATTTTTTAATTCACTTGAAAATTTTTCCGTTTTCCGTTGTTTTTTGGCCTTTTTTCCGTTTTCCATTTTTTGTTAAAAAAAATCTTTCCATTTTCCCGTTTTTAAAATAAATTTCCGCCCATTCCTGACCCTCACCACTCCTAAAAAGCTTTTTTAATTGATGATTAGTAAAAAAAATAATTATGAGACGTCAAGGCTATTGATTTGGCCCCGGTTCAAAAGGTTTAGAAAACATTTATTAGTGTCAGGAAAAGATTATGGGCTGTCATTTATTACTTTAATCATTTTTTATCAAAGCAAAATAATATTTATAATATTTAAAATTTATGAATATTATATTCTTTAAAATTAAGAAAAATTATGAGAAATTCATTAACACAAAAATAATGGACAATTTTTCCATATCAATTTTCCGTTGAATTGTAATTAATTGCCACATAAATGCCCCTAAATTCAGATGCTATTTTACTCAAATAAAATGGAAAAGTTTTGGATTTTAATTTTTGTGTCATTTTTGGCAATAAATTCACTGGACAAAGCCGAATCCGTAAAAGTAAAATTGGAGGAAACGCCCCTCAAAACATTTGATGAAATATTCGGAGAAGGCTGGTGGGACAAAGATGAAGCCGAAGATTTGAAAACGCCGGCGCCAACAAACTTTGGACAAAATGTCCATCACCAAATCGACCGACAGAACACCCAAATTGGACAAATTGAACCCAATTCAACTGATCAGAATCCTCCTCTCACAGAGTCTGATCACTCTGGACAAATTGAACCAAATTCAACTGATCAGAATTCTCCTCTCACAGAGTCTGATCACTCTGAGAGTGCCAAAAATGAGGAAGAACATAAGGAAATTACTTCAAACGAAAATATTGCTGAAGATGAGCAAAAACGTAAAATTATCGACAAGTTCAACGCAATTAAAGACGAATTTAAGCAAAAAGGAAAATATTCGGCAAAAGATTGGAATAAAATTGAGGTGGAAATTGCTAAACATTTAAAAGTCAATCGCAATGAAATATATGAATGGAAAAAAGAATTTTGCATAACTCAAAGAAATCCAAAAAATGATCAAAAAAATTTAATAGAAAAATTCGATCAAATGAAAGCCGATTTAAAGCGGGACGGAATCAAAAATTCTTATCCCAATCAAATAAATGAAACTGTCGCAAAAGAATTGGGCCTCAGTTTTGTAACAATTTACAAATGGAAACGTAAACTTGGCCAAACCAGTGAGTATTTATTTTAATATTTACTAACAACTTTTAAAAATAAATGCTAAAATCAAATAGTAGTTTATTTGCTTCTTTAGGGACAAATTATTCGGACGATGAAAAGCTTAAAATTGTGAAAGAGTTAATGCGAATAAAAAGTGAGCATTCCGGTGAGGACAAAAAATCATGCAAAGAAATTGACAAAGAAATCGCTGAAAGATTTGGTGTAAATGTTCGCACAATAAACCAATGGAAAAAAGCATTTGGCCTAAGTCAAAGAAAGCCAAAACACAGCGAACAAAAAGAATTATTGATGAAACTTTATTATGAAATTAAGGCCAAAAATCCTAAAATTAGTGATGAGGAAATTGCCAAAATATTGAAAATTGGAAGAGCCACTTTGATTAGATGGAAAAGGCAATTTAAACGACACCAATTTCATCCAAATTCCGTCGATGGGCATTCTGTGGAAGAAAATGACGGCTGAAATATTCAGGAATTTGCGAACTCAAATTCGTAAAGTTTTTGAATGAATAGTAATCAATGTTTCCCAAATTTAAATGAAACGATTCGTAACGACATTTCACTTTTTTCTCAATAAATGACAAAAATGTCCACAAATATCTGTAAATAGTAAGATCGGTGGGACTCAAACCCAGGACATTCACCCAATCCGTGGGCATATCTTCACTGAGCTGCCGGGGAGTCCCACAAGCAGTCCCTCTTATGGATCCTATGCCGCCACTAATGTAAAAAGTGTCGAATTCTCGTCAAAACCTTCTCGGCTTCACCACCACCGAGTTTCGAAACTAAGAAAAGCAATCAAAGTTCATACCAGTATGGCTGTGGGCTTTCCTCTTTTCATGGTTAAGCGCCCAACATGGTGACGTCACTCTTTCCATTTTACGTATAGTCACAATACGCGTGAAGGCCGATGAAGTTTGGGATCCGTATTTTGTAATATTATGATTTTGAAATTTGACACAATTACATTTCACCCATCAGACATTTCATATCGGACATTTTACACATTTGTACAAAATCGGGTTTCCAGTGCCAAAGCACAACAGAATAGGTTCGGTCGGCCAGCTCTTGGCCAACAATTGACACTCCGCCCCCGGAGGCCGGGCCTCTATGCTTTGGGCTAAAAATGCCATGTCAAATGTTCAGAAAATCGAGTATCATCATTAAAATAGCTAAATCATTGATTTAGTCTTTGTGGTTTCATGATTTCGTTCTTTTTTCTTATCAACTTTAATTTGTGTGCAAAAAGAGTCATCAAAAATTGATGGTTCGTTGTTGGCGGCGTTTTCAAATCGTCGGCGTCATTTTTGTTAGGCTTGCTCTGCTCCAAAATACCAAACTGCGCGCGCGGCTTTTTGCATTTAAGAAAATGGACTTTTAAACAGAAATTTAAGAAAATGGGAATATTTCATATCGAGATGTGCTCAGCAATCGTAAAGAATGGTGAGTTCAAAAAGTGATTTTTATATGGGTTTTACGCATTTGTGCGTAAACAATATTGACGAATTGATTTGGTCCCGGTTCAAAATTATGAAAAAATATTTACAAATTGATTTGTTCTCGGTTCAAAAGGTTTAATGAGATGTCAGGAAATGATTTAATGAATGCCCATTTCAATTGTGGGCTGTCATTTATTAATTTCAATCATTTTTTTAAAAAATGCTAAATAATAGGTATTTGAATATTTTATAAGTTCTTTAGGTAAATTTTAAGAAAATTTTTGACAAAAATTTTAATAGTTGACAAATCTTCCATTACTTGAATTCATACAAAATAATGGTAAATTCAAGGTATTTTGCCCAAATAAAATGGAAGATACTTGGATCTTAATTTTGGTGTTATTCTTAGCAACAAATTCATTGGAAAAAGCCGAATCCGTAAAAGTAAAATTGGAGGAAACGCCACTCAAAACATTTGATGAAATATTCGGAGAAGGCTGGTGGGACAAAGGTGAAGCCGAAGATTTGAAAATGCCGGCGCCAACAAACTTTGGACAAAATGTCCATCACCAAATCGACCGGCAGAACACCCAAATTGGACAAATTGAACCCAATTCAACTGATCAGAATCCTTCTCTCACAGAGTCTAATCACTCTGATAATGCCCATTCAAACGAAAATATTACTGAAGATGAGCAAAAACGTAAAATTATCGACAAATTCCACGCAATGAAAGACAAATTTAAGCAAAAAGGAAAATATTCGAAAAAAGAATGGAATCAAATTGAAAAGAAAATTGCCAAACATTTGAAAATCAATCGCAAAATAATATATAAATGGAAAAAAGAATTTGGCCTAAGTCAAAAAATGAACAACATCGAGAAGAAAAAAAATGAGCGAAAAAATTTGGTAGAGAAATTTGATCAGAGAAAAGCCGAGTTAAAGCGGGCCGGACTCAAAAATTCCTATCACAATCAAATAAATGAAACTGTCGCTAAAGAATTGGGCCTCAGTTTTGTAACAATTTACAAATGGAAACGAAAACTTGGCCAAACCAGTGAGTATTTTGAGCCCAATTTTATTTATTTATTTATATTAATTAAAATTCTGTTACAGACCCAAATAAATACCCCCACAACCAACAAAAGGAATTGATAAAACGTTATTATGAAATTAAGGACCAAACCCCTAAAATTAGTGATGAGAAAATTACCAAAATGTTGAAAATTGGAAGAACCACTTTGTTTATATGGAAAAAGCAATTTCAGCGACAGCAATTGCAACCAAATTCTGTCGATGGACATTTTGTGGAAGTGACAAATTTTCAAGAAAATGAAATTTGAATTCGAGAAGTATTTGAATGAATGATGAATGATTTGAAAACCCACAAATCTGTTAACGATTTCTTTATATATTTTTTGCCTGTATCCGAAAAAAAAAATCAAGACAATCA
Organism: Globodera pallida; assembly: GCA_020449905.1. Taxonomy (NCBI): domain Eukaryota; kingdom Metazoa; phylum Nematoda; class Chromadorea; order Rhabditida; family Heteroderidae; genus Globodera; species Globodera pallida. Next base: position 339,410 of record JAIXHY010000027.1, on the reverse strand, counting down.
TACAAAAAAATTCTAGTTTATTTGGCCTTTTTTTTTTGTTTTAGAGAAACTCGTAGTTATTCAAAAAGGAGTTAGTTTTTTAACACTGTACATTTTCATTTCAAGCTTTTTTATGTTGGCCATGGAAACCCTTTCTGTAAAAAAAACATTAAGCATTTGTACATTATTTTATTTATTACATTTTATTATTAATTTTTCCATGTGAGACACATTATGCGCGTGAGTTTAGTTTATGCCCTATAATAAATTTATATATATTTACAAAAAAAAACCCTTTTTGGGCCCGGCACGCTTTATTTTTGGCGAAAAATCCGAAATTAAATCCGGCATATGCGGGGAGGGGGGCACAATTTGTGCTATCGGCCGGCCGTGATGAGTACACACAGAGGTCAATGGGCAGAGCTCCCAGAACGTTCGTTTCCACGCGGAGTGGAATTTGTTCCGTAGCCGTGACCTTCCAAAATCCCATATCCGGATATCCGCGGATATACAGCGGATATATCCGGATATGTGGGTTTTTCATATCCGTCCGTATCCGTGACGATCCAAAAAAACATATCCGTTATCCGTTTAGAACTTTTGACCGGTTAACCGACTGGTTTATTTTTTATTCTCCAGGATTTATTTTTTTTTTGGTTTGTAACCAGTGTTTTACTGTTCCAACTTTTTTGGATCTGTTCTGTTCTCAAAAAAACGTTTTGAAAATAGCACCGAGACTCCAGACCGAGAAATGACCCCGAGACTCGAGATCTTGACCCAAAAAACCGTGAAATTTCTAGACTCGAGTCTTTTGCAACCAAAAGTTTAAAAATACGGTAATTTTTTGAAGGTTTTTAAGAATGGGAGAGGTCTACTCCCGGGAAAAAAATAATGGTTTAGTTGCCTAAAATTTTCAACAAAAAAAAATCACTATTTATAAGGTTCTGAGTGATGGTTTTTTGTTGTACAAAGTATTACTTATTAAATTGAAAAACCGATACTAATTTTGAAAGAATCGTGAAAGCATGTAGTTTTTAGAGAGCTACTAGACAAAGATGATTAGATGAGTTTTAGTTGAGATCAGGAAAGAGAATTTGTATTAAATTGAGATAACTCAAATGTGCACCGCAGAGTGATCAAACAAACACGTAATAGTGCTATTTTAGGACTTAGTCATTAGGTTAGGACTAAAATCTCATAGGCATATGTTAGAGCGCATGGGTTGGAATGTGTGTCGCATGCCTGTAAGCAAGAATAGACTAAGCAAAATTCTTATGGCCCGACTATGTCTAAGAGATGTAATGCCCAAATTCAAATCAATATAAAAATTTATCATTTTTTTGAATTTTTACTTTTAGGGACAAATTACTCGGTCGATGAAAAGCTCAAAATTGTGAAAAAGTTATTTTAAAAGGTTGAAAAGTGGAAGAACCACTTTGTGGAAAAGCAATTTAAACACCACCAATCTAACTTTCTTCACTGCTTAACTTCTTGCCGCATCTACAAAACTCAAACCCAGCGTTACACACAAACAAACACTCTAAATTATAATATAGAAATTCAAAAAAACGCACAAATACAGTCATGGTCATATATGCAGTAAAGCAAAAAGCATGAATTCGATCTCTGCTTGCCTTTTTTTTGTAATTGTTTGCTTTTTGAAGATTAGATGAAATTAATTTTTTTAAAATTTTTAATTTTCGAACAATTGTTTGAATTCGGGTCAAGAGTTCTAAATCGGATTGCTCTGTGACTCAGAGTTTATTTTGCCCAAATAAAATGGAAGAATTTTGGGTTTTAATTTTGGTTTTATTTTTTGCAACAAATTCATTGGACAAAGCCGAATCCGTAAAAGTAAAAAAGGAGGAATTTCCACTCAAAACATTTGATGAAATATTCGGAGAAGGCTGGTGGGACAAGGATAAAGCCGAAGATTTGAAAAGCCCGCCCCCAACAAACTTTGGACAAAATGTCCATCACCAAATCGACCGGCAGAACACCTAAATTGGACAAATTGAACCAAATTCAACTGATCAGAATCCTCCTCTCACAGAGTCTGATCACTCTGCTAATGTCAAAAATGGTGAAGAACAAAGCGAAAACGAAAATATTGAAAATGAGCAAAAACGTAAAATTATCGACAAATTCCACGCAATGAGAAACGAATTTAAGAAAAAAGGAAAATTTCCTTGCAAAGCAAGAGTTACAATTGAGGAGAAAATTGCTAAACATTTAAAAGTCAGTCGCGCAAAAATATACAAATGGAAAAAAGAATTTGGCCTAAGTCGAAAAGTGTTATATGAAAAAGAAGAGCGAAAAAATTTGGTAGAGAAATTTGATCAGAGAAAAGCCGAGTTAATGCGGGCCGGATTTAAAAGTTCTTATCGCAACGAAATTGATGAAACTGTCGCAAAAGAGTTGGGCCTTAGTTTTGTAACAATTTACAATTGGAAACGTAAACTTGCCCAAACCAGTGAGTATTTCGAGCCCAATTTTATTATTTTTATTGATTAAAAATTAATTTTCAGCACCAAAACATGAATACGCCCATAACAATCAAAAGGAATTTTTGATAAATCATTATTATAAAATTAAAGACCAAAATCCTAAAATTAATGATGAGGAAATTGTTAAAATGTTGAAAATTGGAAAAGCCACTTTGTATAGTTGGAAAAGCCAATTTAAACGACAGCAATTGCATTCAAATTCTGTCAATGGACATTCTGTGGAAAAGAATGCCGCGGCAAATGTTCAGGAAATTGGGAATATAAATTCGGGGAGCTTTGAATAAATGGTCAAAGATTTTGAAAAAACGATTTAGGCATTTAGATTTTAAATATTTTTGACATTTAACATTTAAAATTGTCTTTGTTTAAATCCATTTTAAAAATAACTTTTTACATTCATCAGGTACTAATAATCGGGTTCATAAGCAAAAATAAGTGCGAAAAAATTAGTTTAAATTTCATGGTAAAATTATCAATCAGTAGGGCTGCTACTTTTTGGCAAGAAAAAATGCATAATAGGCGCCTAAAATTTGACAAAAAAAAAATTCGAATTTTATTGTATTTTTGAAAATTTTCCAAAAATTCTCGGCGGCGCCTATCCGGCACTGCCCGTCCGACCCACCCCCAGCAGGAGTGAAGCCAAATTTCCAAAAAATGTTGTTTTGAACATTTTGTAAATTGTCCCTAATTTGGCCAGCAAAATCTTTTTTTGACCTTCACTGTCCTTATTTCGAAAATTTTTGTTGCGGAATTCCAAAAAAGGGGACGGACACGGATGGACACGGATATGAAAGTCAAATCCGCGAATATCCGCGCATATCCGTATATTTGAGTACCAGTGTTTTATAATCATTTTTAATTTTTGACGATGACATGGCGGTGGTCTTCCGTACTTTTTTACAAAAAATTTCAATCATTTTTACCAAATCCTCCGATTAAATCGGTGATTTTTGGTTTAAAAAATTGAAAAAAATTTTCTCAGCGGATATTGCGGATATCCGCGGATTGGATACGGATATGAATTTTGAAAAATGAGACGGATATATCCGGACACGGATTTAAAATTTGTATCCATGAGCACCCCTGATTATAACTCAATAGTTATTTTTCAAAATGTTTGTTTAAAATTCCGGAATCCGGGAACGGATTTTGCCGGATCCGGGTCCGGAATCCGGGTTATAGTGGTGCAGTGCATTTCAATACGGTATCCGGGTATGCAGTTTGGCGCCCGCTTGAGCGTACCGTATGTTTTTTGGTGTATTTATTAAAGAAAATCATGCTAAACACTTTTATTCTTCGATAATTCCGACGAGAATCGTTTTAAAACAAATATAAGTTATCGGCGACATTGAGCAAAGCATGCTGAGAATCTGAGGAATGTAACGTACTCGGATTCCCGATGCCCGGGAATAAAAAAACAAAACCAACTATCTTTCAACCCAAAATCGATTGAAATTTTTAATTGATGATTAGTAAAAAATAATAATTATGAGACGTCAAGGCTATTGATTTGGCCCCGGTTCAAAAGGTGTAGAAAATATTTATTAGTGTCAGGAAAAGATTATGGGCTGTCATTTATTACTTTAATCATTTTTTATCAAAGCAAAATAATATTTATAATATTTAAAATTTATGAATATTATATTCTTTAAAATTAAGAAAAATTATGAGAAATTCATTAACACAAAAATAATGGACAATTTTTCCATATCAATTTTCCGTTGAATTGTAATTAATTGCCACATAAATGCCCCTAAATTCAGATGCTAGTTTGCTCAAATAAAATGGAAGAGTTTTGGATTTTAATTTTTGTGTCATTTTTGGCAACAAATTCACTGGACAAAGCCGAATCCGTAAAATTGGAACTCAAAACATTTGATGAAATATTCGGAGAAAGGCTGGTGGGACAAAGATGAAGCCAAAGATTTGAAAACGCCGGCGCCAACAAACTTTGGACAAAATGTCCATCACCAAATCGACCGACAGAACACCCAAATTGGACAAATTGAACCCAATTCAACTGATCAGAATCCTCCTCTTACAGAGTCTGATCACTCTGGACAAATTGAACCCAATTCAACTGATCGAAACGAAAATATTGCTGAAGATGAGCGAAAACGTAAAATTGTTTATAAATTCCACGCAATTAAAGAAGAATTTAAGCAAAAAGGAAAATATTCGACAAAAGAATGGGTTCAGATTGAGGTTAAAATTGCTAAGGATTTAAAAGTCACTCGCAAAAAAATATATAAATGGAAAAAAGAATTGGGCCTAATTCGAAGAAATCCAGAAAATGAGCAAGAAAATTTGGTAGAAAAATTTGATCATAGAAAAGCCGAGTTAAAGCGGAACGGATTCAAAAGCTCTTACCACAATCAAATAAATGAAATTGTCGCAAAAGAATTGGGCCTCAATTTTAGAACAATTTACAAATGGAAACGAAAACTTGGCCAAACCAGTGAGTATTTGGAGCCCAATTTTATTAATTTATTTTAATTAAAATCTTTTACAGCACCAAATAAATATTCCCATAGCAAACAAAAGGAATTGTTGAAACGTTATTATGAAATTAAGGGCAAAAATCCTAAAATTACTGACGAGGAAATTGCCAAAATGTTGAAAATTGGAAGTGCCACTTTGATTAGATGGAAAAGGCAATTTAAACGACACCAATTTCATCCAAATTCTGTCGAGGGGCATTCTGTGGAAGAGAATGCCGGCTGAAATGTTCAGGAAATTACAAACTCAAATTCGGGAAGATATGAATAATAGTCAATGTTTCCCAAATTTGAACGAAACGATTCGTAAATAGAAAATTCGACATTTCACTTTTTTCACGATAAATGACAAACAAAATGAGTCCAAAATTAGAGTACGGCGCAGGACCGGATCCCGCCCGCTCCGCAATCCCGCATTTTTTGCGATTTGGGGGATTTTGCGGGATTAATCCCGCAAGTCCGGTCCCGCAACGATTTCAAAAAAAATCCCGCAGCGGAATCCCGCAATTGGGGTGCGGATCCCGCAATCAAAAATTTTGCAAAGAATAATGCCAATTTATTCATTGACGTTTTGCCAAATCTTTAGATTTAAAAGATTCGATGCCCACAAATCACAAGTGAAGTGCCCTAAGGCTAGGATTTTTTTCGGTCGGACCGAAATGCTTCGGTTCGGAGTGGTGACTGGTCCTGTCCAGGGTGGGGGTTCAAACCCCCGACAGTGCAAATTATTATATTTTTCGGTGTAGTTAGTTGTAGTAGAGAAAACAATTTCTTAATTTTTCCAGTCTTTAAAAATGTTTTTGGCGGCTTTTTACAACTTTTTGAATTTTAATTTTTTTTAGTTGGACGAATCCCAAAACCATGGAAAGAAAGACCCTTTTGTTTTATACATAAAATTAATGGCGTCAAAAAATTCAAAAATTGCCGTATTTGCTTGCAAATCCCTTAACAAATTAAGTCAAAATTTCAAAATTTTCTCGGCGGCGTCTATCGGCACCGCCGACCCCAAGGCCGTGGCCAGAAATTTTTCGGGAGGCGGGGGGGGGGGGGGGAGCAAAAAAAAACTTTTTTATTGCATTTTTTTTAAAGCAATTTTTGAAAAAAATATTTGATTTTCGGTAAATTTTTAGGGTTTTTAACCTTGTTAAAAAATTGCATAAAAATCAAAATTTGACGCTTTTTGAATTTTTTCAAAAATGCAAATCGAAGACAATAAGGGAGGTATTTTTGAATAATTAAAAAAAGTTTCACCCTAGCCCATTACGACAAAATTCCCCCATTGTCAACCCCGGTTAATAACATCCCGGTTTTTGAAAAGCCAAAATCCCGATCCCGTCTTTTACGGTCCCGGTCCCCGGGATTTCCCAACTCCCCGGTCTCGGCCCTAGTTACAAATAGTCTTAGATATATAAGTGCTTTCAAATGATACTAAAATTGAACGATTCGGTTCAGTATGAAAGGTTTTTTGAAAAAATCCCGCAATCCCGCGCGGGATCCCGCATATTTAAAATGAGGGATTGCGGGATTTTGCGGGATTTATCCGTAAATCCGGTCCCGCAAAAATTTCAGAAAAAAATCCCGCAGCGGGATCTCGCAAATGCGATTTTGCCGCACTCTAGTCCACACAAAACAGAAGAAAAAAGAGAGGAATCCACCGCCCGCCCTAAAAATCTCATACCCGTTAACCGCCCGAGAACCGCAACCTTTTAAAATTCCATAACCGTTAACCGCCCGCGGTTAGCCGCGCTTAACCGCATTAATTAAAAATCACTAAAGTTTTCCAGATTTCGAATAATTGATTTTTCAAAGCAAATTTTTTCAGATCGTGTTGTGTCGTCTTTCTAAAATTCATTTAAAATTGATGTGTATTGAATAGGGTTGGACAAACCCGGGTTATCCGGGACCGGTATCCGGGTGTTTTTGATCTATCCGGTATCCGGGGGACCCGGATAATATCCGGTTTTGTCCAACCCTAGTATTGAACTTAACAAGTGATTTTTTAAGGGTTTATCAATGAATTTCAAATTTTATAATCTTTTTTAAACATCTTTCATGATTAAACAAAGCGCGACAGATCAGACATTTTTTCTGTGTTTTTTTGCGCTTTAGCTTTATAAAATATTTTTATGGGAGGTGCGGGGGGTTCGGCGGTGCCGATAGGCGCCGCCGAGAGAAAAAAAATTGAATATTTACCGACTTATGCAAAGAAAAATTGTCAAATTTTAGGTAATTGAACGTTCTAAAAATGAGCTAATTATTGAGCCCATTTCAACTGATCAGAATCCTTCTCTACAGCAATTTCATCCAAATTCTGTCGATGGACATTCTTTGGATGAGAATGCCGGCTAAATATTCAGTAAATTAAAAATTCCAATTAGTGGGCCATTTGAATGAATGAATGGGCAATGATTTTATAAACGATTGTTTGCCATTTGAATAAAACGCTTCGTCAATAAAAAATTCGACATTTTTTTACTCTGTCCCAGCCAGCTGGACACACTCGCTCTCAATTTCATATAAAGGAAGAAATTTTCTTTTGTAGGCAGGCATCTCTAAAACTGTTAAATAGTATAGAAAATTCAATTTTTACTGTATTTTGTTAAACATTTAGTCAAAAAATCACATTAAATGTTCTATTTTTTAAGTAACATTATGCCTAATATTCAAATTTGAAGCTTTTTTTTTTTAAATTTTTAATTAATTTTCCAAAAAAGCATAATTAGCAAAGTCCACACAGCTCTTGAAAACCCCAATGACCATTAATAAAGCTCAAGGCTAAACGCCTGAGCGTGTGGCAATTGATTTAAGAAAAAATGTATTTAGCCATAGACACTTGTATGTGTGTCTTTCTAGAGCAAGGGCATGAAACATGCTGAGAATTAGATTAAATCAGAATAATTTTGAAAGAATCGTGAAAGCATGTAGTTTTTAGGGAGCTACTAGACGAAGATGATTAGATGAGTTTTAGTTGAGATCAGAAAAGAGGATTTGTATTCGATTGAGGTAACTCAAACAGGCGTGCTCACGGTTACCCGGATACCCGCGGATATAACCGGATACGGGCGGATAACGGATATGGAATTTTGGAACGTCACGGATACGGGCGGATAACGGTTATGACACGCATATCCGCGGATTTCCGTCTATCCGTTGTTTTTTGACTGCTAAAGGAAAATTTATTGAGACGATTTTCTTAAATTGGTCTACAACATTAGGGAATGGGACAGTTGAGTCTGGCTGTTTGTGTCTAACTATCATTTTTATTTTTGAATTTATATTTTAATTCTTCCTTTTTAGTATTCTTATAACTTTTTTAGAATTTTAAGCATAAAAATAAGTTCATTTTTAGACCGTTCATGCCCCGCCGAGTGATCAAACTAGGGTTGTCACCCCGACCCCGTCCCCGCAAATTTAAGCCATTTTCGGGGTTTTCCCCGACCCCGCACTTCTAACCCCGAAAAAGCCCGACCCCGAACCCCATCCCCGACTCGGAGTCGGGGTTAGCATACACCCATAAAAATGGCATCATTGAGTGACAAAATTCATTTTTTCCGAGGGCTTGACTGTGGTGGACGCGTACTTTTTGACAAAAAATCTATTGAACTTTTAGAAAAAAATTGGTGGATTGGTGGTTTGTCTGTTTGACAGTCAAGTTTTTGTTTGCGTTCGAACCCGCTTGAGTGCAACCATGCAACCACTTATTTACTTTTATTTGGCCTTACCCTCCCCCCAATAATGGAACTTTTTTAATAAATTTCAAAATATTATTTATTAAATGAATTTTTGAATATTCATCACTAGGGATGGGATTTTTAGGGTTTTGCCTGTTGTTTCTGCAGCTTTGTACAAAGAAGCCGAATCCGTAAAAGAGTAAAATTGGAGGAGACGCCATTCAAAACATTTGATGAAATATTCGGAGAAGGCTGGTGGAACAAAGGTGAAGCCGAAGATTTGAAAACACCGGCGCTAACAAACTTTGGACAAAATGTCCATCACCAAATCGACCGGCAGAACACCCAAATTGGACAAATTGAACCCAATTCAACTGATCAGAATCCTCCTCTCACAGAGTCTGATCACTCTGGACAAATTGAACTCAATTCAACTGATCAGAATCCTTCTCTCACAGAGTCTGATCACTCTGGACAAATTGAACCCATAACTGATCAGAATCCTCCTCTCACAGAGTCTGATCACCCTGGACAAATTGAACCCATAACTGATCAGAATCCTCCTCTCACAGAGTCTGATCACCCTGGACAAATTGAACCCAATTCAATTGATCAGAATCCTCCTCACACAGAGTCTGATCACTCTGGACAAATTGAACCCAATTCAACTGATCAGAATCCTCCTCTCACAGAGTCTGATCACTCTGAACAAATTGAACCCACAGAGTCTGATCACTCTGATAAAACCAAAAATGATGAAGAAATTACTTCAAATGAAATTTTAACCTTGTTAAAAAATTGCATAAAAATCAAAATTTGACGCTTTTTGAATTTTTTCAAAAATGCAAATCGAAGACAATAAGGGAGGTATTTTTGAATAATAAAAAAAAGTTTCACCCTTGCCCATTACGACAAAATTCCCCCATTGTCAACCCCGGTTAATAACATCCCGGTTTTTGAAAAGCCAAAATCCCGATCCCGGCTTTTACGGTCCCGGTCCCCGGGATTTCCCAAAACCCCGGTCTCGGCCCTAGTTACAAATAGTCTTAGATAAATAAGTGCTTTCAAATGATAATAAAATTGAACGATTCGGTTCAGTATGAAAGGTGTTTTGATTTTATTGAAAAAATCCCGCAATCCCGCGCGGGATCCCGCAAATTTAAAATGCGGGATTGCGGGATTTATCCCGCAAATCCGGTCCCGCAAAGATTTTAGTAAAAAATCCAGCAGCGGGATTTCGCAAATGCGATTTTGCCGCACTCTAGTCCACAACTATCTATAAATAGTAACCCCGGGTGGGACTCGAACCCAGGCCATCACCCAATCCGTGGGCATCTCTTGCAATGAGCTACCGGGGCATCCCGCAAATTTTGTTTGCGTTCGAACCCGCTTGAGTGCAACCACTTATACTTTTATTTGGCCTTACCCTCCCCCAATAATGGAACTTTTTTAATAAATTTCCAAATATTATTTAATTAAATGAATTTTTTGAATATTCATCACTAGGGATATTAGGGATGGGACAGTTGAGTCAGGCTGTTTGTGTCTAACTATCATTTTTATTTTGTGAATTTATATTTTAATTCTTCTTTTTAGTATTCTTATAACTTTTTGAGAATTTTAAGCATAAAAATAAGTTCATTTTTAGACCGTTCATGCGCCGCCGAGTGATCAAACTAGGGTTGCCACCCCGACCCTGACCCCGTCCCCGCAAGGCCATTTTTCGGGGTTTTCCTCGACCCCGACCCTTAACACTTCAAACCCCGACCCCCATCCTTTTGGGCCCGGCACGCCTGACATTTTGGCGAAAAATCCCGAAATTAAATCCGGCATATGCAGGAGGGGGGCAAAATATCTCATTGAATTTCTTATGCCCATTTTTATTTCTCAAATTATTTTTTTAGTAAAAACACCTTCGTATGTGCCCCAATCTGCGGTTTCGCTCTGATTAGTGTGGCATAACTTTTAGTTCAAAATCTGACCGAAAAAAATAGACGACATTACAAACCTATTCTTTCATTAGATATTGATAAGGAAAATTTATTTTATAGACCATCTCAAGAACTTTGCCATCTCACTCACTTAAGAACATATATTGGAATTGGAATAAAATATTGGTAAAACTATCTTTTGAATATTGGCTTACATATAAAATTTTTTTGAAAATTTTAATTGATTTAAATTTCTTTTAAATTTGTTGTACTGTCGAAAAATCCGCTGTCGAATCGTCTGCCGCTGTCGAATTGTCCAGCACTGTCGAAAAGTCCACTGTCGAAAAGTGCGGGCACCGGCTCGACTATGTCTAAAAGATATAATGCCCAAATTCAAATCAATATAAAAATTTATAATTTTTTGAATTTTTGCTTTTAGGCTCGGACGATGAAAAGCTTAAAATTGTGAAAAAGTTATGTTAAAAGGTTGAAAAGTGGAAGAACCACTTTGTGGAAAAAACAATTTAAACGACACCAATTTTCATCTAAATTCTGTCGATGGACATTTTGTGGAAGAGAATGCCGGCTGAAATATTCAGCAAATTGCGAACTTCAAATTCGGCAAGTTTTTTTTCGTGCATAACACGCCAAAACAAGCTGTAGAAAAAATAGGTAAAAACCTAAAAATCTTAGCCCTGATAAGAAATGTTGGAGTTGTACCTAATTTGTTTAAATTTTTTTGGAGCGGCGCCGCTGACTGAGCGATAGGCGCCGCCGAGAATTTTTTTGAAAAATGTGTCGACTTGTTAAGAAATCATCAAAACGCCTAATTAAATGTAAACTGTGACAAAGGAAAAGCATGGGATAATGCCTAAATGAAAACCATAGGAAAAAATCCAAAATACTGTTACACACGGTAGCTTATAACTGATACAAACGGTACTTTCACCAACATACTATCTAACTTTTCCCCAGTAAAAACGACAAGAGGGAAAAACAGCAAATAAGGGAAAAATAGCAACAAAGAAAAGTGCCAAAAGAGAAACCGCCAAAAAGTGAAAACGCCAAGAGCGAAAATTCCAACATGGGAAAATTCCAAAAGACGAAGGGAAATGCCAAAAGGAGGAAAATGCCAAGAAAGAAAAGTGCCAAAAGGGAAACATGCTAAAAAGAGGAAAATTCCAAATGCAAAATTCCAAGGATAAAAAGCTTAGAAATATTTTTATCAAATCTTTTCATAACATATTGTTTAGTGGTTGTAAATACTCCCCGAAACAGTTGCCGCGGCATTCTCTTCCACAGAATATCCATCGACAAAATTTTGATGCAATTGCTGTCTTTTAAATTGCCTTTTCCATCTAACCAAAGTGGCTCCTCCAATATTCAACAATTTGGCAATGTCCCCGTCACTAATTTTAGGAGTTTTGTCCTTAATTTCATAATAACGTTTCATCAATTCTTTTTGTTCGCTGTGTGGGTATATTTTTGGTTCTGTAAAAGAATTTTAATTAAAATAAATAAAATAAATTTATACTCACTGGTTTGGCCAAGTTCACGTTTCCATTTGTAAATTGTTGTAAAACTTAGGCCCAACTCTTTTGCGACAGTTTTATCAATTTCGCGATCATAAGAGTTTTTGATTCCGGCCCGCGTTAATTCGGCTTTCTTCTGATCAAATTTTTCTACCAAATGTTTACGTTCTTCTTTTTCATATATAACTTTTTGATTTAAGCCAAATTCTTTTTTCCATTCAAATATTTTTGAGCGATTGACTTTTAAATGTTTAGCAATTTTAATCTCAAATTGAGTTCTTTCGTTTGTTGAATATTTTCCTTTTTTCATAAGTTCGTCTTTCATTACGTGGAATTTGTCGATAATTTTACGTTTTTCTTTTGAAGTCATTTCTTTGATTATTTCGTTTTTTCCTTCACCATTTTTGACATTATCAGAGTGATCAGACTCTGTGAGAAGAGGATTCTGATCAGTTGAATTGGGCTCAATTTGTCCAAAGTGATCAGACTCCGTGAGACGCGGATTCTGATCAGTTAAATTGGGTTCAATTTGTCCAGAGTGATCAGACTCTGTGAGAAGAAGATTCTGATCAGTTGAATTGGGTTCAATTTGTCCAAAGTGATCAGACTCCGTGAGACGCGGATTCGGATCAGTTGAATTGAGTTCAATTTGTCCAAGCTGGGTGTTCTGCCGGTCGATTTGGTGATGGAGATTTTGAATCAAGCGTTAATTTATGCCATTCTTCGGCTTTCTCATTGTCCCACCATCCATCTCCGAATATTTCATTAAATACGTGTACGGATTCGGTTTTGTCGAGTGAATTTGTTGCCAAGAATAAAACAATAATTAAAATCCAAAACTCGTTCATCCTAGGATGATTGTTGGGATATATGTATATTTTGAATGACATAAAATTCAGGCCAAATAAATGAATAAACAAATTCAGTGGAGTCACTCACAAAATCAATAAAGCGTGCCAATCATTTTTAAGTTGCTGGCAACCCTAAAATTGGTCCATTTAGACCAAATCAAAATTCCTGAATGGAGGAAAGGGACATTTTTTGCCACAGATGAAGACAATGGACGCAGAAGGTATTGTGGCCAAATATTGGGGGAAAGGAAGTGAATGTGAGCTAGGACCTTAGGTCCCTTGCCCCATAATTTACCAATTTATGATTTTACATATTGGTTAATATTCTGAAAAAAACCGATGAGCCGAAACACGGATTTTTTCTTGACCCGATACCAGAAACCTGACCCGAGGTTATTTGAGTCGACCCACTCCGAAACCCGACCCGCCATTTCTCAACTCGCGGCAACCATGAGTGGGTTGTGGCCAAATTCCAGGCGAATAATAATATTACAAATTATTTGGGGAAATACATACAGCACTATGATTTTACAAGGGAAATAGGGTCAATTTGGCATTAGCTTTGGCATTTTGTCATATTTAAAAAGAAGGGTTCCCTATCAGTTGGTTACTGTTCGTTTCGTCACTGTTTGTTTCGTCACTGATCACTTCGTCACTGAGTTCTGAAAGTCGACGTACTTTATAGGGTTTTCGGGGCCGTAGAATCCAAGTCTGAGCTTCATTTCGACCCGATTGGAACTCTAGGCCCGAATTCAAACAATTCGTCACCTTGACATATGGAGCGGCCCAAACCAAGGGTTTATAAGGTTTATTTTAGTAAAGCAAAAATACTAAAAAGTTGATTAATTTAACAGCAGAGAGAATTACGGACAGATGGGCACTGTAACAATGCCATTGGCTATGGGTTGAACAATTCGACTATGAAGAGCGTGGATTTTCACGCGCAATTTCCGATCATTTCTCAAACCATCCTGGCCGTTGGGAACTGTTTCAAGAAATAGCTGCTGAGGAAAATGTACTTTTTTTAGCAATGCATTTCCGTAAAAAATAAAAGTTTAGGTCACAGTTCACGTGTTTCCGTACTATACGGCAAGTCAGATGGATATCGCTTGGACGCATTTTCAAAAGAATTTGTGAAATGTGGGTTATTGTTGAGAAGTACTTCAGGTCTCTGCCGGAGCGCTAGTGCCCAAAGTTTCTCCACACCATCTTCAATGACGAAATGACTCAATCCGCCGATGAATGGAAAACGCTTTCCCATTTTTTGTGTTTCGCATTCAGTCAATTTAACCAATTGAACTTATCAGCCAGGTAAAAGTATAAGGGTTGGCAAAAACCCACGAATATTTATTGAAACCAAAGCTGCCGCTTCCGGCACTGATTAAACATCTTAATACACTGAAACAGCGGCTCAATCTTTCGCTGAATGAGGATTTTTACGGTGAAGAAACAATGGATCTTTTGAGGAAATTGTAGCAAAACGGGGCGGCCATTGGACTCAGAAAGTTGAAGCGCGCTTTTAAGGAGTTCCCAGTACCTGTTTAAAAACGACCCATAAAATATTTAATTTAGCAATTTTACGCGGACTCTCAAAAATATTTGGATGATTGGTCGGAACAGTTCCGGGAAACATTTGAAGTCATGGGAGATTGGGTGATTTTTAAATCGGAACGGACATTGGAAAGGTCCGAAAGGCGTCCAAATGTTTTTTTGGAACAACTGCAGAGGAGCTGGATGCTTTGTTCCGGTGAAGTTGCGGAGCTTCAGCAAACTCTAAAGCATTTGCTCAATTCTCCAATCTTTCCTTCCAACTCTTTTTGTGAATCAGTCTTCTCTGTAGGTCAAAAACATCAAAACGGATGAGCGCAACAGAATGGGAACGCCTCTTTTGAATGCACTTGTTTCTATCAAGTTAAACTACGATTTGACTTGTCCCCAAGCCCATAATTACTTCTTTCACACCCAATTTTCTCAAAATGGTAAAAAGTATTAATAAATATATCTGGTTACCAAACGGTTAGCAAAAGACAAGCATCGTGTCATTGTTAACGAAACCAAAAAGAGACTATTTCCACAAGACGATACGGAATCGATATGTTTGGTGAGTCAAAAAGACAATTACCATTTTCCTATTGAACCTAACTGTAATAATTGAAAGGACGAAATCTATTATTAAAAACCGTTGCAACATAATTACGGCAAGAGCGAGCCATTCTGCTGCTACAGCTCTTGACGTCTTGTGTGGGTTTTCTGCTTGAGCAACCAAACGAAGATAAATTTGTGCGTCAATCGATCGCCATTATTGTAAAAGCATGTTTATTATAGGAATATGAGAAGCCAGGAATATTGATTTGGTCTCGGGTCAAAAGGGTTAAGATAAATTTATGAGATGTCAGGAACTGCCATTTATTACTTTCAATAATTGAAAAGAAAATTTTTCAATATCTTTTTCGTTATTAAATATAAAATTGTTTGCAATTTTCTATAAATTCGTTTAAATTCTGAGGTTATTTTAAATAAAATGAAGAGTTTTGGATTTTAATATTTGTGTCATTCTTTGCAACAAATTAACTTGATAAAGCCGAATCCGTAGAATTGGAGGAAACGCAACCGAAAATGTTTGATGAAATATTCGGAGAAGGATGGTGGAACTACGACAAAGCCGAAGAATGGCATACATTAACGCTTGAACACAATTTCCATCACCAAATCGACCTGGCAGAACACCCAGCTTGGACAAATTGAACTCAATTCAACTGATCAGAATCCGCCTCTCACAGAGACTGCTCACTCTGGACAAATTGAACCCAATTCAACTGATCAGAATCCTCCTCTCACAGAGTCTGATCACTCTGATTCCAATTCAAGCGAAAATATTGCTGAAGATAAGCAAAAACGTAAAATTGTCGACAAATTTATCGCAATGAAAGACAAATTTAAGCAAATAGGAAAATATTCGGCAAAAGAATGGAATCAAATTGAAAAAGAAATTGCCAACCATTTAAAAGTCAATCGCACAAAAATATTTGAATGGAAAAAAGAATTGGGCCTAAGCCGAAGAAATCCAAAAAATGAGCGAAAAAATTTGGTAGAGAAATTTGATCAAATGAAAGCCGAGTTAAAAGGGGACGGATTTAAAAGTTCTTATCGCAACGAAATTGATAAAACTGTCGCAAAAGAGTTGGGCATAACTGATAGAACAATTTACAATTGGAAACGTAAACTTGCCCAAACCAGTGAGTATTTCGAGCCCAATTTTATTATTTTTATTAATTAAAATTTAATTTTCAGCACCAAAACATGAATACGCCCATAACAATCAAAAGGAATTTTTGATAAATCATTATTATAAAATTAAAGACCAAAATCCTAAAATTAATGATGAGGAAATTGTTAAAATGTTGAAAATTGGAAGCGCCACTTTGTATAGATGGAAAAAACAATTTAAACGACAGCAATTGCATTCAAATTCTGTCAATGGACATTCTGTGGAAAAGAATGCCGCGGCAAATGTTCAGGAAATTGAGAATATAAATTCGGGGAGCTTTGAATAAATGGTCAAAGATTTTGAAAAAACGATTTAGGCATTTAGATTTTAAATATTTTTTGACATTTAACATTTAAAATTGTTTAAATTTCATGGTAGAATTATCATTCAGTAGGGCTGCTACTTTTTTGCAAGAAAAATTGCAAATAGGCGCCTAAAATTTGACAAAAAAAATTCGAATTTTATTGTATTTTTGAAAATTTTCCAAAAAATTAGTGATGATTGGCAAGAAAAATTCAAATTTTATTGCATTTTTTCTAAAAATTTTCAAAGGCCCAAATAGTGGCAAAAATAGGGGCAAAAACTCTTTTTTACTTGAAATAGCTTTGCTTTTAAGTGCATAACTCGCCAAAACAAAGCTGCAGAAAAAAAGGAAAACACCTAAAAATCTTTGCGCTGTTGATAAGCAGCTCTTTATTAAGTTTTAATTTTTAGTTCAAAAAAGTCTAAATTTGATAAATATTTTATTAATCTTTATTATTTCTCCATACCACTTCTTGCGCCCGAACAGTTTTACGAAACTTCGAATCCTCTCCACGACAGTGACAAGTTTTTTAAACTTTTACACTAAATTTGACTAGAATCCAGTAGAATGGAGACGGAACTGCCGATGCCGATGCCAATGCTAATAAGCGCGGACGGGAAATATTTAGAAAATTTAAGTATTAAGAAAATTGCCTCGAAATTCCACAAAAAATTAGATTTTGTTTCAATTTTTCTTTGAAATATAGAATTGGTCAAGAAACAGGGTGGCCGGCCATCTAACCTGATTTGTTAGGTTTTTGTAGGGGTTACATTGTCAGGGGATCTAAACCCCCACCCTCAACCACTCGAAATACTCACTGGTTTGGCCAAGTTCACGTTTCCATTTGTAAATTGTTGTAAAACTTGGGCCCAACTCTTTTGCGACAATTTCATTTATTTGATTGTGGAAGAGTTTTTGAATCCGTACCGCTTTAACTCAGGCTTTTCTCTGATCAAATTCTCTATCAAATGTTTACGTTCTTCTTTTTTATAGAACACTTTTTGACTTAGGCCAAATTATTTTTCCATTTATATATTTTTGAGCGATTGACTTGTAAGTGTTTAGCAATTTTAATCTCAAATTGAGAACTTTTGTTAGTTGAATATTTTCCTTTTTTCATAAGTTCGTATTTCATTACGTGGAAGGAGGATTCTGATCAGTTGAATTGGGTTCATTTTGTCCAGAGTGATCAGACTCTGTGAGAGCAGGATTCTGATCAGTTGAATTGGGTTCAATTTGTCCAATTTGGGTGTTCTGCCGGCCGATTTGGTGATGGGGATTTTGGTCAAGCGTTAATTTATGGCATTCTTCGGCTTTGTTATTGTCCCACCATCCTTCTCCGAATATTTCATCAAATACTTGTACGGATTCGGTTTTGTCGAGTGAATTTGTTGCCAAGAATAAAACAATAATTAAAATCCAAAACTCGTTCATCCTAGGATGATTGTTGGGATATATGTATATTTTGAATGACATAAATTCAGGCCAAATAAATGAATAAACAAATTCAGTGGAGTCATTCAAAAAATCAATAAAGCGTGCCAATCATTTTTAAATTGCTGGCAACCCTAAAATTGGTCCATTAAGACCAAATCAATATTCCTGAATGGAGGAAAAGGGACATTTTTCCACAGATGAAGACAATGGACGGAGAAGGTAGCCAAATATGTGGATAAAAGGAAGTGAATGTGGGCTAGGACCTTAGGTCCCTTGCCCCATAATTTACCAATTTATGATTTTACATATTGGTTAATATTTTGAAAACAACCGATGAGCCGAAACCCGGATTTTTTAGTGGTTCCTCTTTGTGGTGAGTCGCATGTTATGTGTTGGGTTCGAACCCGCTTGAGTGCAAGCACTTATTTATTGGTTTTCCCCTCTAACTCAAATTGGCATCCCCTCATTAATAAGATTTTAAATAAATATTTTAATATTTTTTAATT
This sequence comes from Globodera pallida, assembly GCA_020449905.1. Taxonomy (NCBI): domain Eukaryota; kingdom Metazoa; phylum Nematoda; class Chromadorea; order Rhabditida; family Heteroderidae; genus Globodera; species Globodera pallida. The sequence continues at coordinate 320,926 of JAIXHY010000027.1, read as the reverse complement.
AAAAATGTGCGCAAAAAAAGAATAGATACAAGAATTTTTGAAATAAATTCATCACATCTTTTTAAATTTTTGCTTCAATTACCTTAACAAAGATTGCCAATTTTTGTAAAAATTTCTCCGGAGGCGCCTGTCGGCACCGCCGGACATCCTCCAGTCCCGGTTTTTCCCAAAAGTCCCGGTCCCGTCCTACCCTACATACAACACTATAAGACAAGTGAAATAGGGTCAATTTGGCATTTAGCTTTGGCATTTTGTCATATTTAAAAAAGAAGGGTTCCCTATCAGTTGGTCACTGTTCGTTTCGTCACTGTTTGTTTCGTCACTGATCACTTTGTCACTGAGTTCTGAAAGTCGACAAAATGGTACTTTATAGGGTTCTCGGGGCCGTAGAATCTGAGTCTGAGCTTCATTTCGACCCGATTTAAAACTCTAGACCCGAATTCAAACAATTTTTCAAAAATTCAAAATTTTCAAAAAATCAATTTCGCCTAAAAATATTCTAAAAGCATGAATTCGATCTCTACTTGCCTTTTTTTTGTTTGTAATTTTTTGCTTTTTGAAGATTTTAAGACCAAATTTTCAAAAATTTTTGAATTTTGAACAATTGTTTGAATTCGGGTCTAGGGTTCTAAATCGGATCGAAAAGGAGCTCACACTCGGATTCGACGGCCCCGAGAACCCCATAAAGTACCATTTTGTCGACTTTTAGAACTCTGTGACGAAGATGACGGACCAAAGTGGTGTTGGGGAAGGTGATTTGGGAATTCTCCCCTCTACCACATTTATTTTGTAGCCTCCCCTTCCTCTTCTCCGAAAATTTCCACGTATGTTTTCTATCGGAGTAAAGTTAGAGTTTCCCCTTGGTTGAAAAGATGGCTCCAGGGAGGTCTTCCTCCATTTTGGTTGTTTCCCCAATTGGAATATGGTCAGAACCGGTTGTTCCCGACTCGATTTTGCCAATTTGCATTATTTCTGTCTTTCCAAAATGTGTTTCGAAAATTATGATTCTTGATTAAAATTTCTTTGGAACGGTCGTTGGCTAAATCTGTTCGATTCGGGTTGGGACTGTTGGATTTGGTTAATATTTTCTACTTGGGCACTGCTTAGTTTTTTCGCGTGCAATCTCGTTTTGTGCCTCATCCTCTTCGATAGCCTCTTGAATGGCCTCATGAAGAGAGTTGGGTTTGGTTTTGTAACGTAACTGTTCCCTGATGTTCATTTTCAAACATTTCGAAAAAGGTCCACTGTGAGTTCTGTTCTCACTTGGACATTAAAACCAGCCCCGTCAGGGTAGGCCTTATCCACTAGCTGGGAAATGTCAGCTCGTTGCTTTCGGGTTGTGCACATCCTACGAAAATGGCTAACCCTGAATCCCACCGAGAATTTCTTTGCTACAATGTCCGTTAAAGTTGTCTCCAATTTTTTTCTGAACTTGTTCAGCCCTCATATATGATGTGGGCCTCTTTTGACAAATACACCTCATATATGATGTGGGCCTCTTTTGACAAATACACGAGGAGGTTCCGGCACATTTCCGGGGGCCGCTAATTGCATGCGGTCGCGACTTTATTGAATTCGTTTCTAAGCCTGAGAAGGTCCGGTTTTCTTGAAATCCTTTATATGGTGCAATCGCGATTTGTGGACGCGGTTCCAGCCCTTCCAATTTTATTTTAAGCTCATCAATACCTCTCACTAAATCATCCATTTCTTTCTCAATCCTTTCCAATTCCTTTTTGCTGAGCCCTTCTGGCTGACCTGGTCTCTCCTTTTCAGCTTTGCTTCCTCTGACTCTGCTCTTTGATCGGGAATTTTGTCCACGGGCGTGCCAATACTGTGAATTTTGATTTTCTCTGGTGATAATGCCAATTTTGGCCAAATTAAATTAACCGGTCTTGATTCTGCTTTTGCCGTGTGATTGGCTCGGTTCGTGTTTGATCGGTGAGAATTTGGGTTGTATGATTTCTTTGGGTTCACTGTTTGTTGGGTTTGCAAACGAAAGCGATTTGGATTTGGATTTAATTACCTAATAATTAACAATTTACTCTATGTAGTTTCATTAATTTGGTGCTTGGCGATCGCTTTTTAACTTCAATAACTTTGTTAAGGTCTAGAAAAAATTCTGTAGGCCAACACCAAATTACTAAGTCTATACGGTGGCGGACAAAAGCCGGCAGAAGGGGCCCTACTTCTGCCGTAGGGACAAAAAAATGGCCGCTGCGGATGTTGCCGTCTTTACTTCTTACTTACCCATTTTGGGCGTATTTATGTGGGGTATGCCTGCCAATTTTATTGACCTCAGGGAGGGGATTGGCCGTGTCAGGGACGGTGTGGGTTGCCTTTTTGGCTGGCCATTGCAAGTGCAGGTGGGGGAAAAGGGGGGGAGGTATCGGATGGACCAATCCAAGTTCATATTCCAATTCCTTCTCAAAATAAAATGGATGTCCCCGCTGGCCTTTTTCACGGTTGGGAGCAATCCAATGTTTCTGATCATTGTGCTCCCTGCGGAAGTGGAATTTGCTTCCATCCAAAAGGGTTTGTTTTTCCCGTTTTTTCATTTTTCCCATTCCAATTTTTCTCAAAAGATTTTTTGAACTCATCGTTTGCGGAGTTCCCGGGCCAGCTCCTTCTTTTCCGCTCATGCCCTTCGTGTTGTTGGTGAGCATGTTCTTCCTCTCCGTCCTGTCCTGCATTTTGCTTCTGCGTGGTTTGGTGTTGTCGTCCGTGTACCGTCTGTTCCGTCCGCGCCTTCCCGTTGTGTTCGCGTCGTGCTTCCGTCAATTTGTGCGACGCCTGCGGCAAGAAAGGATGGGTTGGAACAGATGGGGGTTGTCGGGCCTGTTCGGGTTTCAATTGTTTAGCGGGGTCCCTGGGGTAATCGACTAACTCATCCCTTTTTCCCTCTGTTGATTACTTTATAAGAAGGAAGAGACACTAACACCCTTGTTGATTTATTGTTAATTATTTAATTTATTAAAAAACATTTTATTAATATTGTTTTTTTGATAACCCAGTTTCCTGGGCCGGGGATAAGTGCGATGAGGCCAGGGTCGCCAATTTTGTGAGAGGGTCATTTCTTTCCTGTGGTCCGACTTCCGGGATTCGTTCGAGAGTGGGAGGGAACACCTTCACGGGGATTCGATTGGGGTGAAGACCCTTCCCAGAAACCCCCCTTCTTCCCCGCTTCCATTCTCCGAAAATTCTGGTCTCCGAAATGCTTATTATTCAAGAAGACTTGACATCCGATTGCACAGTAGGTATGAAGATGAGGTCGTCCTTCTCATCGCAGAGTCCCCCGTCGGGGTCATGCCTTTGGGGGCCAAAGGCAGAGCACCGGCTGAGCCCCCGCTGTTGGGGTTCCTTGAAATTTATCTTTGCCGGGAGGGGGCGGTATTTACCGATGGGAAGGGCAAAGCAATCGTGTGGGGAAAGTGGGCAATGGTCGCCTGCGATAACATCTTTCTCCTCGAGAGTCCAATTCATCGTTCTTCCTTTCTTATCCAATTGTACATATCACACTATGATTTGACAAGGAAAATAGGTTCAATTTGGCATTTGTGATGCTGACGGATCATAAAAGGTTAAGCGCCCGGCAGGAATCGAACCTGCAACCGCAGCAATCCGTGCTGAGCTCTGACCAATTGAGCTACAGGCACCCTTTTAGCGGATCCGTCAGTGGGGTTCACAATCCTCACCTTTCCCACCTGGAAAGGCGGCGTGACTGGCTGGGGATGCCGGTCAGGCACCAGTCCGCACTACTTCCCCCCTCTCCATCGAGGACCGGCCCCTCGGTCCTGTGTAGGTACCGACCGGCAGACATAACAACATTAGAGTGATTTCTTCCTTCTCCTCTGTCTGTGTTAGAGGTCTAGGCGAAGCAGAGGAATCCACCCGGGAGCGCCATGTGATGCTGACGGATCATAAAAGGTTAAGCGCCCGGCAGGAATCGAACCTGCAACCGCAGCAATCCGTGCTGAGCTCTGACCAATTGAGCTACAGGCACCCTTTTAGCGGATCCGTCAGTGGGGTTCACAATCCTCACCTTTCCCACCTGGAAAGGCGGCGTGACTGGCTGGGGATGCCGGTCAGGCACCAGTCCGCACTACTTACATTGGCATTTTGTCATATCTAAAAAAAGGGTAAAAATTCAAAATTTTCTCGGCGGCGCCTATCGGCACCGCCGACCCCAAGACCGTAGCCAGAAAAATTTCTCGGGGGGGGGGAGGGAGACGATTTTTAGGGGTTTGTTTTTCCCTTTTATTGCATTTTTCTTAAAGCAATTTATCAAAAAAAAATGTTTGATTTTTGGTAAATTTTTAGGGGTTTTAAACTTTTTGTTAAAAAGTTCCGGCCCTAGTTATAATTAGTCTTAGATAAATAAAAGCTTTCAATAAAACAAAATTAGAGAAATAATGCGAAATCTTGAGAAGGCAATTGTAAGTGCAGGAATGTTGCCTCGGAAGGTATAAACATTTTCGTTGTGAGGAGAAGTGGTTAGTTACACGATTTTTTTAAAAAAGCAATTAAGGAAATATGACGCGACTCGACAAAGCGATCGTCAATTTGTTACTTGTGAAGTTCTGCCGTTTAACCTCGTCAACAATCCGCATTTCCAGACGTTATGCAAACCCTGGAGTGAGCAGCTCAAAAACGAGTCGCTACCGAAAGCCTCTGTCAATTGCATACGCCGCATTAAAAGAGAAGTTGAAAAAAAAATGCAATTCAATATCTTGCACCTCTGACATATGGAGCGGACCAAACCAAGGAATTATAAGGTTTATTTTAGTAACGCAATAATACTAAAAAGTTGATTAGTTTAACGGCAGAGAGAATTACGGACAAATGGGTACGGGTTTGTGCGAAAGGCGAGTGGACGGTCTTGAATCATTAATAGGGCAATGCTAAATTAAATGTGCTCACCATACCTGAAATATCATGTTTGCCAAACGGTTAGTAAAAAGACAGGCATCGTTTCATTGTTAACGAACCCAAAAAAATACTTTTTCCACAAGACGATACGGAATCGATATGTTTGGTGAGTCAAAAAGACAACTACTATTTTCCTACCGAACCTACCCTGTAATAATTGAAAGGACAAAATCTATTATTAAAAACCTTTGCAACATAATTATGGCAAAAAGCGTGCCATTCTGCTGCTACAGCTCTTGGCGTCTTGTGTGGGTTTTCTGCTTGAGCAGCCAAACGAAGATAATTTTGTGCGTCAATCGATCGCCATTATTGTAATGTTTATTATAGGAAAATATTTATGAGATGTCAGAAACTGCCATTTATTACTTTCAATAATTGAAGCAAAATTTTTCAATATTTTTTTCGTTTAAATATAAAATTGATTGCAATTTTATATAATTCGTTTAAATTCTGAGGTTATTTCAAATAAAATGGAAGAGTTTTGGATTTTAATATTTGTGTCCTTCTTGGCAACAAATTCACTGGATAAAGCCGAATCCGTAGAATTGGAGGAAACGCAACCGAAAATATTTGATGAAATATTCGGAGAAGGCTGGTGGGAACTACGACAAAGCCGAAGAATGGGATAAACTAACGCTTGAACAAAATGTCTATTCACCAAATCGACCGGCAGAACACCCAAGCTTGGACAAATTGAACTCAATTCAATCTGATCAGAATCCTCCTCTCACAGAGTCTGATCACTTTGGACAAATTGAACCCAATTCAACTGATCAGAATCCTCTTCTCACAGAGTATGATCACTCTGATAATGCCAAAAATGGTGAAGAAATAATCAAAGAAATGACTTCAAACGAAAATATTGCTGAAGATAAGCGAAAACGTAAATTATCGACAAATTCCACGCAATGAAAGACAAATTTAAGCAAATAGTAAAATATTCGTATAAAGAAAGAACTCGAATTGAAATCAAAATTGCTAAGCATTTTAAAGTCAGTCGCACAAATATATATAAATGGAAAAAAGAATTTGGCTTAACTCACAGAAAACCAAAAAATGAGAGAAAAAATTTGGTAAAAAAATTTGATCAAATGAAAGCCGAGTTAAAGCGGAACGGATTCAAAAACTCTTATAAACACGAAATTGATGAAACTGCTGCAAAAGAGTTGGGCCTCAGTTTTACAACAATTTACAATTGGAAACGTAAACTTGCCCAAACCAGTGAGTATTTCGAGCCAAACTTTATTAATTTATTTTAATTAAAAATCTTTTACAGCACTAAAACATGAATACGCCCATAACAATCAAATGGAATTTTTGATAAATCATTATTATAAAATTAAAGACCAAAACCCTAAAATTAGTGATGAAGAAATTGTTAGAATGTTGAAAATTGGAACAAGCACTTTGTATAGATGGAAAAAACAATTTAAACGACAGCAATTGCATCCAAATTCTGTCAATGGACATTCTGTGGAAAAGAATGCCGCGGCAAATGTTCAGAAAATTGGGAACTCGAATTTTGGATTTATTTGAATAGTCAATGTATGACATCAGCCTCATCATTATGGCTTTTGACTAATCGATGATTTCAACTTCTATGATTTTTCAATTTTTTTATTTGTCATCGTCTATTAAAGTGGTTCACTATTTTTTTGCTGTATCCGCAGCAGATCGCTGCTCATAAACTAAACGATTGGTCAATAGAAAATTCGACCATGCACTGGCAAGCAAAATGAGTAAAAAATCTATGGTTCAATATAGGACCTGAATGGTTATTTGTGTAAAAATTTATTTCAAAGTGTCAGGATCGAAATAACGCTTTCCAAATTCATTAATTCAATAAGGAGTTTCGATCAATGACACGCCACTGCGCATTGGCGGGTCAACGGCGGTGTTCGTGGTATAAATATTTTTAAACAAAATTAGGTATTAAAATTTAGAACCTTGATCTCAAGTTTCATGCCATTGGGTTAAGAAATACAAGTTATTGTCCGAGTGCCGAATGGTCCGAGTACCGAATAGCGCAAATACAGTCCGAGTACCGAATAGAACAAAAACTGTCCGAGTACCGAATAGAACAAATTTAAGCCGAAGGTTGAATTCCTATGGTAAAGAGCGTACTAAAACTTTTTACAACACCATAAGCTTTTATCAATCATATAAATGAACGAAATAAAAATTGGGTTGATAAGTGTCGAGATCGCAAAAAAAAATTCTGGATGAATAAAAAAATATCGAAACAATATAACAAATGTTCACTAGAAGAGTGCTCGTATGAATGGTCGTGCCCAATAAATTTCAGCTTGAGTCGACCAAAAAATTTACCGGTAACCTATTAAAAACGCTTTTTAAATTGCCATAAAATTTTTATTAATCATATGAATGGATAAATATAGTTTCTGAAAACAACGGCATGTTTTCTTGCGCCGTTTCTTCCACTATCTCTTCCGGAGTTTCTTCTTCGGCACCAATCGTTTGAAAGTGCGGTTTAATTCGTAGCAGTGCCAATTGAAATGGCGTCCAGAAACACAATGATCTGCTGGTCGGTGCCAAGAAGTGCTGTGTTGACGAAGTGGACCAGCTTTCGGTCCATATCAATGAACTCCGGCCGACGCCTACGGAAGATTAATCATTTAATAATTACAAATTTAATGACCTGGGCAGTTTTTTTGTAAGCGCCTCCCTCACTTCCTGGACTGTTTGAATACGCGTGAACACACAGAAAATGTCGCATCGGCTGAACCGGTTTTTGAACGGCTTAAAAATTGCCAAAAATGAAGATTTTTGACCAAAATTTTGTATCTCTGTGGACCAATTTCAACAAATTATTTTTTTTCAAAATTTTAATTCCGGAATCCGGGAAGGGATTTTGCCGGATCCGGGTCCGGAATCCGGGTTATAGTGGTGCAGTGGATTTCAATACGGTATCCGGGTATGCAGTTTGACGCCCGCTTGAGCGTACCGTATGTTTTTTGATCTATTTATTAAAGAAAATCATGCTAAACACTTTTATTCGTCGATAAATATTCTACAAAACATTTTAACATGCACATTTGTTTTTTGAATTATTTGATCCAATTGTTCTATTCATTACAAAGTAACTATTTTTTTAGACTGTTACTTCAACTCGTGTGGTCGGCACGGATTCTTTCTTTACAACAAATGTTGGGTATTTTGAAAAAATAGTAATATTTTTGTCCAAAAACGTCAATCAGCAGATGCCATTTATTACCAACACATGTGAGAGGATAAATTAAACATTACAAATAAGCTCAAAAAAATTCTCGTCGATTTCGATCTGCCCGGACGTTTCATCACGTAATGGTAACCCGATGTTTCTTCAAAATGTAAAAACAGACGTTTTTTTCGGCAAATATTGGTGTCCATTCATTTACACAATCCTCTCCAATTTTTCTGTCCCAACAATTTTTTTCCGGTGTTATTGGTGCGCAAAATCCCACGCGTATATGGACGACGAGAATCGTTTTAAAACAATTTTCAGGTATTGGCGACATTGAGCAAAGTATGCTGAGAACATCAGGGATGTTGTAACGTACCCGGATTCCAGATGCCCGGGACTTGAAATATGTGCATATATGTCAGGGATGTAAATAGCTATCGCTACTGCGCAATATATATCGCATTTATTGCCTTTTTGGGGCATATCGCCTATCGCATTGCAAAATGGTTTTATCGCTTATTGCATATCGCTCGTCGCTTTTTTTTTTGCGCGATTTACATCCCTGATATATGTGTTAAAAAAGGCATCGTAAATTAGAGGAAAGGCTATGAAAACTAGAGACCGGAAAGTTGGACCCAAACAAAATTTGGTCAAAACTTTTGGGTTTGTTTTGGGTTTTGGGTCCGGACTCTAATGAAAACACTTTGATCTGTGACGAAAATGTCAACAGAAGCGGAAATATCATTTTTCCTTTGTGATTATTATAGTTCAAAATCGATCGAATTTTTAATTGATAATTAGTAGGAAAAATTTATGAGACGTCAAGGCTATTGATTTGGCCCCGGTTCAAATTAGAAAAAATTTATTAGTCTCAGGAAAAGATTATGGGCTGCCATTTATTACTTTAAATCATTTTTTATCAAAGCTAAATAATATTTATTAATATTTAAAATATATGAATATTATATTCTTTAAAATTAAGAAAATTTATGAGAATAATTCATTAACACAAAAATAATTGACAAATTTTCCATATCAATTTTCCGTTGAAATTGTAATTAATTGCCTTATAAATGCCCATGCTATTTTGCTCAAATAAAATGGAAGAGTTTTGGACTTTAATTTTTGGGTCATTTTTTGCAACAAATTCACTGGACAAAGTCGAATCCGTAAAATTGGAACTCAAAACATTTGATGAAATATTCGGAGAAGGCTGGGACAAAGATGAAGCCGAAGATTTGAAAACGCCGCCAACAAACTTTGGACAAAATGTCCATCACCAAATCGACCGGCAGAACACCCAAATTGGACAAATTGAACCCAATTCAATTGATCAGAATCCTTCTCTCACAGAGTTTGATCACTCTGATAATGCCAAAAATGGTTAAGAACAAAACGAAATAATCAAAGAATCAAACGAAAAACATAAAATTATAGACGAATTCCACGCAATAAAAGACAAATTTAAGCAAAAAGGAAAATATTCAAAAAAAGAATGGGATCAAATTGATCAGAAAATTGCTGAACATTTAAAAATCAGTCGCTCAAAAATATATGAATGGAAAAAAGAATTGGCTTAAGTCAAAGAAATCCAAAAATGAGCGAAAAAATTTGGTAAAAAAATTTGATCAAATGAAAGCCGAGTTAAAGCGGGACGGATTCAAAAACTCTCATAAGAAAGAAATTGATGAAACTGTCGCAAAAGAATTGGGACTAAGTGTTAGAACAATGCAAAAATGGAAACGTAAACTTGGCCAAACCAGTGAGTATTTCGAGCTCAATTTTATTAATTTTACTTTAAATTTTTAAAATTTCTTTTACAGAACCAAACCATAAATACGCCCACAGCGAACAAAAGAAATTGATGAAACGTTATTTGAAATTAAAGACCAAAATCCTAAAATTAGTGATGAGAAAATTGCCAAAATGTTGAAAATTGGGAAAAACACTTTAATTAGTTGGAAAAAGCAATTTAGACGACAGCAATTGCATCCAAATTCCGTCGATGTGGAAGTGAATGCCGCGGAAAATGTTCAGAGAATTGGGAACTCGAATTCTTGAAGTGGTTGAATGAAACGATTCGTCAATAGACAAGACAATTTATCGATATCTATAATTAAAGTGTTCGATTAGTGCCGATGTGCAAAAATTACTGCTCCATTCTTGTTCCCTTGGGCGAATCATTTTATCTAAGACCATTTTTAGCGCGGTGAAACCTGAGCTTAGGCTTAGGCCTGAGTCTAAGCTAGCGTAAGCCTTAGGCTCAGACCTAAACCTAAGCTAGCTTAGGCCTAGGACCTGACTCGCGGCCATCCCATGGGGCCAGCCGCTTTACTGGTAGCACCGGATGGTTCCGTCCCACTTGGACGGAACAGAGTGAGGGTTCATCAATGGGGAATGCAAGCTTGGGGTATTTCGTGCGCAATTAAAAGAAAAAAAATCCGGTCGTTGCCTTATCCGCATGCTAAAATGAAAAATGCGCAAATTGTATTTTATTCCGCCCGATGCTAAATCAGATGAATTTCCTGATCAGATGATGTTTGCGCAATCATTATAATTGTTGTTCTATATTCGCGCATATAAATGTAAATTTAGGGAGGGGGGCTCTACTACAGGGGGGGGGGGGCTCTTGGAGAAGAGTTTTGGCAAAATTATATGCTATCGCGGGCAAATTCTGACGGTACACCTCAATTGGGCTCGCACGATTGGGCGCCCGAAATGTAATTGTCTTTGTAACTTGGGGGATCAAAATTTTATTTTAACAAAATAACAAACACACATTAAGTGAATGACTCACGGGGCAAGACGACAAAAGGTGCGAATTCATAAAAAAATTCATCAACCTTCCAAAAACAAAAAACACTTCTCATAGCGCAATTTGGTGCTAAAACCCAAATTTTCGATCAAAAATTGTGTGCGGCAAAACCTGTAAATTTTGAGCCAGATTGTCGTTACTTTGAAATTATGGAAAAAAATTGAAGCGCTCCAAATCGCTTCTTAAATGTTTTTAAAATAATTTAGGCCTTAATAACATTTAAATCGGTTATAACCCGGGTCAGACGCTTTTAAATGTTGAGACGAATCATAACGCAATTTTTGTTTGTTCCTCTTGGTAACATTTGAAAACTCTATAATCTTAAGATAAAAGTTATTTGTTTTCCAGCTGAAACAACTCTAGTTGAAAATATGAAAAGCATTGTAAAAATGCCTAATTTTCATCTTCGGCCGCCCAAGCGTGGTGCTCCGAATTCTAATCATTCGGTCTCTAATAAAAACGACCGGAAATTGTGATCAATAATTTTAGGGTTGGCAGGAATTTGTAATGGGTCTTATTGATTTTCTAAGTGACTCCAATTTATTTAGGGCTAAAAAATTCACCATTTTCTTTCATTTTGTGAATATTTATTATTCTTTAAAATCTTTTTGAGAGAAATTCTTTAATAAAAATTATTGACAAGTTTTTGCAATCAATTTTGCATTTAAATTATAAAATTAACTTGCCAAGTTCATAAGTTTTTTTTAGCCCAATAAAATGGATGAGTTTTGGATTTTACTTTTGTTGGCATTCTTCATAACAAATTCACTGGACAAAGCCGAATCCGTCCAATTGGAGGAATTGCCATTCCAAACATTTGATGAATTATTCGTAGAGGAATGGTGGGACAAAGATGAAGCCGAACCGGCGCCAACAAACTTTGGGGCAAAATGTCCATCACCAAATCGATCGGCAGAACACCCAAATTGGACAAATTGAACCCAATTCAACTGATCAGCTTGGACAAAACCCCAATTCAACTGATCAGCTTGAACAAATTAAACCCAATTCAACTGATCAGAATCCTTCTCTCACAGAGTCTGATAAACGTAAAATTATCGACAAATTCCAAGCAATGAAAGACGAATTTAAGCAAAAAGGAAAATATTCGAAAAAAGAATGGGTTCAAATTGAGAATAAAGTTGCTAAACATTTAAAAGGCAATCGCACAAAAATATATGAATGGAAAAAAGAGTTTGACATATCTTCAAAAAAGACAAACAATGAACATAAACATTTGGTAGAGAAATTTGATCAGATGAAAGCCAAGTTAAAGCGGGACGGACTTCAAAAACTCTTATCCCAATCAAATAATGAAATTGTCGCGAAAGAGTTGGGCATAACTTTTAGAACAATTTCCAATTGGAAACGAAAACTTGGCAAATCCAGTGAGTATTTCAAGCCCTTATTTATTTGTATTAATTCAAAATTCTTTTACAGAACCACAGCATTAAACACTCCCACAGCGAACAAAAGGAATTAATGAAGCGTTATTATGAAATTAAAGACGAAAATCCTAAAATTAGTGACAAGGAAATTGTCAAAATGATAAAAATTGGATTACGCACTTTGATTTACTGGAAAAAACAATTTAAACGACAGCAATTGCATCCAAATTCTGTCGATGGACATTCTGTAGAAGAGAATGCCGCAGCAAATGTTCAGGAAATTGGGCACTCGAACTCGGGAAGTATTTGAATGAAACGATGGGCAACAGAACTTCGACAATTAATTAGCTTTTTTTTAAATGTTATTCAAAAAATTGTTACGAATTTTTTTGTGAAAAGGTAATTTTTTTTCATAAATTTGACTATAACTTATTGTTTTTAATGATTCTGAGAATGCTAGGGTCCAATAATGTCAAATCACTTGAGGCAAACAAAAAAAGGTTCAACATTCGAAGTCCTTAGCTTACGAATTCGAGATTTTTCTAACGATTTCTTTCAAAACCCGAAAAAAAATTCGATTTAAACAAAAAAAAATTTGGCGAAAATGTTAGCAGAAGCTAAAATGTCACTTTTCCTCCGGGCGAATTTTATGATCGACATTTTTATGATTATTATTTAAGACAAATATTTACGATAATGTTAGGAATATTGATTTGGTCCCGGTTTAATGGGTGTCATTTATTACTTTCAATCATTTTTTTATCGAAGCTAAATATTAATATTGTAAAATTGAATATTTTATTATTCTTTAAAATTATGAAAATTTTTGAGAGAATTTTTTAACACAGAGCGTCTGAACCGGTTTAAATAACCGATTTAAATATCTTTTGAGGGTTAGAAAACATTTAAGAGCGACTTTGGGCAATTTAAAGTTCTTTTTGCAAGTTACCTCTATGTTTCAAATGCAATTAGAGTTTGAAAACTCTAATCTCGGCACGCTCAAGATGTCCACGATTTTGTGTCGAAAAATCATTTACAAAAATCCGATCGCCTCCGTTTGTTTATCATTTTATTTTAATGAATGCGGCAGCTTTTTCTCCTTTGCCAATCTTTGAAAGAACCCCAAATCTGTCCCCTTTTGGCATTTTTCTCTCTTTGCACTTTTCCCTCTTGGCATTTATCTTTATGGCATTTTCTGTTACGGTCATTTTACCTATCATTATTTGTGACCAACGTGTTCAGCGATGTGATCGTCTACCAATCCAGAATCTTCTTCCTGTTCATCATCTTTAATTTCGAAGTTCTAATTAAAACTTTGATCAGCATTTATACGACGCCCATCAAACGTTTTTTCTTTCACATATTCTTTATGCTAATTTTTAAAGTTATCGATTGATTCCGATCAAATGTTCTTAAAGAGTTTGGGCCAAGTCGAAAAATGCATAACTTTGAGAAGAAAAAATGAGCTAAAGTAGAGAAATTTAAAAATATCAATTTGTTGGCAAAAATAACAAAATGCAACTTCCTATTTTTTCTTGAACGCCCCTTACTTTGCTTAGCACGAAAATTATGTTTTTCTCTCACAGCGATTGTTTGTTGCCCGATTTTTCATTTTGATGCACCCCATAAAATTACACGTTTTTTCACAAAATATACCTCTAAAAATAAAAGTTTTCAACCATTTTTGAAATTTAAAAAAAAATAGTTTTCGTTGGTTTAATTTAGAGTAGGTCGGGACCGGGATCCCGACCGGAACCGGTCGGGAAATTTCCGGTTTTTGGATTCCAGATCCCGGTTCCAGTGTTTGAAAAATCGAAATCCCAATCCCGATGTTTGAAAAATCGAAATCTCGGATTCCGTCTCGGTCGGGCCGGAAATTTAGGCCATTTTCGGTGATTTCCCCGACCCCGACACTCTAACCCCCCGAAAACCCATGACTAAACCCCATCCCGATGAGGGGATAACATACACCCCTAAAGTCGGCATCAAATATAACGTTCGGTTGAGTTCGAACCCGACTGAGTGCAAGCCTTATTTACCTTTCTTCTGCCTCCTAGTCACATGGACTCCCCCATTAAAGGATCACATGAGCACCACGTAACGCCCAACATCGGAGTAATTATTGGCACTGGGAAAAGTGTTTTGGAAAAATTGGATGTTACCCCAGGCAAATTCTAATCATCCGGTCTCTAATAGAAACGACCGGAAGTTGTCACCATTTCCTACGATTGTGATCAATAATTTTAGGGTTGGCAGAAATTTGGAAAATGATGGGCCTATTGATTTTCTGACTAACTCCACTTTCTTTTGGGCTAAAAAATTCACTATTTTATTTCATTTGTGAATATTTATTATTATTTAAGATTTTTTTTTGCGAGATTTTCGTTAACACAAAATTATGTTCTATATAAACTACTAAGAATGATAAAAGAATGGCAATGGTTTCGATTAGCTTAGTATCTAAATGACATAGCGTGCTGAGCTGAAACTAAAAAAAGAGCTTTCTTGAAATTCATTTGCACAACTATTTTCATCCAGTAATACGGGGTATACGCCAGATGGTAGGTAGAAAGATATGCTACCGCGGCATATGGGGGAGGGACCCGTTTGGTCAACATTTTTGAAAAAAAAATTTTATTCTAAAATTGTCTGAAAATATGTTATTTGATGCACTGACCACGAATTCTTCAATAAAAATTAAAAATTGAGAATTTAAAGCGGTTTTTGCACCGGTTTAAATTTTTGAAAATACCTACTGGCTGTCGTAGTCGAGTGTGCGGTACTTTGGCTGCTATTTTCCACCTTACTGTCTAACTTTACCCTTATCGGGCTTTGGTTTACTTAAACGTTGTTTTTCCATAATTTTCAAAAATTTAAACCGGTTCAAAAAGCACTTTAAATTCTCAATTTTTAATTTTTATTGAGCATCAAATAACATATTTTCAGACAGTTTTTAGAATAAAAATTTTTATTCAAAATTTTGACTAAATGGGTTCCCCCTATGGTTTTTGGACAACTTTGAAGGGCCATAACTTTCTTCATAGTTGAGTCCGCGCAAAAATTTTTGCAGATTCGTGCGTTAGACATAAAGTGGAGTCGATTGGTATATGAATTGTTCGATTTTGTTCTATTACCGTATAAGGTAGAAAGATATGCTACCGCTTGTCTCAAGGACAAATTTTTCTAAATCGAATTTTGCATTTAAATTATAAATTAAATTTTAAATTCAAAAGTTGTTTTTAGTCCAACTAAAATGGAAGAGTTTTGGATTTTAATTTTGGTGGCATTCTTTGCAACAAATACAGTATCCGTACAATTGGAAGAATTGCCACTCCAAACATTTGACGAATTATTCGTAGAAGAATGGTTGGACAAAGATGAAGCCGAAGATTTGAAAAAGCCGCAAACAAACTTTGGGCAAAATGTCCATCACCAAATCGACCGACAGAACACCCAAATTGGACAAATTGAACCCAATTCAATTGATCAGAATCCTCCTCTCACAGAGTCTGATCACTTTGGACAAATTGAACCCAATTCAACTGATCAGAATCCTCCTCTCACAGAGTCTGATCACTCTGGACAAATTGAACCCAATTCAACTGATCAGAATCCTCCTCTCACAGAGTCTGATCACTCTGGACAAATTGAACCCAATTCAACTGATCAGAATCCTCCTCTCACAGAGTCTGATCACTCTGAAAATGACAAAAATAGCGAAGAACAGAACGAAATAATCATAGAAATGACTTTAAACGAAAAACGTAAAATTGTTGCCAAATTCCACGCAATGAAAGACAAATTTAAGCAAAAAGAAAAATTTTCGGCAAAAGAATGGAATCAAATTGAGGATAAAATTGCAAAACTTTTAAAAGTCAACCGCAAAAAAATATATAAATGGAAAAAAGAATTTGGCCTAAGTCAAAAAAAGACAAACAATGAGCGAAAAAATTTGATAGAGAAATTTGATCTGAAAGAAAGCCGAGTTAAAGCGGGACGGATTCAAAAACTCTTATAAGTCACGAAATTGATGAAACAGTCGCAAAAGAGTTGGGCCTGCATTTTAAAACAATTTACAAATGGAAACGAAAACTTGGCCAAACCAGTAAGCATTTTGAGCCCAATTTTATTATTATTTTTATTACTTAACTTTTCAGATCCACAAAATAAATACTCCAATAACGATCAAAAAAAATTGATGAAACGTTATAATCAAATTAAGAACCAAAATCCTAAAATTAGTGATGAAGACATTGCCAAAAGGCTCAAAATTGGAAGAGCCACATTGTTTAAATGGAAGAGACAATTTAAACGACAGAAATTGCATCCAAATTCTGTTGATGTTGGCCCTTCTGTGGAAAAGAATGCCGCGGCAAATGTTCAGGAAATTGATAAATCGAACGCGGGAAGTATTTGAATTAAGAGTCAATGTTAGCAAAATTTGTGAAACTATTTGTAAATAAAAAATTGGCAATTCATTTTTTTCGATACTACAAACAAAATGAGTCAACAATAATTGAATATGGGACCTGAAGTGTTATTTTGTTAAAAACTCGCTACAAAGTGCAGCAAAATCAATGGGCACAGCACTTTTTTGATGTTTTTTTAGCGGCATAAACGCTTAATTTCCTCCAAGCAATTTTATGGCAGATTTATGCAAAAACGACCTAATTTAAAATGGAAAATTCCTAGTAAATAATGGTCAATAAATAAATTTTTTTATGATTTAACCCATTCACAAATCCGGATTTTAAGCAAACGGCGGGTTGACGCCCTGTTCCCCTCGGGCAACAACTAATCTCGTCATCTTCCCTCCCCCCCAGGCCATGTACATTCATCCCTCAAATTCCCTCATTTATTCATTCTTTCCTCTGATCAACTCATTTTCCTCATTACTCTGATTCTTTATATTCCTCCTCACATTCTTTGCTGACCCGGATTCGACTTGCCATTTAAAAAATTACACTAATATGATTTGACATTTGCGGCGAAGATACCAGAATTTTTAATTTTACCATTTTTGACAGTTGAAAGAGTTCAATTTTTCATAGTGTCTAATGTCATCGTTTGAATTTGAACAATTAAAAGAAAGCGGATGTGCGCATGCATTAAAATGACACTAATATTATTTGACATTTGGGAGGAAGAATTCCCTCAGAGACTTCGCAAATGGTTATTTATAAACGGCAAATTAGGGTTGGACAAGAACGGGTATCCGGAATCAGAACCGGGACCGGTATCCGGGTATTTTGTGCAAATTATCCGGACCGGTATCGGGATGTCCAGGATCCGGGATACCCGGTATCCGGGGGTTGGATCCGGGCGGGTTAAGCACCCCTAATGGTGAGAGATTATTTTTTTGATGGTGTTAGCGCTAGTAAAATTTTTAAATTTTGCGTGACATTTTGCGATATGGGCTTCTGTAATTTGTTTTTTATAATTAGTTATCAATTTTACAAAACACTTGGCTTCTCAACAAAAATTGCCTCAAATTTTTTTAGGAAATGCACCACTAAAAATCGAACATTTTTCTCAAAAATTGCTTAACAAAAATGCAATAAAAGGCAAAAAATGCACCCCTAAAATTGAATATTTTTTTTTATCAGCCTCCTTGAAAAAAATTCCTGGGTACGCCCTTGACCGTCGCCTGTTTCAGATGATTAAATTTGACTCTATTCGTTTATTTACTTTTTGGCAAAAATTGCGTGAAATTTGATTTTTTATATAATTTTAATTAGTATTTTCAAATTAAAAATTATCCGGTATCCGGACGGTATCCGGCTGTAAATTACTATCCGGTACCGGTATCCGGGTGTCAAGGAACCGGTGGAACCGTTATCCGGGGGACCCGGATAATATCCGGTTTTGTCCAACCCTAGTATCTAATTTTAAAAAAACTGAGTAATTAAAAAACTTTTGGAATTGTTTAAACACCGTAAAGTTCAGAGAACGTTTTAAAAAGCATTTAACGCAGTCAGGATCTGAACCTCCTCCCACCCACAGTTCAACTCACCCCACCACTCATCCAAAAATTACTATGAAAATCAAAAGGGTCCCCCTATGGTCTGGCAAAAACCGAAACCGGTTTTCGGTTGACCGGGTGTCGGCCAAAACCCGAAACCGAAAACCAGGGAACAGATTGTGCAGTTCCAAAAGAGTGGATTGTGTACACGCGTGACGAACTTGTGGCTTCCGTGTTTGATCACGGATTCGCTCAAACCTCGAGTGAACTTCTAAAAAGACTAATGCTGACAACAACGAATCGAATCAATGATGATGGAAATTCTAACAGCATCAGCAGCCCAGAAACAATAAAACAACTGACACGGGCGCCGAACGATGCCCATTCAATATTCCCCAGCCCGGATGCTCCCATGGACCTTCCGACCTAACCTGGCGCTGAAGCTTGCTGCCGGACCACGCGAGCACTTAAAGATGCCCTTCCAAAATCAACGTTGCCCATTTTTTCTGATGTGACCCATTTATTGACCTCATTTTGCTGATCTTTTTGGTCTTTACCAATTTATTGTTTTTTCAAGCATTTTCTAAATCAAAGACCGCACGCATTGACCAACCTCTGCAGATTTGGACTAATTTCTTTACAAATTTGGTCAAAGATTTTCCCAACGGTGCCTATCGGCCACCTTTGACATGGCAATTCAATTAACGACCACCGTATTGTCTGGGCTGCGCATCCATCCATGTTCACGCTCCTTGGCATGAAGAGAAAATCTTTTATTTGAAGCACGACAACAACCTAAGGAGCTGCTATTCTGTGAATTTGACCAAGGTGCCGTAGCAGATTCCTTTCGTTGTACGTCAATTAATAGCAGTTAGTGAAATTTAATGTAATTTTAATCCAACAGGCTACATAAATACAAGTTTTCATAGTGAATTTTAAACAATGAAAGATTTAAATTTTATTGACAATTTTTCCAAATCATCACAGCCAAAATCGTTGCTATTCAAATACTCCCCGAATTCGAGTTTCTAATTTCCTGAACATTTTCCGCGGCATTATCTTCCATAGAATTGACAGAATTTGGATGAAATTGCTATCGTTTAAATTGTTTTTCCATTTATACAAAGTGACAGAAGGCGGATCAAGTCCGTATTGGGCCGCACATTGTCTTTTTTGCATGTTTGAGAATGCTACATATGGTAGTCCTGATTGTTTACATGTTTATCTGTGCAGTGTTTGCACTATACATAAAATAGATTTCACCCACCCAACTTGAATGGGTTGGAATGCCACCACTTTGAATTGTCTGTTCTTTAGTTATTTTTCGGTCAATATTATTGATTTTTCATTACATTAAAGATACAAATCTTTTCGAATTTTAATAAAAGAAAATTTGATTTGCTGTCTTAAAATATGGTGATCATTGAATGTGCAAAAGAAACGAAAAGAAAAGAATGCGAGAGTAATTTGAAACCCAAGTGAGCAAGAAAAGAAAATTAGAGAGTGTATTAAATGCATAGGAAAGAGTCTTTCACATCTTTATTGGACAAAGCTAAATAAGAAGAGTCATCGTTGGGCAGGGTTAAGAATAGGTGTAGAGAGACTGAGTATAGCTAACGATCACTTTGCCATTTTGTCTTCGTCGGCGGTCATGGCCCGTTTATTTCTGTCTCAAACTCGTTCAACCAAAATGTTTTTATTATTTTAGTTGAAATTATGCCTGTTGTCACCACCCCTATTGAAATCCCTTGGGTTAGGGTGTCATTATTTTAAAATCGGAAAAATTCAAACAAAAAAGTTTGGCATGCCCACCCAAAAATAGTGATCCCCATAAAATCAAAATATTTAAAACCAACAAAATGGAAAATATAAATTAAATATGGAGGGTTCATTTATATCATAAAATTTACTCCGATTATGAGGATCCGGGTCGTTCTGCTGCTGGTTAGCATTTGCTGTTTCCTGAGCTATTCTTCTGTTCGTCGGTCTTTGCGGACTGCTAATTTCATTGATGAGCTTTTTCGCTTACTTGTCGAATCACACTACCACACTCTTTGTGGTGCAATCTCCGCCTGGGAGTATCGCTCGTGTTCCCGCGGTGAAAAGTCGATGAAGAAAGTGCGGTCATCATCCGGCCTGTGGATCGATATCAAAAATTAACTTTCCCGTCGCCCAACCTGTGGGTCTATTTGCTGCAAACTATGGCTTGAGTCCGATCTGTGAATCACAACCAATTGCAAACTCCACTCGACTCCCCGTCAAATTTAATTACTTATACTCGCCGACACTTCCGTTGCTTATTAGCACAACCGCCGCTTAGCTTACCCAGAATTGCAGGAGCGCCACGTCAAACAAAAATATCCCTACTTCGCTACCAGCGATGTAGAACTAATATTATTCACGCGCGACCCAACTTTTGCCCAATTAGCTTATTTTATTTAAATGCCTTATTTAGACCGACAAAATCTTTTGAGAGACCAAGTTAAGATAAGGATAGAATAACGATAGAATAATAACACAAACTTTTTGGGAACTTAAAATGAGTTCTGAAGATAAAAAGTCCGCCAACATAACGCCAACAAATTATTTAAAAAGGGGCCAGAGGATATAACTAGCGCAACGATTTATATGGACAAAAATCGAAATATGGCCATAAAATATGGATGAAAAATTGTAAAATATGGATCAAATATCGGAAAAATTGCATATTTTTTTTTTCAAAAATAGCTTAAAATGGGCCAAATTTCCTTGAAGTAGTAAGAGAAATAAAAATTTTTAATTAAAGCCAGTTCAGAGAAAATTTTTGAAAATAAGAGCAGAATTTTAAAAAATTTTTCATTTTTTGGTGGCAGAATTTTTAGTCGCAAAAAAGTCAATTTTTAGGGGTGCCTTTTTGAAAAAAATTTTAAAAGTCGATCCTTACTATTAGGGGTGTATTTTTTTTTATTGGATTTTTGTTAAGGAAAAATTTTAACCGATTCAAAAATTCGTAATTTTAGGTGCCGCCATTAACCAATTAACATTTGATTAAAAAAAGCGAGCAACGGGGGGATTTTATTAGGTTTTCAGTGAATTATTCGAGCCGATCTCGCTAGGTGACGTCGATGTGCCACGTCTTGGTCTTTTGCAGAATCTCCAAATTCTTAAAAATTTGCGATAAGATGTCAGGAATATTGATCGGGTGGAATAATTATAAAGAATATGATTTATATGAATGCTCATTTCAATTGTATTTATTAATATTTGTACAATTTGAATTATTTAAATTAAAGAAATTTTGAGCAAAATTCACAACAATAAAACAATTGACAAATTTTTTCTATATCGAAATTTTCGGAATTTAATTGAAAAAATTCATATAACCTTAAATTCTTAGGTTTTGCCCAAATAAAATGGAAGAGTTTTGGGTTTTAATTTTCATTTTATTCTTTGCAACAAATTCATTGGACAAATCCGAATCCGTACAATTATTTGATGAAATATTCGGAGAAGGCTGGTGGAACACTGACAAAGCCGAAGAATGGAATAAATTAACCCTTGAACAAAATGGCCTTCACCAAATCGACCGGCAGAACACCCAAATTGGACAAATTGAACCAAATTCAACTGATCAGAATCCTCCTCTCACAGAGTCTGATCACTCTGGAAAAATTGAACCCTATCCAACTGATCAGAATCCTCTTCTCACAGAGTCTGATCACTCTGGACAAATTGAACCCAATTCACCTGATCAGAATCTTCCTCTCACAGAGTCTGATCACTCTGTTAATGCCAAGAATGACAAAGAAGAGAACGAAACTAGTGCAAAAGATGAGCGAAAACATAAAATTGTTGCCAAATTCCACGAAATAAAAGACGAATTTAAGCAAAAAAGAAAATTTCCCTACAAAGAAAGGGTTCAAATTGAGACTAAAATTGCTAAAGATTTAAAAGTCAATCGCAAAAAAATATATGAATGGAAAAAAGAATTTGGCCTAAGTCGAAAAGTGTTCAATGAAAAAGAAGAACGTAAACATTTGGTAGAGAAATTTGACCAAATGAAAGCCGATTTAAAGCGGGCCGGATTCAAAAACTCTTATCATCACGAAATTGATGAAACTGTCGCAAAAGAATTGGGCCTCAATTTTACAACAATTTACGCTTGGAAACGTGAACTTGACCAAACCGGTGAGATTTATTCTTAAATATTTATTAAAAACTTGAATTTACATAACTCCTTACACCTGCCATAAAGTTTTTAAGTTAATTTTATTTTTAGGTTTTAAAAATCTCCAATAGTTACCTAAATAGGTGAGAATAGAGCCAAAATAGGTATCAAAAACCAAAATAGGTATCAAAAACCGGGTTCATAAGCGAAAATAGGTGTGAAATTGTATGTGAAAATAAAAATAATAGATTTAAAAACTTTTTTTTATTAGGCGAGGTATTTTACAACAAAACTGAAGAAAAAAATATGATAAACCTAAAAGTATCAGGCCTCCAACTATATTTACATTAAACAAAAATTCTTTTACAGCTCCAAAACACTTCCACAGTAAACAAAAGGAATTGATGAAGCGTTATTATGAAATTAAAGACAAAACCCCTAAACTTAGAGATGAGGACATTGCAAAAATGTTGAAAATTGGAACGCGCCGCACTTTGTTTAATTGGAAGAGACAATTTAAACGAAAGCAATTGCATCCAAATTCTGTTGATGGGCATTCTGTGGAAGAGAATGGCGCTGCAAATGTTCAGAAATTTTGAGAACTCGAATTCGGGAAGTATTTGAATGGCCAATGTTTGAAAGAACCCAAATCTGTCTCCTTTTGGCATTTTTCTCCCTTTGAGCTTTTCCCTATTGCCATTTATCCTTATAGAAATGTTCTCATTAAAACTTGGGTAGCATTTATGTATACGACGTCCATCAGGCCTTTCTTCTAGCACATTTTCTTTCTGTTCAAATTTTAAACTGTGGAAGTGTTTATTTGGAGCTGTAAAAGAATTGTGTTTAATGTAAATATAGTTGGAAGCCTGATACTTTTAGGATTTATCTTTTTTTTCCTTCAGTTTTGTTGTAAAATACCTCGCCTAATAAAAAAAAAGTTTTTAAATTTATTATTTTTATTTTCACATACAAAACATTTTCACACCTATTTTCGCTTATGAACCCGGTTTTTGATACCTATTGTAAGGATTAGAGAGAATTCCGCTGGTTGGACGAGACGGTTAAAACGCTTAGGCGGGGGCAAAAGATCACCCATAAAGGAGTCAAATGGGACGCCCCGGTAGCTCAGTTGGAAGAGCTGCCCACTGATTGGGTGGAAGACGTGGGTTCGAGTTCCACCCAAAAGTTTTTGTTTTTGTTTGTTTGGTCAAATTGTGGCTCAACCCAATAAAAACCAAAACCCAAAAATACCCAAAAAATATTGTACAAATATTTGTTTGGTCCAACGTAATTTTTGTACAAATTTTTTGGGTGTTGCCCGGTTGAATTTACACCCCCTAAAGATAGCATCATTGAGTGATTTTTCAATCATTTTTACAAGAATCTTTTTAAGTAATTGATGGGTTAGTGGTTTGTCTTTTCGGTAACTCTTACGTTGTGTGTTGTGTTCGAGCTTGCTTTAGTGCAAGCACTTATTTATCATTTTTCTTCTGCTCACATACGTTTCCCCCCATTAAAAATTTATAAAATAAATTTTCGAAAATTTTTAAATTAAAATGTCGCAAAAAAAGGTATTTTTGAAAAAATCAAAACACTTTTCTGAACTTTTTGGTTTAATTTTGTAACAAAGACTTGATTTTTGTAAAAATTTTTCTGGCGGTGCCAACGGACCTCTCCCATTCCTAAAAAACTTCAAAAAAAAGTACCGTAATTTTAAAATTTTGTTGCAAATTACTTAACAAATTGAGTCAAAAATTCAAATTTTTTCTTGGCGGCGCCTATCGGCACCGCCGACCGCCACCCCCTAGTAAAGCAGAATTCGTAAAAATAAATTGGATTTCTGAAAATTCAAAAATCGGCAAATTATCGAAATCTTACACAATTTTCTTAACACTAAAAAAAGTTTTGCCATTAAATTCATATATTTATTTACACACCTAAAAAATATTCCTGATTTTTGGGTTTGACAGGTGGCTACCCTAAATATTTCATGAATTTGTGGTGACTTGTCAGAAAATGCGTTGAATAAAATTTTATTAAAAAATTTTAAAAAAATCGGAAATTCTAGACTTTTTGTATGTTTTTACTAAATTTTTTTGTTTTTGTACAAATTTTTGGGTTTTGTCAACCCAAAAAAAACCAAAACCCCAAAAAACCCAAAAAATTTTGTACAAATATTTGTTTGGTTAAATTGGAGCGCAACCCAAAAAAAACCAAAAAACAAAAAAACCCAAAAAATATTGTACAAATATTTGTTTGGTCTGAGATTCCGTTCTCTAGTTAAAACGCTTAGGCAGGCAAATGGGACGCCCCGGTAGCTCAGTTGGAAGAGCTGCCCACGGATTGGGTGGAGTACGTGGGTTCGAGTCCCACCCGGGAATACCATTTTGCCTATTCTTTACTCTATTTTGGCTCTATTCTCACCTATTTAGGTAACTATTCGAGATTTTTCAAACCTAAAAATCCCAAGGAAGGCATCTCCCGGCAAATCCTTATTTTTTGCCCATAAGCCCTGAAGAAAGAAGCTAAAACACAGCATGTTCGCGCTAAGCTCAAATTTAGTATTTAATAAATATTTACGAATAAATCTCACCGGTTGCTCCAATGGTCAAAAAAAAATATATAAAAATCATAGATTTTCAAAATCTTAGATATTGTCAGATCTAAAAAATATTGTCAGATTCGTTATCAGCACCCTTGAAAACCCCATATATGATGTTTTTAGCAGATTTGGTGAGGGGGTCGCAAAACAGGAAAGTACCAAATGTTATGCTATAATACCAAAAAATTTTGGTTGATACAAATTAAATAAAACCTCAATAGTGAAGGCGATTTTGTAATTTGTGACCACCCGTCGGACGTCACTGCAAAAAAATCAGTTCCGATATGTTTTGTAATTTTTTGCTGAATGTTGCTGGCCATATCGGGAATAACTTTTCGACGAAAGTACTCTCTACGCCGCAGCTAAAACGATGTAATTTATGTTGGAAAAAATTAAAAAAATCTTTTGGTGATGCTTTGATTTTTCTGCTAACTGTTTTATGAAATTAAATAAAAAAAACAGCTATTCCGTCAATGTTGTTGGTGTCTCTTTGCGCTTCTCATATTCCGCCGCGTGCATTGACTTAAAATGGTCCACAACCCCGTTGTTGAGGCATTTTTGCATGATAACTTGGTTCACAGTACAAGCATTTTGCGGCGTCAGCCGCCAATTTAGTAAAAAAATTCCATATTTCTGATGTTTTTGTCTTCTGCGCACATGGGGCTCGTTAGGCTTTATACTCTTGCACTCCAATTCTGAATCAGGTGGGCGAAAAACTTCGGCGTCGACCGATCGAGACGGGTATTTTGATTTTTGAACTTGTGGTTTTAAGCTTCAGGTAGTGAGCCGAGCTTCGCGCACCACTTTTAAAATCTCAGAAACACAAATTCAACCCATAAATAAAATTTTAAAATAATCCGATCCAAATAATAACATCTTCGCGTTGAGTCAAGGGCCTGCAAAGTTTTCAAAGGTTCTTAATTCATTTTAAAATTGGTTCCAATTATATAAACTCCTTGAGGCTATGTTCAAAATGTCAGCAATATTTTTGGGTTTTTGCGTTTTATTTTGGCATATTTCTTCAAAATCCCAATTTTTTTTTTGCATCAGAAAATTTGTTGCTGGCAGAAAGGCCCCCATTCCGGTGATTTGTAAAATGTTGGGGGGGGGGGGGTGAATCGTTTAATTATTAAGAATTTTAGGTACATTTTTTTACCATTGTATGTGTCAAGTAGTGTTTCACGAAGGCTACTAAAATAAACCTCCGATAAATAAGTTAGGACACAGAGTTTAACCAGTGAGCAATACTATTGTAATAAGAACATAACACAAAAGATATTAAATTAAGAATTTTTTTCCAAATCTTTAGGGTATAGCAACTTTCAAATAAGTTTTGTCATTGAATAATTTCAAAAATTAATGTGTTAGTGAAAAAATATTAGAGCCGATAATTTGTTTTCCGCTGTTTTTAATAGACACGCAGTTTCGGTGTATAAGACAGTTACAAGCAATAAATTAAATCAAAATCTATCGCTTTTCTTGTTTTTTGATTGCAGAGTCTTCAAAATAACGACTGAAAAGCGGCGAACAACCCAAAAAAAGATTGACGACGTTCTTTAATTACCTAATTCAATGAGTCGAAAAAGCAAAAAAAGTTTGCTAAATAGTTTTTTAAAATTATAAAATTAACCAATTATTCATTCAAAAGCTCTCCGAATTCGAGTTTTCAATTTCATGAACATTTGAGCCGGAGGCATTCACTTCCACAGAATGTCCATCGACAGAAGTTGGATGCAATTGCTGGCATTTAAATTGGCTTTTCCATTTATACAAAGTGGTTCTTCCAATTTTCAACATTTTGGCAATGTCCATAACACTCATTTTAGGATTTTTGTTTTTAATTTCATAATAACCTTTCATCAATTGCAATTGTTCGTTATGGGAGTATATATGTTTTGGTGCTGTAATAGAATTTTAATTAAATAAAATTGGGCTCAAAAAATTTGTCTCGAAATACTCACTGGTTTGGCCAAATTCACTTTTCCAATTGTAAATTGTCATAAAACTGAGGCCCAACTCTTTTGCGACAGTTTTATTTATTTGATTAGGATAAGAGTTTTTGAATCCGTCCCGCGTTAACTCGGCTTTTCTCTGATCAAATTTCTCTACCAAATATTTATGTTCTATCTTTTTCTTCTCAAAGTTATGCATTTTTTCACTTATGCTTAATGCTTTTTTCCATTTATATATTTTTGCGCGATTGACTTTTAAATGGTTAGCAATTTTATCCTCAATTTGAACCCATTCTTTTTTCGAATATTTTCCTTTTTGCTTAAATTCGTTTCTCATTACGTGGAATTTGTCGACAATTTTACGTTTTCGTTCATTTTCCGCAATTTTTTCGTTTGAAGTAATTTCTTTTATTGTTTCATTCTGTTCATCCCCATTTTTGGTATTATCAGAGTGATCAGACTCTGTAAGAGGAGAATTCTGATCAGTTGAATTGGATTCAATTTACGAATGGAAACGTGAACTTAGCCAAACCGGTGAGATTTATTCTTAAAGCGAGGTATTTCAAAAATTTTTTTACAGCTCCAAATAAACACTTCCACAGTAAACAAAAGGAATTGATGAAACATTATTATGAAATTAAAGGCAAAACTCCTAAAATTAGTGATGAGAAAATTGCCGAAAACTTGAAAGTTGGATTACGCACATTGTATAGATGGAAACGCCAATTTAAAAGACAGCAATTGCATCCAAATTCTGTCGATGGACATTCTGTGGAAGAGAATGCCGCGGCAAATGTTCAGAAATTTTGAGAACTCGAATTCGGGAAGTATTTGAATGGCCAATTTTTGAAAGATCCCCTAAAACGATGTAATTTACGTTGGAAAAAATTAAAAAAATCTTTTGGTGATGCTTTGATTTTTCTGTAACTGTTTTATGAAAATAAATAAAAAAAACAGCTATTCCGTCAATGTTGTTGGTGTCTCTTTGCGCTTCTCATATTCCGCCGCGTGCATTGACTTAAAATGGTCCCACAACCCCGTGGTTGAGGCATTTTTGCGGCGTCAGCCGCCTTTTGGTAAAAAAATTCCATATTTCTGATGTTTTTGTCGTTAAGCTTAAATAAAATGGCACTCTCTGCTATTTATTTAAACGCCAAAAATATATTAAAAATAAAGTAATAAATAAGTTTGGTTCATCTGCCTATCTATTTCTTCTGCGCACATGGGGCTCGTTAGGCTTTACACTCTTGCACTCCAATTCTGAATCAGGTGGGCGAAAAACTTCGGCGTCGACCGACCTTCGCGACGGGTATTTTGATCTTTGAACTTGTGGTTTCAAGCTTCGGTTAGTGAGCCGAGCTTCGCGCACCCGGTGATTTGTAAAATGTTGGGGGGGGGGGGGGGAATCGTTTAATTATTAAGAAATTTTAGGTACATTTTTTTACCATTGCATGTATCAAGTAGTGTTTCACGAGCGCTACTAAAATTTTCCGAGACTCGAGCCTACACAAGTTTTAGAATTATACTGCTCTTCTGGGTGGGAGGCCATCGGCGGTGCCGATAGGCGTCGCCGAGGGGAAAAAAGTTTCAGTGAATTTAATTAGGAAAATGTCCTTAAAATTTGTAAAAACCCATTTTATTTGGGTTTATGAGTGATATTTTTTTGAAAATAAGAATCAGAAAAAAAGAATAATTATCGAATTAAAAGAATATATTAATTTCCTCTAGGGGAGTAAACCTCCGATAAATAAGTTAGGACACAGAGTTTAACCAGTGAGCAATACTAGGCGTCCGATCCGAATGCAGACCGGAGGCAATAAATAACTTCAAACTTAACCGATTCAGACAAATGAATAAACATTAGAAGGCTCTTCTCGAGACGAAGCGATAGTTAAGCTGAAGTGTTGTGATTGGCCAAGTCTCAAAAAAGTTATGGCCAGAAAACTCAAAAAAGTTCAAAAATATTGATTTTTTAAGTTTTTTGGCCATATCTTTTTGAGACTCGGCCAATCACAAAACTTCAGCTTAACTATCGCTTCGTCTCGATAAGAGCCTTCTAATGGTTATCCATTTGTCTGAATCGGTTAGGTTTGAAGTCAGTTATTGCCTCCAGGCTGCATTCGGGTATGTAGCCCAATACTATTGAATGAGAACGTTGCACAAAAGATATTAAATTAAATTTTTTTTCCAATAGGTTATAGCAACTTTCAAATAAGTTTTGTTATTGAATAATTTCAAAAATTAATGCGTTAGTGAAAAATTATTAGAGCCGATAATTTGTTTTCCGCTGTTTTTTAATAGACAAGCAGTTTCGGTGTGTAGGACAGTTACAAGCAAATAAATTAAATCAAAATTTATCGCTTTTCTTGTTTTTTGATTGCAGAGTCTTCAAAATAACGACTGAAAAGCGGCGAACAACACAAAAAAAGATTGACGACGTTCTTTAATTACCTAATTCAATGAGTCGAAAAAGCAAAAAAAGTTTGCTAAATAGTTTTTTAAAATTATAATAACCAATTATTCATTCAAAAGCTCTCCGAATTCGAGTTTTCAATTTCATGAACATTTGAGCCGGAGGCATTCACTTCCACAGAATGTCCATCGACAGAAGTTGGATGCAATTGCTGGCATTTAAATTGGCTTTTCCATTTATACAAAGTGGCTTTTCCAATTTTCAACATTTTGGCAATGTCCATAACACTCATTTTAGGATTTTTGTTTTTAATTTCATAATAACCTTTCATCAATTGCAATTGTTCGTTATGGGAGTATATATGTTTTGGTGCTGTAATAGAATTTTAATTAAATAAAATTGGGCTCAAAAAATTTGTCTCGAAATACTCACTGGTTTGGCCAAATTCACTTTTCCAATTGTAAATTGTCATAAAACTGAGGCCCAACTCTTTTGCGACAGTTTTATTTATTTGATTAGGATAAGAGTTTTTGAATCCGTCCCGCGTTAACTCGGCTTTTCTCTGATCAAATTTCTCTACCAAATATTTATGTTCTATCTTTTTCTTCTCAAAGTTATGCATTTTTTCACTTATGCTTAATGCTTTTTTCCATTTATATATTTTTGAGCGACTAACTTTTAAATGGTTAGCAATTTTATCCTCAATTTGAGTCCATTTTTTTTTCGAATATTTTCCTTTTTGCTTAAATTCGTTTCTCATTACGTGGAATTTGTCGACAATTTTACGTTTTCGTTCATTTTCCGCAATTTTTTCGTTTGAAGTAATTTCTTTTATTGTTTCATTCTGTTCATCCCCACTTTTGGTATTATCAGAGTGATCAGACTCTGTGAGAGGAGGATTCTGATCAGTTGAATTGGTTTCAATTTGTCCAATTTGGGTGTTCTGCCGATCGATTTGGTGATGGACATTTTGTTCAAGCGTTAATTTATGCCATTCTTTGGCTTTGTCATTGTCCCACCAGCCTTCTCCGAATATTTCATCAATTATTTTGAGTGGCGTTTCCTCCAATTGTACGGATTCGGCTTTGTCCATTGGATTTGTTGCAAAGAATGCCACCAAAATTAAATTGCAAAAATATTCCATTTTACAATTTAATAAATTGTATATATTTAGCAGTTTTGATAAAAATAATTTAAAAGTAATAAATCACAGCCCACAATTGAAATAAGCATCATATAAATCTTTTTATTTAATCATTTTTTCACCCGAATCAATATTCCTGACACAAAAATGGAGATCGATTTTTAACTATAATAATCTCTCATTTTACAAAAATGGCGATTGATTGTGAATAAAATAAAAAAATATTTTTATATAATTTAAAATTCGGCCTGGACTAAAAACTTTTGCTTCTCTGGCATTTTAGCGCAATTTTTCGGTTTGGGTTCGGTTAACTGGGAAATCCGGTTTGTTTTCAGATAACCCGAAATTCAAAATGACCGACAACGCACAAAGCGTCTAAGTGATCGACCACAACACTTTTTGATGATCGATGCGTAAATTTAAAAAAAATACTGAATTTGGAATAGAACTTGTCGAAACTAAAAAAATGTTGAAATCGAAAATCAAAATAAAAAAATTCCGGATGTCGAATTCCGGACCTTTTGGGGTCTTGAATCCCGGATTCCAGATATTTTTGGGTCCGGAATGATTGATTCCCGACATTTTTGGGTTCGGAATGACGGATTCCCGACATTTTTGGGTTCGGAATGACGGATTCCCGACATTTTTGGGTTCGGAATGACGGATTCCAGATATTGTTGGGTCCGGTATGATTGATTCCCGACATTTTGGGTTCGGAATAACGGATTCCAGATATTGTTGGGTCCGGTATGATTGATTCCCGACATTTTTGGGTTCGGAATGACGGATTCCCGACATTTTTGGGTTCGGAATGACGGATTCCAGATATTGTTGGGTCCGGTATGATTGATTCCCGACATTTTTGGGTTCGGAATGACGGATTCCAGATATTGTTGGGTCCGGTATGATTGATTCCCGACTATTTTTGGGTTCGGAATGACGGATTCCCGACATTTTTGGGTCCGGAATGCCGGGTTCCGGATGTGGCCAGTCGCTGTTATTTTGAAGGTTTATAGGTTCCCCGACAACAATAACAGGCCACATCACCAAACGGCCTTCACACATTTGTCCGCTCCTCTAAACCGATTTTTGAACCAGTTCAAATTTTGAAAAACCATAGGGTGGAGACCCTTTTGGTCAAAATTTTTGAAAAATATTTGGATTCTAAAAATTTTCTGAAAATATTTTATTTGATGCGCTGATTATAAATTCGTCAATAAAATTTAAAAATTAAGTGGAAAACTTTTTTTTTGCGCCAACTTTTTTGGTGAAAAGTTACAGGATGATCGATTTTTGCAAAATTAAAAAATTAAATTTGAAAATTTTATATTTTTTTAAATGAATTATTTGTCATAAAATTCAGCTTGAAAAAAACTGAGCTAAATAAAAATAATTTGATCCTCTGCGATCAAAACTGATCAAGTTGAACAATTTTGTAGACGAAATAGTGTGCTAAAGGAAGAGATATGGGTAGAGAAACAAGAGTATCAAGAGAGAGAACGGTTACTTTTGTCTTTTTCAGTTGTATAATTGTTTAGTAGATATATAAAAAACAAGCAAAAATAAAAATATTAATTTAAAAAATAAATTAAAATGAAAAATTTGAAAACCCCTAGGGACAGCAGCCAAAAGCTATTTTCAATCAAAAAGCATGCCCCCCTCTCCACTAGTTACGGGTATTTAAAACTTTAGCGTAAAAACTTATTTATAAACCTATTTGCAACTTATCTGTATGAAAAAAAATTCGATTAAAATTAGCGCAAAAATTTGCCATTTTTATAAAATGGTGAATATTATTAGAAAGAAAAATATTCTATGAAACGCCAAGAATATTGATTTGGTCCCGGTTCAAATCCTCATTTATTCATTCCTTCCTTCTTTGCTGCCGCTTTATCTCTGATCACTCATTTTCATCGTTTGTTCAGTAAAAAATGTTTATAAATTTTAATTTTAAAAAAGAAATTTTATTCAAGCGCATAACCCCTAAATACTGTGCCAGTGACGTCGCTTTCTATACACGACGTTGATCAGCAGAGACCACCGATAATCAAGCGATCGAAATAAGCGAACGAAGCGATTAAATTTATTAGGGATGTCGAGACTTGAAATTTACTCAAGACTCGAGAGTCGAGACTTGATACCGAGAAATGACCCCGAGACTCGAGATCGAGACCCAAAAAAGCCGAAAAATTTCTCGGTTCGAGAGACCCGATAAAACAAAAGTTTTTTCCGACATTTCGTGGTTTTTGGCTGGGTTGTCATTTTGTGGCTTTGACGTTTCCTGTCTTCGATAGTTCATGGCTTCGACATTATGCATGTTTTTTGTCCATCATTCTTATTGCCGATGTAAGTTTAAAATCGGTTCTTGCAACAAAATTGTTTTTTCTATTTAAATGCCAACAGAAGCGAATACGTCACTTTACCACCAGAGCGAATTTGAATTATTTAAAAATATATTTTTTCATTTTACTATTAACAATCGATTGCCATTTTTATAAAATGATGAATATTATTAGAAAGAAAATATATTTAATGAGATGTCAGGAATATAGATTTGGTCCCGGTTCAAAAGAGGAATAATTGATTCGGGCGAGATAATTATTAAAAAAAAATATGATTTATATGAATGCCCATTTTAATTGTGGGCAGTCATTTATTAGTTCAGCCAAAGCTAAATAATATTTATTAATATTTAAAAATTTGATATTTAAAGCAATTTTAACACAAAAAGAATTGATAAATTTTTCCAAATCGAACTTCCGTATTAATAAAAATTGAATTGTAAATTCAGAAGTGGTTTTTGTCCAAATAAAATGGAAGAGTTTTGGATTTTAATTTTGGTCTTATTTTATGCAACAAATTCGCTCGACAAAGCCGAATCCGTACAATTGGAAGAATTGCCACTCCAAACATTTGACGAATTATTCGGAGAAGGCTGGTGGGACAATGACAAAGCCGAAGAATGGCATAAATTAACGCTTGAACACAATCTTCACCAAATCGATCTGCAGAACACCCAAATTGAACAAATTGAACCCAATTCAACTGATCAGAATCCTCCTCTCACGGAGTCTGATCACTCTGATAATGCCAAAAATGGCAAAGAACAAAACGAAAATATTGCTGAAGATGAGCAAAAACGTAAAATTATCGACAAATTCCATGTAATGAAAGACGAATTTAAGCAAAAAAGAAAATATTTGAATAAAGAATGGACTCAAATTGAGGATGAAATTGCTGAACATTTAAAAGTCAGTCGCTCAAAAATATTTAAATGGAAAAAAGAATTTGGCCTAAGTCGAACAAATCCAAAAAATAAGCGAAAAAACTTGGTAGTGAAATTTGATCAAATGAAAGCTGAGTTAATGCAGGCCGGACTCAAAAACTCTTACCACAATCAAATAAATGAAAATGTCGCAAAAAAGTTGGGCCTCAGTTTAAAAACAATTTACAATTGGAAACGTGAACTTGGCCAAACCGGTGAGTATTCCGAGACGAAATTTATTATTTGTTATATTAATTAAAAATTCTTTTTCAGCACCAAATAAACACTCCGAAAGCGAACAGAAGGAATTGATGAAACGTTATTATGAAGTTAAGGACCAAACCCCTAAAATTAGTGATGAGAAAATTACCAAAATGTTGAAAATTGGAAAAGCCACTTTGTTAAAATGGAAAAAGCAATTTAAGCGACACCAATTGCAACCAAATTCTGTTGATGGACATTTTGTGGAAGAGAATGCCGGCTCAAATGCTCAGGAAATTGGGCACTCGAACTCGGGAAGTACTTGAATGAAACGATGATCAATAGAATTTTCGACAATTCACTTTTCTCGATTTCTAATAGAGCTAAAAATGGCTCAATATTTTTCGGTGAGACGACGACACATCTGTTAATTTTGGAATTCAAAAATTTACAAGTCTATAAGTTTTTATACTTACCAACTCAAAAAAACATGATACCTTTGAGGGCTTTAAATGAAAAAATCATTAAAAGGCACTACTCCACCTTACCGGCATTCCTTCAAAAATTTCACATTTTATAAATTTAAAATTTAAACTGAAGTAGAATATAATCTGGGAGAATTTGCTTCCAGCTGTATGCTTTTGAATTAGCTCTTTGCCAAGTTGCTACATATGTCTAAAGTGCGCGACAATTCTTCTGCACTTTGCAAGGGCATGACAATTTTGACATCGTAAAATAAGGAGCAGTGAGTCACCAGTCAGCATTTGTACAAAGTTTGGGTTGAACCCGCTTGAGTGCAAACACTTATTTACCTTTCTTCGGCCTATCCATTATATTCTCCCATTAGCGGAACATAATAATTTTCAAATATTTCTGGCTGAGTCAACATTTCATGGCTTCGACGTTTTGCGGCTTCGACATTATGTGGGGCAGCAGTTGCGATACAGATAAAAAATAAAAGAAATTGTGAACAGATACAATTCAAATCTTTCCCTAATTTGAATTCTCACATTTTTGAACATTTGAGCCGGAATTCTATTCATGCCCATCAACAGAATTTCAGAGTGATTTTTCTAATTTTCAACTTTTTGGCAATTTTATTGTCACTAATTTGAAATTGACTTTAATTTCATAATAACGTTTCATTAATTTCTTTTGTTCGTTATTGGAGTGTTTATATGTTGTGGTTCTGCAAAAGAATTTTGCCCCGTAATTACGGATTTTGCTTATGGCCAAGACTGAGTGTCAAGATATCACTTGGTCAAGCAAGTCCCGAATAAACAGGATCAGAATTTACCAGGATTAAAAATCCGGGTTCTGGATATCCTGATCCTGTTGCGTTATGCGGACCAAGACTGCCAGCATCAGGATTTTTACTTAATTTTTTTGCAAGAATTGGGCTTTTATCGTCTTTAAAAAAATGTTTGTCCTCATCTCTAATTTTAAAATTTTGGTCCAACTCTTTTTTTCGAGTTGGTGTGTTTATGGTTCCGGCCTGCTTTAACTCGGCTTTCACTCTACTTTTCGCTCATTTTTTCTTCTCAAAGTATTTTTCGACTTGGGCCAAACTCTTTAAGAACATTTGATCAAAATCAATCGATAACTTTAAAAATTGAACAAAAAGAAAATGTGAAAGAAGAAACGTCTGATGGACGGCGTATAAATGCTTATCAAAGTTTTAATGAGAACTTTCGAAATTAATGATAGACCGGAAGAACATTCTAGACTGATAGACAATCAGATCAAAATCGCTAAACACGTTGGTCACAAATAATGGATAGGTAAAATGCCCGTAACAGAAAATGCCATAAGGATAAATGGCAATAGAGAAAAATGCCCAAAAGAGACAAATTTGAGTTCTTTCAAACATTGGCCATTCAAAATACTTCCCGAATTCGAGTTCTCAAAATTCCTGAACATTTGTCGCAGCATTCTCTTCCACAGAATGTCCATCGACAGAATTTGGATGCAATTGCTTTCGTTTAAAATGTCTCTTCCAATTAACCAAAGTGCGGCGCGTTCCAATTTTCAACATTGTTGCAATGTCCTTATCACTAATTTTAGGAGTTTTGCCTTTAATTTCATAATAAAGTTTCATCAATTCATTTTGTTCACTGTGGGAATGTATATGGTTTGGTGCTGTAAAAGAATTTTGTTTAATGTAAATATGGTTGGAGGCCTGATACTTTTAGGTTTATCATATTTTTTTCTTCAGCTTTGTTGTAAAATACCACGACTGATAATTTTACTATGTAAAAAAAGTTTTTAAATCTATTATTTTTATTTTCACATACATACATTTTCACTTAAGCTTTTAATAAATATTTAAGAATAAATCTCACCGGTTTGGCCAAGTTCACGTTTCCATGCGTAAATTGTTGTAAAACTGAGGCCAAATTCTTTTGCGACAGTTTTATCTAATTCACTTTTATATGAACTTTTGAATCCGGCCTGCTTTAACTCGGCTTTCATTTGATCAAATTTCTCTATCAAATTTTTTCGTTCTTCTTTTTCATTGAACATTTTTCGAATTAGGCCAAATTCTTTTTTCCATTTATATATTTTTGGGCGATTGACTTTTAAATGTTTAGCAATTTTATTCTCAATTGAATTCCATTCGTTTTTCGAATATTTGCCTTTTTGCTTAAATTCGTCTTTCATTGCGAGGAATTTGTAGATAATTTTACGTTTTTTCTCATCTTCAGTAATATTTTCGTTTGAATTAATTTTTTTGATTATTTCGTTTTGTTCTTCGCCATTTTTGGCATTATCAGAGTGATCAGACTCTGTGAGAGGAGGATTCTGATCAGTTGAAATGGGTTCAATTTGTCCGATTTGGGTGTTCTGCCGGTCGATTTGGTGATGGTCATTTTGTCCAAAGATTTGTTGGCGCCGGCGTTTTCAAATCTTCGGCTTCATCTCTGTCCCACCATTCTTCTACAAATAATTCGTCAAATGTTTGTAGTGGCAATTCCTCCAATTGTACGGATTCGGCTTTGTCGAGCAAATTTATTGCAAAAAATAAGACCAAAATTAAGATCCAAAAAAACTCTTTCATTTATTTGGGTATCTTTAAGAATTTAAGGACATTTATATGAATTTTTCAATTAATTTTTGGAATTTTCGATATAGAAAAATTTGTCAATAGTTTTTGTGTCTATGAATCTCGCTCAAAATTTTTTCTTAAATTTTTTATAAATAATATATTTAAATTTTACAAATATTAATAAATATTACAATTGAAATGCGCATTCATATAAATTATATTTTTTATATTTTATTCCACCCGAATCAATATTCCTGACGTCTCATCACAAATTTTAAAACATTGGAGATTTTGCGTCCCATGACGTGGCACATCGTCGGCACTTGGCGAGAAACGGCTCAAATAATTCGCTGAAAGCCAAATAAAATACTCCCATTGCTCACTTTTTGTTATCAAATGTTAATTGGTTATGGCGGCACTTATTCAATAAATATTTTGGCGACGTCTTTCGAATAAATTCCAATCCAATTCGTTTGCATTCAAAGTTTGAACTAGGGTTGCTCCCCGTCCCCAAACCCCGACTTTTTTATTTGGGGGTTTCGTGCCGGACCCCGACTTTATTAAATTTTGAGGCTTTTTGCTGAGAACCGCGACTTTTTTGGTCGGGGACAAAAACCCCGACCCTGACTTTTACCGTCCCCGAGGGCTCGCGGAGCAACCCTAGTTCAAATTAATTTTTGGAAAACTTTGTATTTTCAAAAAAAGTTCTAATTCGGGTCCTCCAGTTTGTACCACCTGGTAAAATTTCGGAATAAGTGTAGTTCTCATAATTTAACATATTATATATCAATCGACTCCACTTTTAAAGCAAGTTATAAGCGCCCGGGACTGAGCTAAGGGGTCCGGGATTTGTACTTAAGAAAGATTTCAAAAAAAAGTTGGAACAGGCGCTCTTTCAACTTACCCGCTTGTTTATGCTTGTCAAGTTGGAACAAGCGCTCTTTCAATTACCCGCCTGTTCCTGTTTGTCAAGTTGGAACAAGCGCTCTTTCAACTTATCCGCTGATTCATGCTTGTCAAGTTGGAAAAGGCGCTCTTTCAACTTACCCGCCTGTTCCTTTTTGCCAAGTTGGAACAGGCGCTCTTTCAACTTATCCGCTGATTCATGCTTGTCAAGTTGGAAAAGGCGCTTTGTCAAGTTGGAACAGGCGCTTTTTAACTTACTAGCCTGTTCGTGCTTATCAAGTTGGAACAGACGCTCTTTCAACTTACCCGCCTGTTCATGCTTGCCAAGTTGGAAAAGGCGCTCTTTCAACTTATCCGCTGATTCATGCTTGTCAAGTTGGAAAAGGCGCTTTGTCAAGTTGGAACAGGCGCTTTTTAACTTACTAGCCTGTTAACTTACCCGCCTGTTCCTTCTTGCCAAGTTGGAAAAGGCGCTCTTTCAACTTACCCGCCTGTTTCTGCTTGTCAAGTTGGAACAGGCGTTTTTTAACTTACCCGCCTGTTCCTTCTTGCCAAGTTGGAAAAGGCGCTCTTTCAACTTACCCGCCTGTTCCTGCTTGTCAAGTTGGAATAGGCGCTCTTTCAACTTACCCGCCTGTTCCTTCTTGCCAAGTTGGAAAAGGCGCTCTTTCAACTTACCCGCCTGTTTCTGCTTGTCAAGTTGGAACAGGCGTTTTTTAACTTACTAGCCTGTTCGTGCTTATCAAGTTGGAACAGACGCTCTTTCAACTTACCTGCCTGTTCATGCTTGTCAAGTTGGAACAGGCGCTCTCTCAACTTACACACCTGTTCCTTCTTTTTCAAGTTGAAAAAGGCGCTCTTTCAACTTACCTGCCTGTTCATGCTTGTCAAGTTGGAACAGGCGCTCTCTCAACTTACCCACCTGTTTATGCTTGTCAAGTTGGAAAAGGCGCTTTTGTAACTTACCCGCCTTAACTTAGTAGCCTTTTCCTGTTGTAAAACTTGGAACAGGGGTTTTTTTAACTTACTCGCCTGTTCCTGTTTGTCAAGTTAAAATAGGCGCTCTTTCAACTTACCCGCCTGTTCCTTCTTGCCAAGTTGGAAAAGCCGCTCTTTCAGCTTACCCGCCTGTTCCTGTTTGTCAAGTTGAAACAGGCGCTTTTTAACTTAGTAGCCTGTTCCTGTTGTAAAACTTGGAACAGGCGTTTTTTTAACTTACTCGCTTGTTCCTGTTTGTTAAGAAATTTCAGGGGGGGGGGGGTCAGAGGTGCCGATAGCGCCGCCGAGAAAACTTTGAACTTTTAACTCAATTTGTTAAGAGATTTGAAACCAAAAATGTAAAAATATGGCACTTTTTGAAGCTTTTAGGAGTGGTAAGGGTCCGGCACTGCCGACAGGCGTCACCGGGAGAATTTTAAAATTGAAGCAAAAATTCAGGAAGATGAATGAATTTTTTTCTAAAATCCTTTTTTGCACTCATTTTAATTAAAAAATATATTGGAAATTATTAAAAAAAATTTTATTCATGGGGAAAGCTAACTGCACTAAAGCGGGTTCGAACCCACACACAACATTTGACACGTCGTAGAAAAAACCACTAGACAAACGTTTCAATTGAAATAAATGTTGTAAAACAGATGAAATTTTTATCAAAAAGTATGAAAGACCACCGCCTTTTATTTTAGGCCTCTATTTGAAGATTTTTTTAATGGTATTTATTATTCGAATTCGTTTACAATCATTACGACAAATATTTAAAAAGTTGCAGGAACAGCTGAAAGCCATCAAAATACATCAACATCATTTTAAAATTTTAAGCATATTTTCCAAAAAACACAATAGGATGCTAAAGAAGCAGAGATACGACCCATGATATAAAGTATTTTTTAATTAAAGCTAAATATTTAAATAACATGGAAATAATCGCCATTGGATAAAAATGCTTACTAAACTTGGCAAAAATACTGCTAAAGCCAAAGTTTTACGCAAAGTTTTATATCCTTAATTAGGTCGAGTATTGTTTAATTGCATACGTTTTAAATATACGTAAGAAATTAATCTTTAAAGTTTTTATTACTTAAATACAATAGTTTAACAAAAACGTACTTTTCAAATAAGATTACCCATCAAATTTTAAACTCAAAGTACAAATATGTTTAGAAGTAATTCGTAAATAAGTTTTTACGCTTAAGTTTAATATAACTTTTGATTAACTGTTTATTGTATTTATACACAAGTCAAAATAATGTAAGTTACAATTAAATAAAGTTCTCATGTTGTTTGCAAAACGGTGATTCTAAATAAGTTATCAACAAGATTTAAATACAAGTCTTAGTGGCAACTAAATAAAACTTGACGTATTTTAAACGCACACTTATTTAAAAGTTTATTTTGGTTAAAAATACTTTTATTTAACAGTTTCTATAAATAAACACGTAAGGAAAATGCAAATCTTTTTTTTCTACAAAGTCACGTCATCACAATTCAGCATATACATTCAGAGCTTGTGAGAGCCGGAATCGCCAGGGCTGGAAATCACATTGTTCGGGTGTGGCACATTTTGGTGTGCATCATTTCCTGGAAAGCACCATTTCAATCCTTATTTAAAATTATTATATTGCTTATTTCTTATAATTTTTAATTAAAATAATTATTAATTAACCTTTGCTTGGTTTGTTGAAAAACACGTCCGCAATGTGAATGTTGTGCACATTGCCAATGTTGTGAATGGCGCCAATTTGTTTTCCAAACTTTTGATT
Source organism: Globodera pallida (assembly GCA_020449905.1). NCBI lineage: Eukaryota > Metazoa > Nematoda > Chromadorea > Rhabditida > Heteroderidae > Globodera > Globodera pallida. The sequence goes on along the minus strand of JAIXHY010000027.1, from coordinate 280,216 downwards.
CAAATTGCCCCAGGCTGATGATGTATTGCCAACATGGTCTGTAGCTGAAGCGGCCAACTCGAACATGGCCTTGACGAAGCTGAGACTGTATGCGCATCCGTCTGAATGCCAGCAAAAACAATCAATAAACTTCTGGTTGTTATTAGGGTTACAGTGACCGAATCCCATTAATTTCGGTATTCTGTAACTACCGTAACCGTGATTAGGGAACGCGCTGTCAGCTTACACCAAAAAGGGGTTTGGGCTGGTATTGTTTATGTTACGGAAAATTTTGGAAATTCAAAAATTTACAGTTTTGAGCGGACCATTCCTGAATCTCAAGTTAATTTTAGACATTCTTTCAACGAAAATTTACAAAATGTTTACAATTTTTTCTCTAATTTAATCTTAGCAGATGTCCAATTCCAAAAAATTGCCGTAACATCTAAAGTGCTGTCAGATTGTTTTCGTGGGGTCTACTAACTACCTGTTGCAGAAAGTTTCGCATCAATTGTATTCACAATTTGGTCACCACCGCCATTAGGGCATCTGGTCATTGAGATTAGTGCACTTTTGACGGCATTCTCGACATCATTGGCGTTTTTGCAAGCCGCCGACTCAGTCATTGTCGATGCAAACGCGTCAACATGGGAAGCCATCAGAGAAACCACCTGCTGACTGCCCGGACAGCACGGGAATTCTGCGAATTAAAATTCCAATTCTAATTACAATAAAGTTATATAAGTGTCTAACGTGGGGCCGAAATGGAACATTTGCACAGCAAATAGACAATTGCGATGATAGAGAACAGTGCTGCAGGGGGAGAAGACATTTTTGATAAGATTTATTCGAATTTGCTAAATGAAATTTAAGTGACTGTTGGGTTTTCTGGAGCATTTAAATACCATTTGATGATGAGAGTCGTCGAGAAAGAATGCTAGCCGACGTGGAATTATGGAGAAAACAAACAATTTTAAAGTCGGAAATGATGAAAGCCACGAGACTCCAGCAATTTCCGACTTTAAATTTGTTTTGTTTTCTCCATCATTCCACCGCAGCTAACAGTCCTAAGATGAATGAGTTTTAGCTTTTAATTTTGTGTCATAACAAATTTACTGGACAAAGCCGAATCCGTAAAAGTAAAATTGGAGGAAGCGCCCCTCAAACCATTTGATGAAATATTCGGAGAAGGATGGGACGCGTAAGCGAGACTTGAGTGGCAAGACGCGTGTGGCCCTGAGAGGTGCGAGTCACCGAAATTTGGTCATCAAGAAACAGGATATTTCGAGTTTTTTGTTCTAAATTTTTTCAAACAACTATAATCGCTTAGCTTTCTTTTGCAAAATAATTCTCTAGACTATCGAATGGTATTAAGTTTTTCGTATTGAATAGACTTTTTAAAATTTTATAAGCTGAAAGTTGTTTGCTCCCTGGAAAACTCGCACCTCTCTGCGCTAACTTTGGTTATACTACGCCTAACTAGTTGGAATTAGTATGAATCGAAAGAGCTCGTCGAATTAGCGAACATTGCGAAAGATTAGCGTTTAGAGTTGGTTGAAAAAAGTTAGAACGGAAAACTCGAATATCATGTTCCTTGAGACAAATTTTCCGTACACCGAGAGGTGCTGACTCGAGCAGCAAGAGTGGCCCTGAGAGGCGAGGGACGCAACCTTCGATTGAAAGTGACTGCAGAGAAGGAACGAGGTGTTGGCGGGAGCACCTTTCTTCATTTTATTTATTTTTATATGCATGCATTTTTAATTGTAAAAATCTAATTATAAAAAGTTTTTGAAAATAAAAAAGGGTAGCGAGTCGGGAAAAAAGAAGCGATCCCGATTCCCTACTTTTGTCCCGATATTGTTAAGAAAATTAGTTAAGGTTTGAAAATTTAACCAGCCGCCCCGCCCCGCCCCGCCTGATGTTGAACAACCAGCCGCCTGACTTCGCTGAGTATCTATGGAGGAGCAAACAATTTCTAATCACTTTTAATTAAATTCAATTTTTTAACAAAATATTTTTGGGCTGCTGGATTTACTACTTTTTTAATTCAAAAAAAAATTTTCCCGGGCCCCAACCATTCCAAGAATACGGTTATCGGTTTCGGTTAACCAAAAATTATTTGAAACCGAGAGCCCTATTTGTGGTGTAAATGTCAGCAGAAGCGGAAATATTACTTATCTTTCAGGCAAAATTATAAAATTTTTTCATTTTAGCTATTCAACAATCGATCGCCAATTTTATTTAATGATGATCATTAGTAGGAAACGTCAGGAATATTGATTCAGGGAGATAATTATTAAAGAATTATGTGAATGCCCATTTCAATTGTGGGCTGTCATTTTTTATTAAGCAAAAGAATATTTATTTAGTTGTAATAGGCAATCAGGGATGAGACTAAAACAAGTTTTTCGGCATATATTCAAAAAATTTCTTAAGATAAATGCAAATAAATCGAAAAATACCAACAAAAAATCGTTTTTATATCAAAAAAAAAATTCTCTTAAAATGGATTTTTTGACCCTCCTAAAAATTGACTTTTTTCTAGACAAAAAATCATTTTTGAAAAATTGCATTTTTAATATTTGTGGTGCAACTGCGAATCGCGAATTGATTTATAGTCGATTGAACTGTTGGAGGAGCAGGTACTGTTTGGAAATTGACATTTATTCTAAATTAAAGAAAATTTTGACAGAAATTATTTAAACCTGAATTTTATATAATGCCCCTCCATTCAGAGGTTGTCTTGCCCAAATAAAATGGAAGAGTTTTTGATTTTAATTTTTATGTTATTATTTGCAACAAATTTACTGGACAAAGCCGAATCCATGCAATTGGAGGAATTGGAGGATTTGCCACTCCAAACATTTGACGAAATATTCGGAGAAGGCTGGTGGGACAACGATAAAGCCGAAGATTTAAGGCCACCAACCAACTTTGGACAAAATGTCCAAATCGATCGGCAAAACACCCAGCTTGGACAAATTGAACCCAATTCAACTGATCAGAATCTTCCTCTAACAGAGTCTGATCAGCTTGGACAAATTGAACCCAATTCAACAGATCAAAATCCTCCTCTCACAGAGTCTGATCACTCTGGACAAATTGAACCCAATTCAACTGATCAGAATCTTCCCTCTCACAGAGTCTGATCACTCTGGACAAATTGAACCCAATTCAACTGATCAGAATCTTCCTCTTACAGAGTCTGATCACTCTGATAATGCCAAAAATGTCGAAAAACAAAATAAAATAATCAAAGAAATTACATCAAACGAAAATATTGCTGAAGATAAGCGAAAACATAAAACTGTTGCCAAATTCCGCGCAATTAAAGACGAATTTAAGCAAAAAGGAAAATATTCAAAAAAAGAATGGGTTCAAATTGAACTTAAAATTGCTAAACATTTAAAAGTCAGTCGCACAAAAATATACAAATGGAAAAAAGAATTTGGCCTAAGTCGAAAAACTGGTGAGATTTATTCTTAAATATTTACTAAATACTCTCTAAAAATAAGAGCTAAAATCAAATAAGCTAAGTTTGTTGGGAGTAAAAAGTATAAAATTCATAAATACTCAATTATTCCAATTCAATTCAAACACAAAAATAATTTTTCTTCTTAAGGGATAAATTACTCAAACGATGAAAAGCTTAAAATTGTGAAAGAGTTAATGCGAATGAAAAGTGAGCATTCCGGTGAGGACAAAAAATCATGCAAAGAAATAGACAAAGAAATTGCTGAAAGATTTGGTGTAAATGTTCGCAAAATAAACCGATGGAAAAAAAAATTTAGTTTAAGTCGAAGAAGAAATCCAAAAAAGGAGCAAAAAAATTTGGTAGAAAAATTTGATCAGAGAAAAGCCGAGTTAAAGCGGGCCGGATTCAAAAACTATTATCCCAATCAAATTGATGAAACTGTCGCAAAAGAGTTGGGCCTCAGTTTTATAACAATTTACAGGTGGAAACAAAAACTTGGGCAAACCAGTGAGTATTTTCAGCCCAATTTTATTAATTTTATTTAAATTAATTGAAAATTCTTTTACAGAACCAAATGGATACTCCCACAGCGAACAAAAGGAATTGATTAAACGTTATTATGAAATTAAAGGCAAACCTCCTAAAATTAGTGACGAGGACATTGCCAAAATATTGAAAATTGGAAGAGACACTTTGTATAAATGGAAAAAGCAATTTAAACGACAGCAATTGCATCCAAATTCTGAGAATTTTGGACCTGAAGGGTTTTTTGGTTGAAAATTTGTTTCAATTTGCCGGGATCGGAAAAAACGCTTTCCAAGTCGTTTTCCCGCCTTTGGCCCAATTCGCTTTTCAATATGTTGTTTTTGCTGTTGTATTTGTTCCTTGTTTTATTGTTTTCTCATCACTTGATCATTACGCTTTTTTTTGTTGTTAAAGTTTTGTTGTGTTTTGCATTTAAATCATAAAGCAATTGGTATTCGCCTTTCCATTACCTGCTAAAGTCAATAAAAAGTCAAATTGCGTGCTTCCCCGGCTTCACCACCACCGGAGTTTGTACACAAAGAAAACTAATCAGATTTCCTCATACCAGTATGGCCGTGGCGTTTCCTCATTTTATGTTTACACACCCGACTTGATTGAACAAATGCTGATTGGTGACGTCATTGATCATTACGCTTTTTTTTGTTAAAGTTTTGTTGTGTTTTGCATTTAAATCATAAGGCATTGGTCTTCACCGATCTTATTGCATGCTAAATATCAACAAAAGTTATAATTTTGTGCTTCCCCGGCTTTACCACCACCGGAGTTTGTACTGTAAATACCCTATTCGCTTTTGGCCAATTCGCTTTTTACTCTATTCGCTTTTGACTCGATTTGTTTTTTTTGGGACAATTCGCTTTTTTGGGACCATTTGCTTTTGGGGGGGGGGGGGGGCAGACCGAAAGAAAAGATCATTTGGGGGCTGGACCACCAGGAGAAAGAAGATTGCAATGCTTCGGCTGACGGCACCCCCTCGTACCGAGGTCCGATGGGTTGTCCGGACCAGGGATGGGCGAAATTTCGGTTTCGGTGAAATTTCTATTTTGGGGTTTCGAGTTTCGTGTTTCGGGTAATTACCCGAAATTTCGGGTATTTTGGGGTTTCGAGTTTCGGGTAATTACCCGAAATTTCGGGTATTTTGGGGTTTCGAGTTTCGTGTTTCGGGTAATTACCCGAAATTTCGGGTATTTTGGGGTTTCGAGTTTCGTGTTTCGGATTCGGGTAATTACCCGAAAGTTCGGGGAAAATGCACCCCTAAAGATCAGATTTTTGGACTGAAGGAATTTTTAAAAGATGCTCAAAAAATATTTGAAATTTGCTATAACTCTGTACGCCAAATGCGGAATTGACAAAAAATGAGGAAAAAGAGCACAAGTGCTGACTCGTCACCCAAATCAAAAATTGACAGAAAGGGTTTCCAATTATCTTCATCTCAACCAACCATCAACAAAAGTTTTGGTAATTTAAAATTGACTATAAGAAGTGCATCTTATTGTGCGCGATAATGAAAGTGCGATGCAAAAAGCAACTCGAGTTGCATTGTTTCAGTCGAGGAATTTCGGATTTTATTTCCCGATTTTGCCCATCCCTGCACATACCGGTTTGAAATTTATTTTGGCATTTTATTTTTAGATTATAAGCTCAAACTTACAGCTTGGCCACTTTTTAACAATGTGTAGCAAAAAACTTAGCACGAATTTCTATTTTAAAATTAACATTTTTTATGAATGCAATTTAAGCGGTGTGATGACATCATAGACTTTTTTTCAACCACATGAGCGAGCGACTTTTTCTACAGCTTTCGGAAAAGTTTAACTTTTTGACCATAATTTGATTCTGTGTAGGTCTTCTATTGAAGAAATTAGAAAGAGAATAACAAAGATAATTTCAAAAAATGTTATGTTCACTTCCTTGTTCAAAATTTAAATATTTAAATAATGGTAATCCTAATCATTTAAGAAAAGCTTGAAATGTTCAGAACTTTCTAAAAATAAAAATGAACATTGCGGATACAGCCGAAATAGAAATAAAAGATTTATTTTTCAAACATTGACTAATCATTTAAATATTTCCCGAATTCGAGTTCCCAATTGCCTCAAGCGGTATTCTCTTCCACAAAATGGCCATTAACAGAATTTGAATGAAATTGCTGTTCGATTGAATTGCCTTTTCCATTTATACAAAGTGTCTCTTCCAATTTTCAATATGTTGGCAATGTCCTCGTCACTAATTTTAGATTTTTTGTCTCTAATTTTATAATAACGGTTTCATCAATTCCTTTTGTTCACTGTGGCTGTACTTATAGTTTAGTGCTGTAAAAGAATTTTTAATTAATATAAATAAATAATTACTCACCGGTTTGGCCAAGTTCACTTTTCCACCTGTAAATTGTCCTATCACTGAAAGCCCAACTCTTTAGCGATAGTTTCATCAATTTCGTGACGATAAGAGTTTTTGAATCCGGCCCGCTTTAACTCGGCTTTCATCTTGAATCAAATTTTTCTACCAAATTTTTTTCGCTCATTTTTTGGATTTCTTCTTCGACTTAAACTAAATTTTTTTTTCCATTGGTTTATTGTGCGAACATTTACACCAAATCTTTCAGCAATTTCTTTGTCTATTTCTTTGCATGATTTTTTGTCCTCACCGGAATGTTCACTTTTCATTCGCATTAACTCTTTCACAATTTTAAGCTTTTCATCGTTTGAGTAATTTATCCCTAAAGAAGAAAATGATTTTTGTATTTGATTTAATTTGAAATAATTGAGAATTTATGAATTTTACACTTTTTACTTCCAACAAACTTAACTTCCGTATTTCCTGTAATAGAGCCCCATGCTCTAATAGAGCCCCCCTTTTTTTTTGGGGGGGGGGGGTGAAAAATAGAGTCCCTATGCTCTAGTAGAGCCCCCTTTCTAATAGAGCCTCCCCCCCCCCCTCCAATTTTTGATATTTTTTTTTTTGCAAAAAATTGGCCAAACCCTTTGGATTTTTTAAATTATAAAAATAACTCTCTGAAATTAAAATTCTCCTAGTTTTCTCTATTTTTAGGCTTCAAGTTTATAAGGGTTGACCAACTTTAAGCAAAGATATGAATTTTTTTTAATTCAGTGAATTTAGAAAAATGCAGAATTTTTCAGAGTTTTTCGTTAAGGAGGGGCTGATTTAAATATTAATTAAAGAATTCGCTTCGAATTTTCTCAAGGAATCCTCCAAACCCAATAAAATAAAGCTACCTAATATAAGAATGTTGAGCCAAAATCTGAACAACATTTTTAAGATTTGTTCCCTCCAAATCAGTGAACATATCATAAAATAGAAAATGCTAGCTCGAGTAATTTTGTTGCTCAATAATAAAAAAAATTCTATTTGATTTTGCCAGCAAAAATTCTCAAAATTGTCCAAAAATTGCTAAAAAATTTGTGCACAAATTGCAACTTTGTTAAGTTTTTCTAAAAAAAATAGGTTGAACAATAGAGCCCCATGCTCTAATAGAGCCCCACTTTTTGGGGGGATTGAACAATAGAGTCCCATGGGGCTTTATTACAGGAAATACGATATTTGATTTTAGCTTTTATTTTAGAGAGTATTTAGTAAATATTTAAGAATAAATCTCACCGGTTTTTCGACTTAGGCCTAATTCTTTTTTCCATTCATATATTTTTTTGCGATTGACTTTTAAATGTTTCGCAATTTTCTTTTCAATTTGATTCCATTCTTTTGTTGAATTTTTTTCTTTTTGCTTAAATTCGTTTTTCATTGCGTGGAATTTGTCGATTATTTTACGTTTTTGCTCATCTTCTGCTATCTGATCAGTTAAATTGGGTTCAATTTGTCCAAAGTTAGTTGGCGCCGGCGTTTTCAAATCTTCGGCTTTACCTTTGTCCCACCAGCCTTCTCCGAATATTTCATCAAATGTTTTAAGTTCCACTTTTACGGATTCGGCTTTTTCGAGTGAATTTGTTGCAAAGAATAAAAAGAAAATTAAAATCAAAGACTTTACCATTTTATTTGGGCAAAAACCTCTGAATTTAGGAGATTTATTATTGAATTCCAATAAATTTTTATAGAAAGTTTTAAAAGTTTGTTCTTATTGCGTACGCTAAAATCATATTGTTGATAGATACTATGTTCTTAGTTTGAAAATTTCGATGAATTTAGGCAAATAATGAGACCAAGGTTAAACTCCAAAAATATTTTCTCTCTTTCATAAATTTTTTTCACAAATTATTACAATTTAATACCTATTATTTAGCTTTTTTTAAAAAATGATTGAAAAGTAAAAATGACAGCCCACAATTGAAATGGGCATTCATATATTCATATTCTTTAATAATTATCTCACCCGAATCAATTATTCATGACATTTCTTAAATATTTCCTAACCCTTTTGAACAGGGACCAAATCAATATTCGTGGCATTTGGTAAATATTTTTCCTGCTAACAATCATGGCGATCGATTGTGATTAGCCAACATGAAAAATAATGTAAAATAAGTTGGATAAGTGCGAAATATATAACGCCGGACGTTTCACTACCCGGAAATTCGGTTCGAATAAGCTAAAAAATTTCCAAGAAGATTTGGAAAATACCAAACAGAGAGAACGAGATTTAAAAAATAAATCAGACGAAGAACAAATACAAGAAGGAAATAAACCTTTTGTTCGAGATAATATTGAAACTTTCACTTCTGAAACCCAAACAGATGAAAACAATGAGTTTAAAAATTTAAATCAAAATTTAAATGAAGCTATTAGTGTAATTCAATATGAAGAAATGTTTCGATTTGCTGACACGATTGGGGTCAACTGGGCGCACAACTGGGCGCCCATTATAAAAGGGTCATCTGGGCGCCAATGTTTCCTTTTTTAAATATTTTCTCAAAAATTTTTAAATTTTTTCCGGATGATTTTTTTATGCGGAAATCTTCATCAAATAACTAAAATACAATCTGATGTCAATCTTTAAGGATTGCGGTCACGATACTTTTTTTAAAATTTTAAATGCTTAGGCCTAAGCCACCCTGTCTTGGGGTTCGTTAGGCTTATGCCTAAGCCACCTGGCTTAGAGGGTCGTTTTGGATTCATGCCTAAATTATTTTGCACGTTTCTGAAATTTCGAAAATTGTTAGAATTCGGTGTTCGAAACGAATTCTACGACCCCTATAACCCCCTTCCTCAACTTTAAAAATTTTTTTTGGTTGTCACATAACACCAAGTACCCCGTATACCTCATTGATTTTCAAAATTTTGAAAAATTCAAAAAAAATTTCAACGGGCGCCCAGATGACCCTTTTATACTGGGCGCCCAGTTGTGAGCGCCCAGTCGTGAGCGCCCAGTTGTACCCGGCGCCCAGTCGTGAGCGCCCAGGTGAGCGCCCAGTCGTGAGCGCCCAGTTGTGAGCGCCCAGTTGAACGACTCCCTGCTGACAACCCTAGAGCGGACCCGGACGTTTTGAGTGCCGCCGGTTGAGTGCCGCCGTTTGAGTGCCGCCGTTTGAGTGCCGCCGTTTGAGTGCCGGTGCCGTCGGTTGAGTGCCGTCGGTTGAGCGCACCGGTTGAGTGCCGCCGGTTGTGTGCCGCCGGTTGAGTGCCGCCGGTGACAAAGTCGCTATCATTCGAATGATCATCTGATTTAGATCGGTTTTAAAGATTGCCACTAGTTTTTGAATGATTTGCCCCGCGAATAATTTCCTTTTTGCCATATATAGTATTTAAAAAAAAACTAAAAATTTAATGTTTACAATTCTCATCACTTTCAAAGTAAACAATGACCCCCATAACTTTCATGCAAGAAGTGCGCGATGGTCAAAATAGTTACTAAAAAGGTTGAGATAGAACGCTAAACGAGAGAAATTTAGAGAAAGCTGGGGATCCCGAAGCGGGATCCACAAATGCGGTTTTGCCGCACCTCTACTGTGAACCAGCCGGCGCAAATTTTGAATTTTTCTGCAAAAATTTGTTAAGACACTTTTGCATAAAATGGCGTTGCTTCCCCGGAAAATATACACCTAGACCTTCAAAATTAGATATTGAGAGGAAACAAATGTCAATTTTGTTTCATTTAAACCCAAAATTTTCCCACTTAACAATTCCAAGCCCAACATAAGAAAAGCTTGAAATTGTTCAAAAGTTCATGAAATAAAAAATGAACAGTGTTCTGTTGCGGATACAGCCAAAAAAGACAAAGAAATCGTTAATAGATTTGGGGTTTTTTCAAAATTGATCATAAATTCTCTCCGAATTCAACGAATGAATTTCCAGCACGCAAATGAATGCGAGAACAAATATGTATTTATTTTCATAAAATTTTATGTGTCAAAAAATAGTTTAAATCATTAGATGCCAAATCGTTTATAAAATCATTGCGCATTCATTCATTCAAATGGTCCACTAAATTGAATTTTCAATTTCCTGAATATTTGCCGCGGCATTCTCTTCCACAGTAATGTCCATCGACAGAATTTTGATAAAATTGCTGTCGTTTAAATTGCTTTTTCCATCTATACAAAGTGCGTCTGCTGCTGTTTAGCCTTTTGGCAATGTTCTCGTCACTAATTTTAGGCTTTTTGTCCTTAATTTCATAATAACGTTTCGTCAATTCCTTTTGTTTGTTGTGGAGGTACTTTTGGTTTGGTGCTGTAAAATAATTTAATTAGTATAAATAATAAAATTGGGCTCGAAATACTCACCGGTTTGGCCAAATTTTCGTTTCCAAGCGTAAATTGTTGTAAAATTGAGGCCCAACTTTTTTGCGACAGTTTCATCTAATTCATTTTGAGAGTTTTTGAATCCGGCCCGCATTAATTCGGCTTTCATTTGATCAAATTTCTTTATCAAATTTTCCCGCTCATTTTTTGTCTTTTTTGGGCTTATGCCAAATTCTTTTTTCCATTTGTATATTTTTGTGCGATTGACTTTTAAATGTTCAGCAATTTCTTTTTCAATTTGAATCCATTCTTTTGTTGAATATTTTCCTATTTGTTTAAATTCGTCTTTCATTGCGTGGAATTTGTCGATAATTTTACGTTTTTGCTCATCTTCAGCAATATTTTCGCTTGAATTGGCATTCTCAGAGTGATCAGACTCTGTGAGAGGAGGATTCTGATCAGTTAAATTGGGTTCAATTTGTCCAATTTGGGTGTTCCGCCGGTCGATTTGGTGTTGGACATTTTGTCCAAAGTTTGTTAGCGCATGCGTTTTCAAATCTTCGGCTTTACCTTTGTCCCCCCAGCCTTCTCCGAATATTTCATCAAATGTTTTGAGTGGCGTTTCCTCTAATTTTACTTTTACGGATTCGGCTTTGTCCAGGGAAGTTGTTGCAAAGAGTGACAAAATAATTAAAATCCAAAACTCTTCCATTTTATCCAGGCAAATCTCTCTGAATTAGGGGCATTTAGGTATATGGGTCAATTAATTTATAATTCTATGGATCTTCCTGTAGTTATTTTAGAGCATAGGGTTCAGACTACCAGATTCATGGAGACTAAAACCACCGCTTGAGTATGTTATCGGATTTAGGGACGTAGACTACAATTCTAACATGTATTTCTGCCGATTTCGAACCTCAAACCAAATTCGACAAATTTTACAAAAATCCATTTTGGTCTCAAAAGCATTTCAAAAGTATGAATGCGATTATTATTCGTTTTAAAGTGTAAAAATTAATTACGTTATTGCCAATTTAAAATTAAATATTTTACAACATTTGGTAAATTTTCGAAATTTATTATAAAATTTTGATACCTAAGCAATAGAATAAGGGAAAAGGTCATAACCAAAAAACCGGTCGGTTAACCGGTCATAAGTTTCAAAACGGTTACGAAAACTTGGTCTCTGAAAACCCGTTAACCGAAAACCGGGGGTAATGGTTTTTAACTGATACTGTCTTACTCTAAAAAATATTATTTTATAAATGACAACCCCAACTGAAATGGGCATTCATATAAATTATATTCTTTAATAATTATCTCACCCAAATCAATATTCCCCTTTGAACCGGGGCCAAATCAATATTCTGGCCATCTCATAAATATTTTTTCCTGCAAATCAATGAATGCTAAAAATGAAAAAACAATTTTGTTTTTAATTTCGCCAAGGAGGAAAAACCACAATTGGTTGGACCTCCGGGAGAAGGTGGCGGAATTAGGTGCGGAAGTGCCATTCGTGGCAGAGCAAAAGTCATTCGTGACTTAAAAAACCCGACGGGGACGAAATAGAATTGAAAGAGGGAAAAGCCGAATGTGAGAATGAGGGAATTGAGGAATTGGAAGAGAAGAAGGAGAAGAGGGGAAAGTGGGGAATTTCAAATTGAGAATGGTGGATGAGGTTGAGATTTGGGCTTTCTCTGGAGGCCAGGATATGAGATTTTGAGTGAGTTGGAACACCACCAGGATGGAACGAACCCTCCCTGGGTCAATTCGGGAAACGTTAACTCACAGGCAGTTGCCACCCGTGTCAGAATTTTCAGACCATCGAAGGCTGTGCCGAAAATGGGCCTAATTCTGCGAGTTCTCAGACGGGCTGGTCATGCCAACGCCATTTAAAAGGTCACAGTTATAACCCACGGGATGAAAATTGCACAGCTCATACCACGGTGGGTGCTTGGGACAAAGGAATGGTTCAAGGCCGGCCAAGCGGTCCTCGTGGAAACCGTGGAACTGACCATACCGAATATGTAGAAGGTAAACCCTTGTTTTGCCGTGCCGGTCGGATGCCCATTTGTTCTTCAAAATAAACGAAAAATTTATCAGCCAGCGGTCGCAAACGACGTGGATCGTGCCCCGTTGCTGCATAAGTTCCCTTTCAGGAGAGGAGATTCAGAAGCGGTGGTCCAACAAGGGGAGGAGGTGATCGCCGCTGCAATCGCTGCTTGCGTGGACAAGCTGGAGGAGGACATCGTTCGGTTCAAGGTTGTGGCAGAGCCGAAAATAAACCCCGGGGGGACCTAGTGGGACGGCAATTGTCTCCATCCGGCATGTGGTGGAGAAGAAGCACGACGTCGTCGCCATGACAAAGCTGTGGAGGGAGGATCAGGCTCTCCACATCCGACTTGCAGCTGAAGGAGCCAAACCATGTGCCACGGGCTTCAGACAGGAGCACCCTCATGGCTTCCAGATGTTGGCGGATTTGTTTTTGGGCTTACCAGGAAGCCAAGGAATATGACAGTTGGGAAGATTGGGAAAAAATTATGGCAAATGCCCACATGTAGGTAGAGGCCCTCCATTCCAGGAAAATTCTGATGCAGCGGGCGATGAAGTTTGCCATCCACCAGTTCACGGAGACGGCCAAGGACTGGGAATTCGTGGAATGTATTCAGAGCGAGTTGATGCTCCTTCAGTTGGTTTGTCGATCGCTTTTTGTGCTGGGTGCTGGAGATGGTCAATAAATTTTGTTGTGAAAAAGGTACACAACAAAGTGGTGACCCCTTTGTTGTGTACCTTTTTCACAACAAAATTTTTTAGATTTATTCCACTCATTTTTATTTGTTTGTCGAGGAGGCGATTTATTATAGTTTTGTTTATTCAAAATTTTTTGGGTAACGATTTAATTTCTTTTTATTTCATACCTTTTCTCTTTTGTTATATTGCATTTTATTTTTATTTTTAGGTTTTGATTTCAATTTAATTTTTAGTTTTTACTTTATTCTTAATGTTTTTATCCTTTTTCGCGGTCTTCGCGACAGGTACGAGAAAAGCGAATAGTTTTCTGCACTCTGTCATTGGCAAAGAGATTGGGGAAATTTTTGGGGGGACAGATATGATCGTCGTGGACGAGAGTGGCCAGGCGCCGTTGTCTATGCCGAGCATGGAGAGGAGCTGGCGGAACACGAATGAAATGAAACGTTTGACGGTAAAGACTCCCATCTAGCTCCCCGTTCAGGGCTTCCCACTGATATTGGTCCACCAGTCCGACCCGATCGTGGAAGACCCGACCTCATTCACGGCCACCAATCCGGAGCAAACGAGGACAGTCATGGACTGCCTCACTCTGTTGAGACCGCGGTTCACCGGCACAATCCGGGTTGTGTGCTTTTACGCCGGGCAGGCGAAGGAATTTGGAGTGGCAGTTCTTAAGAGATTAGAAACCAAAAGTTAAAAATACGTCAATTTTTTAAGCTTTTTTGGAATAGGAGAGGAAGAAAATTGTGTAAATTGAGGCTATTTGCTTCAAAAATTAATCATATTTTCAATTTATTGCGCAATGGAAAAACATATTTTCAAAAGGAGGTGAAATAGTTTACTGTCGAAATCAGCCATTGTCGAAATCGTTCACTTGATGGTTATCATGATATCTGATGACCCCTTCATCTCCTATATATAAAGATAAATGCCATAAGTTTAGAAATCTTGTTCCTAAAACAAAAATAAGATCTCTACAACTTTTCTGTTTTTAATACTAAACTTCTCAAGAAAAGATCTAAGTCATTACAAAAAAAAACAAAAAAATACAAAATTTGGGCACCAGAATTTAAAACGTGCGCACCTAAATGAACGACCCCCGAAAATTGGTAATATGGCATATGATTGTAAAAATATTTTAGGCAACGAATTTTGAAATGAACAAATCATTTTGGTTATAAAAAAACTTGAAATTGTTCAAAAGTTAATAAATAATAAAAAAAGCAGCGTTCTACTTCGAATAAAGCCAAAGAAATAGAAAGAAGTCGTAACAAATTATGGGCGGTTTTTCAATTCATTTACCATTTATTCAAATAATCCCGAATTCCCATTTTCCTGGAAATTTGCCGCGGCATTCTCTTCCAAAGAATGCCCATCGACAGAATTTGTATGCATTTGCTGTCGTTCAAATTTCTTTTTCCATCTAAGCAAAGTGTCTGTTCCAATTTTCAAGCTTTTGACAATGTCCTCGTCTCTAATTTTAGGATTTTTGTCCTTAATTCCATAATAAAGTTTCATCAATTCTTTTTGTTCGATGTGGGAGTGAGTGTTTATTTTTTGGTTCTGTAAAAGAATTTTAATTAATTTAATTAAATTAATAAATGTGGACTCGAAATACTCACTGGTTTGGCCAAGTTCACTTTTCCAATTATAAATTGTCATAAACTGAAGCCCAATTCCTTCGTGACAGTTTTATCTAATTCATTTTTATATGAATTTGAATCCGTCCCGCTTTAACTCGGCTTTCATCTTATCAAATTTCTCTACCAAATTTTTGTTCTTCCCCATTTTTGGCATTATCAGAGTGATCAGACTCTGTGAGAGGAGGATTCTGATCATTTGAATCGGATTCAATTTGTCCAAAGTGTTCAGACTCTTTGAGAGGAGGATTCTGATCAGTTGAATCGGATTCAATTTGTCCAGAGTGATCAGACTCTGAGAGAGGAGGATTCTGATCATTTGAATCGGATTCAATTTGTCCAAAGTGATCAGACTCTTTGAGAGGAGGATTCTGATCAGTTGAATTGGGTTCAATTTGTCCAGAGTGATCAGACTCTGAGAGAGGAGGATTCTGATCATTTGAATCGGATTCAATTTGTCCAAAGTGATCAGACTCTTTGAGAGGAGGATTCTGATCAGTTGAATTGGGTTCAATTTGTCCAGAGTGATCAGACTCTTTGAGAGGAGGATTCTGATCATTTGAATCGGATTCAATTTGTCCAAAGTGATCAGACTCTTTGAGAGGAGGATTCTGATCAGTTGAATTGGGTTCAATTTATCCAAAGTGATCAGACTCTTTGAGAGGAGGATTCTGATCCGTTGAATTGGATTCAATTTGTCCAATTTGGGTGTTCTGACGGTCGATTTGGTGATGGACATTTTGTCCAAAGTTTGTTGGCGGCGGCGTTTTCAAATCTTCGGCTTCATCTTTGTCCCACCATCCTTCTCCGCATATTTCATCAAATGTTTTGAGCTCCAATTTTACGGATTCGGCTTTGTCCAGTGAATTTGTTGCAAAGAATGCCACAAAAATTAAAATCCAAAATTCTTCCATGTGACTTTTGAAATGCTTTTTTAAAATACCTAGAACCCCGACCCCCTGACCGACTTGGGTAAGCCAACCTCGACAGTCCCACTCCGAAAAATCCACACCCCGCAATTCTTAACCCCGACGTCGGGGTTTCAACCCTAATTTAAACGGAAAATTCGATATGAGATAATTTCGTTAAAGAAAATTTTAAATTTTAAAGCAAAAAAGGTTCAAAATTTTTAAATATTAATAATATTATTTATTTGGTATAAAAACATTGAAAGTAATAAATGACACAATTGAAATGTTTATTCATATAAATCATATTTCTTTAATAATTATCTCTCACCCGAATCAAGATTCATGACATCTCATAAATATGTTTTCAATAATTTTCATCATTTTATAAAATGGCAATCGATTGTGAACAGCTAAAATGAATAATATATTGATTTGGTCCCGGTTAAAAAAACCATAGTATTAAAGAATATGATTTATGTGAATGCCCATTCAATTGTGGGCTGTCATTTTACTTTCAATGAATTTTTATCGAAGCTAAATAATATTTATTAATATTGTTAACATTTGTGAATATTTTATTTTTTTTTTAAATTTAAGTACATTTTTGACAGAAATTCTTTAATATCAACTCGTTAACCACCATCAACCCGTTCCCTTTTTATCAACTCGTTCCCTTTTCATCAACTCATTCCCCTCTAAAAAAATGGCTTTATAACCCCAAAAATTCTTCATAACTCGTGCGAAAACACGAATCCGAGCTCCGTTCTTGCGTATGTCGAACGTCGGACCCGAACTCGAAAAATTTTTTGAAAAAAAAACAATTTTTTTTCAAAAATTATTTTGTTTAAAAGTCGTTTAAAAGATTCAAAATGCGTGTAAGGACGAACTGGAGAGCTAACAGATATGCAATTAACCTTTTTCTTACAGTAAATTGATTTTGAAAAAAAAATTTTCTAAAAATAATATATTTTTAATAACTTGAAACTTTTTTAAAAATTTTTTTTGATCAATTGTTTGAATTCGGGTCCGACTTCGACGAGTTGATGGTCGTTCCATATAAATGCCCCTAAATTCCGAGGTTATTTTACCCAAATAAAATGGAAGAATTTTGGGTATTAATTTTGGTTTTATTCTTTGCAACAAATTCACTCGAAAAAGCCGAATCCGTAAAAGTAAAATTGGAGGAAACGCCACTCAAAACATTTGATGAAATATTCGGCGTAGGGTGGTGGGACAAAGATGAAGCCGAAGAGTTGAAAATACCGCCAACAAACTTTGGAGAACCCAATTCAACTGATCAGAATCCTCCTTACACAGAGTCTGATCACTCTGGACAAATTGAACCCAATTCAATCGATCAGAATCTTCTTCTCACAGAGAGCCGAAGAAATCCAAAAAATTAGCGGAAACATTTGGTAGAGAAATTTGATCAAATGAAAGCCGAGTTAAAGCGGGCCGGACTCAAAAACTCTTATAAACACGAAATTGATAAAACTGTCGCAAAAGAATTGGGTCTCAGTTTTACAACAATTTACAATTGGAAACGTGAACTTGGCCAAACAAGTGATATTTTAAATATTTGCTAAAAAAACAAAAATCTAATATAAAGGGAAATATTAATGGGATACTTGTGCCTATCAAAATTTTCCTCTTTGTGGGAAACTATTTTATGGGATGTGCTATAACGAGCTGAAAACGAATTATCATATAATTAGGGCCACGATTTATATGGAAATTCATATTTTATTGGCGACTTGGCACAGCGTATTCGAAAATTTGGTCGAAATGAAAGTCAGATTATTAGGGATAGGATTTTCGTGGATTCCTTACCATGAAAGAAGCCCAAAAATTGTATTTGTTTTGAAAAATTTTAGAATTAGGGCTACTTTTTAGCACATATTATGAACATATTTTGGGGGTATTTTCAAGCACATATTTACTGACATATTTTAAGTTTTTCAGAGTTGTAGCACATATTTCGCCATTTTTCAAAATTCTTGAACAAAAATGCAATAAAAACTAAGAATACACTTCTAAGGATCGACTTTTTCAAAATTTCAAAAAATGCACTCCTAAAAGACTAAAAATTCTACCACCAGAAAATTAAAAATTTTTAAAATTCTGCTATGCTCAAAAAGTCGTGCTCTTTTAGTGACAAATTACTCGGACGACGAAAAGCTTAAAATTGTGAAAAAGTTTATGAGAATGAAAAGTGCCCATTCCGGTGAGGACAAAAAATCGTGCAAAAAAATCGCTGAAAGATTTGGTGTTAATATTTTCACAATAAACCAATGGAAAAAAGAATTTGGCTTAAGTCAGAGAAATCCAAAAAATGAGCGAAAAAATTTGGTAGAAAAATTTGTTCAGAGAAAAGCCGAGTTAAAGCGGGACGGATTCAAAAGTTCATATAAAAGTGAATTAGATGAAACGGTGGCGAAAGAATTGGGAATTTGTGTTGCAACAATTTACAATTGGAAACAAAAACTTGGCCAAACCAGTGAGTATTTCGAGCCCAATTTTATATTATTGATATTATAAATTTTTTTACAGAATCAACCCATAAATATTCCCACAGCGAACAAAAAGAATTGATTAGACGTTACTATGAAATTAAGGACAAAATAAATCCCAAAATTAGTGACGAGGACATTGCCAAAAGGTTCAAAATTGCAACAAGCACTTTGTATATTTGGAAAAAGCAATTTAAACGACAGCAATTCCATTCAAATTCTATCAATGGACATTCTGTTGAAGAGAATGCCGGCTCAAATGTTCAGGAAATTGGGAACTCGAATTTGGGTAGTATTTGAATGAATGGCCAATGATTTGTAAAAAAAACGATTTGATATTTATTGATCTTTAAATATTTTTTTGTCCAAAATACGGAAAAATTCGCAATCTCAAAAAAAATTTACTTATTGGGCCGCAATCATGTTATGTGTATGGTTTATCGAATTCACCAACTTCACGCCCCCAAACCGAACGGTATTTGTCGGGATTTGGTTCTTCCGATCTCCATGCCTCTGACGCGAGGCTTGGTGCGGCTCACACATTCGCTCCCGATGTCCGAATCCATTACATTTTCTGCAATTCCGATTCCGATGTGGATAGTTTCTCGGATGGTGTTGGTTTCCGCATCGCCAACATTCACGCGGTTTCCAATCTTTGAAACTCGAGGAAACACTTCTACTCGAAGAGTTATCAAATTTATTCGCCTCGAGGATGGCGACTTTTTTTTCTTCTACACGGCATTCAAAGCCGTCGAATAACTTCCGACTCGTCGATGATGCTCAACACGTTCAGGCCGGCGTCTAATACCGCATATCTGGTCAGCTGGCGCTGTGAGTCGTTGAAGTAAGCCGGGACAGTGACCACGGCGTTCTTCACAGTCAGGCGAAGAAAGGCCTCAGGCCGTCTCTTTCATCTTAGCCAACACCATCGACGAAATTTCCTAAAAAAATCAAAATGGGTGTTATGTTATTGTTATCTAACTAAATTACAACCGAAAAGTCTTGTCCTCTCCCTCCACTTTGAATTGAACCTTTCGGACGACCGTCTCCTGCCTTGACAAACCTTGAAGGGCCAGCGCTTGTATGTCCGACTGGACAGCCGCGTCATCGAAACTGCGGCCAATAAGGCGCTTGGCGTCGAACACCGTGTTCGACGGGTTCATCCCCATCTAAAATTGCTCGTTTTAGTTCGGTCATCATTAACCATTTCTTGCCTGGTTCTTGGCTGCATCGCCGATGAGACGCTCGGTGTCCGTAAACGCCACGTACGCCGGAGTCGTGCAGTCTCCTGAAAAAACTTATTCTGTGTGTAAACGGAACCAATTTCTTTTTACCTTGATCGTTGGCAATGATCTCCACCCTTCCATGCTGAAACACTCCAACACAGGAATGAGTGGTCCCCAGGTCGATACCGACCGCGTTACACTTAAAAGCCATTATTAATCAAAAAGTATGGTAATACTTCGTTGAATTCTTCCCGCTTTGGCGTTTTTGGGTGTCGTTCTTTCGTTCTTCCTGTTCATCGGACATTCTCTTAGTTGATGCTTGCACAGTTTGAACAGATAACAAACCCAACTGAAAATGATAAGGAATTTCTATCTTATAAGGTCATGTAACGAAATCACTCACTACATCTTCCACTGTCGGCGACGGTGGCTGCACCGTAAGACGCATAAGAACAATTAGCTTAATCTGCAACAAAACAAGTGAATTTTCAGATTAACCCGTGATTTTGACCGTTAGTGATTTGTCAAAGCGCTCGAAATCAATTGCGGCTTACTAATGGTTTGTATTCCCCAATCATTCATCTTCTTCATCATTGATTGCTGGGGTTTCCTCTTTTTTCATCTTTTCCAACAACTTTTGCAACTCATGGGTAGCTCTTTGCGCATCATCTTGTATATCAAGTGCTTTTTGTCAGACATTTAGCAACACTGTCAAAGCTTTTCTTGCTTCTTCCACTTCTAGTGGAAGGTCCAACTCGCTTTGAATTCCTTTATTCTTTGCCGCATTTGATGCCGTAAGCTTCTTTGTTCATTCTGTCTCAACTCTTAGAGTTCACCTTTTGTTTTTGCTCTTCTTTCGCAAGCTTCCCAAAAAGTTTGGCCCCTTCCTCAAACAATTTCGGCGTATCAAAATGCTTCTTTTTTTCCGAGTGACACCTCATCGTCCAATGAGATAACATCCTCGCATGTTTTCTTCTCTTCCTTCCTGGGCTCCTTTTCCACCTGTTTTTTATTTGACTTCACTTCTGGTACTTTTTTGGCTTTCTTTTCCTTTGAATTAATGATAGTTTTATTTAGGTTTTGTTGTTGCAGGACAAGTTAAAAAAAAAGTTTTTCTTTCTAACTAGACTCAACCAGCCAGATTCAACTGGCCCAGACTCAAAATTGCTTTCCATCTAAGCATAGTGTTTATTCCAATTTTCAACAGATTGGCAATGTTCTCATCACTAATTTTAGGCTTTTGGTTCTTAATTTCATAATAAAAGTTTCATCAATTCCTTTTGTTTCCTGTTGGAGTGTTTATTTTAGTTCTGCAAAAGAAATTAATGAATATAAAATTGGGCTCGAAAAACTTACTGGATTGGCCAAGTTTTCGTTTCCAATGTTCCAATTTTCAACATTTTGGCAATGTCCTTGTCACTAATTTTGGGATTTTGGTCCTTAATTTCATAATAACGCTTCATTAGTTCCTTTTGTTCGCTGTGGGAGTGTTTAATGCTGTGGTTCTGCAAAAGAATTTTTAATTAATATAAATGAATAAATAAAATTGGGTTCGAAATACTCACCGATTTGGCTAAGTTCACGTTTCCAATTGTAAATTGTTCTATCAGTTATGCCAAATTTTTTCGTGACAACTTGATTTATTTGATTGGGATAAGAATTTTTAAATCCGGCCCGCTTTAACTCGGCTTTCATTTGATCAAATTTCTCTACCAATTTTTTTCGCTCATTTTTTGGCTCTCTTCGACTTAAGCCAAATTCTTTTTTCCATTCATATATTTTTTTGCGATTAACTTTTAAATGTTTAGCAATTTTCTTTTCAATTTGATTCCATTCTTTCTTCGGGAATTTTCCTTTTTGCTTAAATTCGCCTTTTATTGCGTGGAATTTGTCGACAGCTTTACATTTCTCGTTGGAAGATATTTCTTTGATTAGTTCGTTTTGTTCTTTACCATTTTTGGCTTTCTCAGAGTGATCAGACTCTGTGAGAGGAGGATTCTGATCAGTTGAATTGGGTTCATTTTGTCCAATTTGGGTGTTCTGTCGGTCGATTTGGTGATGGACTGCAAAGAAAGACACCAAAATTAAAATCCAAAAATTTTCCATTTTCTTTGGACAAAGAAACATCTAAATTTAGGGAGATTCCTTGATATTCCAATTATTATAATTAAACTGAAAATTTCATATGCAAAAAAATTTGCCAACTATCTTTGTGATATTTTTTAAAATTTAAGGAATAATAAATATTCATAAATTGTACAATATTTAAAATTTGCCCTGGGGAAAATTAGTTTCAGAACCAACTGTATGACTCGACCCGATATTCATATTTTCACCTTTTTTACATTTCGGCATTGGACACTAATCCCTTTTTAGTGTTGACTGTTCTTTCTTTTTTCATTCATCCAAACTGTGGCCGGGCAAAAGAGAGCAACTCCTCGTGGGGTTCCCTAGCAGAATGTGAATTATCAGGGGCAACAGCAGCAAGATGGTGGTGTAAATGTAGCTCCACGGGCGCAGAACATTGCCCCAAAATACCCGAAATTTCGGGTTTACCCGAAACCGAAATTTTTTTTAAAAAATTTTCAGTACTGTCCCCAATCCCGTGCAACCACTCTACTTTGGCCAAATAAAAATCACAATTCATATGTCGCATTAAATCCATAAAGTGGTAAATTTTGATGAAGATAAAGCAATTCTTTCAACGTCTCATCCGCCAAATTTTTTCTCAGATCAGTTAAATCGATCAAACACAGTCAAGAAGGGGGGGGAGGGTCGGCGGTGCCGATAGGCGCCGCCGGAGAAAATTTTGAATTTTTTACTCAATTTGGTAAGAGTTTTGCATTCCAAAATTTAAAAAATGGCCGGATTTTTTGAAGATTTTTAGGAATAGGAAGGGTCAGTCCGGTGGTGCTTATAGGCGCCGCCGGGGAAAAAAAGGATTTAATGAATTCAGTTAGGGCTGGATGCGTTGAGAACAAAACTCAAGGGCAAAGCACTGAAAGCGCTAAATATGGACAACAAATTCGGTAGGAGGGTCGGCGTTGCAAATGAGCGCTGCCGAGAAAATTGATCTTGACTCGACTTTTTCAAAAAATTTAATTTTACGTTCAAAAGCTTGAGAAATTAAAAATTTTAGGGGGTTTTCTAGCGATCGGCGATGCTGAGTTTAAAAAAACATCTTTTGCATATTTTGGGGTTCCTGCGCATATTTTTTACATATTATTTCCGTATAAAACATTAAAAGTTGAGAAATTTGATTTTACGTAACCTCAATCGATTAGGGATCATTATCTGCTCGGAAAACTTTCGCTTAATAATTAGGGTGTTTCTTTACGATTTGAGCAGGCATTCTCTTCCACAGAATGACCATCGACAGAATTTTGAACCAATTGCTGTCGTTTAAATTGTTTTTTCCATCTAACCAAAGTGTCTGTTCCAATTTTCAAGCTTTTGACAATGTCATCGTCTCTAATTTTAGGATTTTTGTCCTTAATTCCATAATAAAGTTTCATCAATTCTTTTTGTTCGATGTGGGAGTGAGTGTTTATGTTTTGGTTCTGTAAAAGAAATTTTAATTAATATTAATAAATAAATAAAATTGGGCTCTAAATACTCACTGGTTTGGCCAAGTTTTCGTTTCCAGGCGTAAATTGTTCTAAAACTAAGGCCCAACTCTTGTGCGACAGTTTTAGCAATTTCGTGATCATAAGAGTATTTGAATCCGGCCCGCTTTAACTCGGCTTTTCTCTGATCAAATTTCTCTATCAAATTTTTTCGCTCATTGTTTGTCTTTTTTTGACTTAGGCCAAATTCTTTTTTCCATTTAAATATTTTTGAGCGAGTGACTATTAAATGTTTAGCAATTTTCTGTTCAATTTGAGTCCATTCTTTATTTGAATATTTGCCTTTTTGCTTTAATTCGTCTTTTATTGCATGGAATTTGTCGATAATTTTACGTTTTCGCTCATCTTCAGCGTTTTTCCTTCTTTCGTTTTGATTTTTGGCATTATCAGAGTGATCAGACTCTGTGAGAGGAGGATTCTGATCAATTGAATTGGGTTCAATTTGTCCAATTTGGGTGTTTTGCCGGTCGATTTGGTGATGGAAAGTTTGTTCAAGCATTAATTTATGCCATTCTTCGTCTTTACCTTTGTCCCACCAGCCTTCTCCGAATATTTCATCAAATATTTTGTATGGGTTTTCATCCAATTTTACGGATTCGACGGCTTTGTCCATTGAATTTGTTGCAAAAAATGAGACCAAAATTAAAACCCAAAACTTATTCATGTTAGTATAAATATCTCTAAATTGCGACTTATCTGATATTTTATAAATAAAATAAAATAAAATATTGTGGCTTTTTTTGCAAATAATAAAAATTCTTTCGAGTCATTCAAAAAATCAATAAAGCCCATCATTTTCCAATTTCTGCAAGCCCTAAAATTATTGATACAATTGGAGAAAATGGTGACAATTTCCGCTCGCGTCTATTAGAGACCGGAAGATCAGAGAAGTTGCCAGGGATAGCATCCAATTTATCCAGACTCTTTTCCTAATGCCAATAATTTTGCAGCAAACTGTGAAAGGAAGAGGGGTGCAGGTTAGAATCTAAATGCTCCTTATTTTTCTAGCTATTTTTTGACACCAACGTAGTTTGGTAAATTTTTTAATGTTGAAGTGAATTCACTAAAACAGGGTTCGTATTCGTACTTGAATGCCAAGTACAGTACTTGGAAAATGAGAATTTGGCGTGAGTGTTGGAAATTTAGAGATTTTAATGGAAATAATTCATGTTTTGGTATTATGTCTTCAAAATTTTGAAAGAAAATGGCTATTTTATCAAAAATGAGCCCTCTCAAAACATTGTATTAAGGTATATTTTCCATAATTCTTCTACTAAACGTAAGAATTCTTTCAATCCCGAGTGGAAAAAACAATATAATTTCGAAACTGGAGCAGAAAAATTCTAAACATTTTCCCCCCTCTCCATTCCTTAAAAATGCTTTAAAAATTATTAACAAATTAAGTTTGAAATAGCAAAATTTTCTCGGCGGCGCCTAGTCGTCAGCCGCCGACCCCCACCCCCTAGTGAACAGATCCGCAAAAAAAAAATTGATTTTTTTTCGAATCGGTAAAATTTTAGCGCAGTTTTCTTAACAAAAAAAATGTTCAAAATTATAAAAAATGTTGCCGCGGCGCCTGTCGGAGCCGCGGACCCACCAACAACGAAATCCAAGACTAGATAATGCTCCGGTTTCGGGTAAAACCCAAAATTTTCCCCAAAATTATTTTGGAGAAAATTTTTCTGTACTTGGATTTCGTAAAATTGGCCCAGTTATGTACTTGGAAATCAATCATTTTGTACTTGGGAATTGTCTTAACCCGATACGAACCCTGCACTAAAACAAAAAGTAAAAAATTTCTAGGTTACCTTAATATTTTTAAAAAAAATCTATATTTTAAAATATTTTTAGGAATTGGTGCAA
Organism: Globodera pallida; assembly: GCA_020449905.1. Lineage (NCBI taxonomy): Eukaryota > Metazoa > Nematoda > Chromadorea > Rhabditida > Heteroderidae > Globodera > Globodera pallida. Next base: position 255,042 of record JAIXHY010000027.1, on the reverse strand, counting down.
AGAAGTTAATTGGAAGACACAAAAAACTATTTACACAATCGGGGTTTAACCGCAGGCAACCCACGTCACTCGCCATCACACCACCAGCAGGGCATTCACTCGGAATCGTGAAAGCGGGGATCGGGACCAGCATGTTGCACCGGGATCGAGATCGGGATTTCGACTTTTCAAAAATTGGGGCCGGGAGTGGGATTAACTGGGATAATTTTCATAAATGCAATAAAATTCTTTGTTTTTGTCAGAATCTCTCATAAAATTTCGTGCCTTTTTAGGCTCCTATTTTACAATTTTTCTTGTCTCACAGTAGCAGCCCTACTGATTGATAATTTTACCATGTAAAACCAAGGTTTCAATGCTTTATTGTTATTTTAACCTCATTCTATAAACAATTTTAGAATAAAAATATTTTCAAAAATTTTGACCAAAAGGGTTCCCCCCTATGGTTTTTGGCCAAATTTGAGGGGCCATAACTTTCTTCATAGTGGTTTGCGCGCAAATTTTTTTGCAGATTCATACTCAGCTCGACGAGAGGAATCGAATGGTATATGAATTGGCCGATTTTGGGCTTTCGAGTTTTGTGTTTCCGGTTCGGGAAAATACCCGAAGTTTCGGGTAAAATGCGCCCCTAAAGATCGAGGGTTTCATGTTGGAAAATGTTTCAAAAAATTGCAATAAATATTTTTTGAAGCAGATTTGTTATATCCAGGGCTGCTACTTTTAGGCTTAAGCCAATTTTTTATGCAGCTTTGTTTTGACGAGTTACGCACGAAAACCATGTTTTTAAAGTCGAAAATTACGTCGTTTTAACGAGCCTATCCAAGCCTAAAAAAGCCTATTTCGAACTTTTCGAGCCTAAAATAGGCTCAAATTCGGGCTACCTATGTTTTTAAAAATTCCGATTAGATCAGATTCGAATAAAAAATACAAACAATAGATTCCTCTCGCCAAGCTGAGTACAAATCTGAAACATTTTGCTGCGGAAAGCACTATGAATAAAGTTACAGACAAATTAATTTGGCCAAAAACCAGGGCTATCTATCTATGTTGGCTAAAACAGCACTTAAATTTGCAAAAGATATCCAAAATAGAGATCAGCGGGAACGATTCTCTGCGGGAAAAGTACGGGATTCCCGGTTCCGTTCTCATAGCCGAGCGGGATTTTTACGGGAGTAGGCGAGCAGGCTTTGCAGCCGCTAGATTCATTATTTTTAACCGCCTGGCGAACTGCTCGAGATGGACGGACCTCTCTGCAATTGGATACTTCCAAGCTTGCACAGCAACGGTCAAGCACCCATTGTTCACGGTAACATCCGTTGATGAACCCACTGATTTTTTTTCCAAAGGCGGCGGCGCTGACCAAAAGAACTTTGGGGACCGAGAACCTCTAACGTGAAATCACCGGTCTCTATTAGGGACAGACTAAATGAAGTAAACGAATTTAGCATTTTTCTGTAAAATTTTTCAGAAGAAACTTGGTCGAAACTCCCGGCCGTCTCTAATTTTTAGCCTTTTTTCTGCAAACTTGTCACTCTTTTGGCTTTACACCCTCTAACACACCAAACACTTTCTTAGGGATTATTCTTTTTTAAGTATTCGTACAGGGCTGCCAACTCACCTTCAAGAAAAAATGGCAAACGGCCTCTAAGAAATGGCATTGTAATGCCATCATGGGGTCCAAAAAATCGATTGGGGTCAACTGGGCGCTCACGACTGGGCGCCAGCGTCATTTAAAGTGCCATAACGCTTCTTGGAACCAACCAAACTACTCTATATGTTTAGAAGCTATTAACTAGCAGGAACTAAACGATCATATAAACTTTTAAAAAGTTATGGTGTGAAAAGAGCGAAAAACTAAGTTTTTTTTTGGTAATTTTCGATTATAACTTTTTTGAAAGGGATCTAATCAGCTCAATGATTTGATCACAAAATCTACCCAACTAAAGCTTTCGATTGATACCAAATTTGTTTAGGTTGGTTGGTTCCAAGAAAAGTTATTGTACTTCAAACGTCTCTGGCGCCCAGTTGTGAGCGCCCAGTTGAACGACTCCCCAAAAAATAGCATTGTAATGACAATTTTTTTTAACGAATTTAAAAAAATAATTTTTGTCCTTCAGAATTCTGCTTCACTTTTGGGGGAGGGGGTCGGCGGTGCCAATAAGCGCCGCCGAGAAAAATATGAATTTTTGAACCTTATTTGTTAGAGATTTGCAACCAAAAACTTCAAATTGTACGAAGGCTGTTCTAGTTCTTCGAGCACAATGAGAGAATTTTGGGAATAGGGGAACAGGAAATCAGCGGGTCGGAGAGGCAAGGACCCATTCTTTTCGTCCTTACCCAGACACTAGGGTTGGACAAACCCGGGTTATCCGGGGTCCGGTATCCGAGTGTTTTTAGAAATTTTTGGAGTAAAATTATCCGGGTCTTCGACCAACACCAGCCAATTTACCCGGTATCCGGACGGATATCCGGGTGTTTTTGAAGCTATCCGGTATCCGGGGAGCCCGGATAATATCCGGGTTTGGCCAACCCTACCATTTCAAAAAGCAGTTTTAACCAGCCTGACCATTCTTTCGTAGACCCCTCCTGCCCAGGGGCTCATAAGTGGGATGAGATGAAATTTTCCCCAAAGTTCCATGGAATAACAAAATAAGGAGTATGGAGAAATAGCAATTTTTCAAAATAATAGCATTTGCCAATCCCTCGATCAAAAAGGTGACGTGTTGAACTGATTTTTTTTTACCTCGGCACTTTGAAGCAAGTTTCAACCAAATAATCCTTCAGGTCCTACATTTAATTTTTGACTCATTTTTATGTAATTTTATCGAGAAAAAAGAGAAATGTCGAATTTTCTACTGACGAATCGTTTCGTTCAAATTTGTCAAACATTGACTGTTCATTCAAATAGTTCCCGGATTTACAATTTCCTGAATATTTGATCCAAAATTCTCTTCCACAGAATGTCCATCGACAGAATTTTGATGAAGATGAAATTGCTATCGTTAAAATTGCTTTTTCCAAATATACAAAGTGCGTATTCCAATTTCCAGCTTTTTGGCAATTTCCTTGTCACTTATTTTATGAGTTTTGCCTTTAATTTCATAATAACGTTTCATCAATTCTTTTTGTTCGCTGTGGGAGTATATATGGTTTGGTTCTGTAAAAGAATTTTTAAATAAACAGTAAATTTGGACTCGAAATACTCACTGGTTTGGCCAAGTTCACGTTTCCAAGCGTAAATTGTTTCAAAATTGAGGCCCAACTCTTTTGCGACAGTTTTATCTAATTCATTTTTTAATGATTTTTTGAATCCGTCCCGTTTTAACTCGGCTTTCATTTGAGCAAATTTCTCTACCAAATGTTTTCGCTCTTCTTTTTCATATAATACTTTTCGACTTAAGCCAAATTCTTTTTTCCATTTATATATTTTTTTGCGATTTATCTTTAAATGTTTAGAAATTTTCTCCTCAATTTGAGTCCATTCTTTATTCGAATATTTTCCTTTTTGCTTAAATTCTTCTTTCATTGCGTGGAACTTGTTGATAATTTTAAGTTTTCGCTCATCTTCTGCAATATTTTCGGTTGAATTAATTTCTTTCATTATTTTGTGCTGTTCTTCACCATTTTTGGCATTATCAGAGTGATCAGACTCTGTGAGAGGAAGATTCCGATCAGTTGAATTTAGTTCAATTTGTCCAATTTGGGTGTTCTGTCGGTCGATTTGGTGATGGACATTTTGTCCAAAGTTTGTTGGCGCCGGCATTTTCAATTCTTCGGCTTCACCATTGTCCCACCATCCTTCTCCGAATATTTCATCAAATGTTTTGAGCTCCAATTTTACGGATTCGACTTTGTCCAATGAATTTGTTGCGATTAATGCCACCAAAATTAAAATCCAAAATTCTTCCATTTTATTTGGGCAAAATAACCTATAAATTAATAAATATTATTTAGCTTTTATTGAAAGTAATAAATGACAGCCCACAATTGTAATGGGCATTCACATAAATCATATCTTTAATAAATCTCACCCGAATCAATATTCCTGACATCTTATAAATATTTTCCTTCTAAAATCATTTATATAAAAATGGCGATCGATTGTGATGAAAATATATTTTAAAATAATTTAAAATCGCCATGGAGGACTGCCGCCGTCGGTTTTATTTGAAATTTTAACGAGTTTGTTAAGAAAACCGATTCAGATTGCAAGTGATTTTATGAACATTGACTATCTTTATTGTTTCTATTTTTTTATTAAATAGGATTTTGATATTTTACTAGTTAAATTCTACTAAAAAGTTTACTTTTGCGAAGGTATTCAAATATTTCTAACTCGCCGTATATTTGAATATTTTCAAATAATATTATTCGATTCTAATATTCAAATATACGCCGCACATACCTAGATTTACTAGGGTTTTCAGTTCGATTAGCGATCCATCATTCATTTTTTATTCAAATTTATGTTAAGAATTGGCGCTTTGTTATGTATTATTTAAATTTTGTAATCTTTCTTATTTTCGAAAAAGAAAAGCAAAAAACAATAATTCTTGGCGCTTTATTTCGTAGTTTATTAATCATTTTCATTCTATATTGTACCTTTTTTATTTTAACATTAAATGGTAGCCAAAATTTGGAATTTTTTTTCGTAAGTTAATGTGGCTGGCCCAAACATAACCCGTTAATGTTTATGCCATCTCATGTTCGTGCTAAAAAACTGTGACAAAAAATATAAAAAATCATTAAATGCCAAATTGTTTTTTCCAAATCATTGAACTTTTATTCAAATAGTTTCCAATTTATATTCTCAATTTCTTGAATATTATTAGATCCAAAGTTCTCTTCCAAAGATTGTCCATCGACAGAATTTGGATGAAATTAATGTCGTTTAAATTGCTTTTTCCATCTAATCAAAGTGCGTGATACAATATTTAACCTTTTGGCAATTTCTTTGTCAGTTATTTTTGGGTTTTTGTCCTTAATTTCATAATAAAGTTTCATCAATTTCTTTTGTTCCCTGTGGGCGTATTTATTTTTTGAGTCTGTAAAAGAATAATAAATAAAAAAATTTAACCTCAAAATACTCACCGGTTTGGTCAAGTTCACGTTTCCAGTTATAAATTGTTCTATAAGTTATGCCCAATTCTTTTGCCGACAGTTTCATCAATATCGTGACCATACGAGTTTTTGAATCCGTCCCGTTTTAACTCGGCTTTCATTTGATCAAATTTCTCTACTAAATGTTTTCGCTCATTTTTTGGATTTCTTTGACTTAAGCCAAATTCTTTTTTCCATTTATATATCTTTGAGCGACTGATTTTTAAATGTTTAGCAATTTTCTGATCAATTTGATTCCATTCTTTCTTCGGGAATTTTCCTTTTTGCTTAAATTCGCCTTTTATTGCGTGGAATTTGTCGACAGCTTTACATTTCTCGTTGGAAGATATTTCTTTGATTAGTTCGTTTTGTTCTTTACCATTTTTGGCTTTCTCAGAGTGATCAGACTCTGTGAGAGGAGAATTCTGATCAGTTGAATTGGGTTCAATTTGTCCAGAGTGATCAGACTCTGTGAGAGGAGGATTCTGATCAGTTGAATTGAGTTCAATTTGTCCAAGTTGGGTGTTCTGCCGATCGATTTGGTGATGGACATTTTGTCCAAAGTTTGTTGGCGCCGGCGTTTTCAAATCTTCGGCTTCACCTTTGTCCCACCAGCCTTTTCCGAATATTTCATCAAATGTTTTGAGTGGCAATTCCTTCAATTTTATTTTTACGGATTCGGCTTTGTCCAGTGAATTTGTTGCGAAGAATGCTATCAAAATTAAAATCAAAAACTCTTCCATTTTATTTGGGCCAGATACCTCTGAATTTAGGGGCATTTATATAAATTTCCAATTAATTTTCTAATTTAAAAGAAAAATTCGGTATGGTAAATTGCTAACTTAAATAATATCTCTAAAAATTTCTTAAAATTTCCAAAATAAATAAAATATTACAAATTTTTATAAAATTTATATATTACTTATTTTTAATAAAATTTTATTGAAAGTAATAAATGACAGCCGAGAATGGGCATTCATATATATTACATTTTTTAATATTATCTTACTCGAATCAATGTCCTGACATCTCGCAAATATTTTTCCTACTAATAATCATCATTTTAAAATAATGATCGATAAAAAAATAATAATTACGTGAAATGTTTGCAATTTATTTTGTTTGAAGACTGCTTCACTTTATTTCCAAAATGTTTTTATGTCCCCCTATTAAAGCGGCATCTGATCCGAAAGTAGTGCGATTAATCGATCAGACCCTCTTGGCCTTGGATCGGTGCTAGGTCCCGCCACTATGGGTGTTTCGTAAATCCGCTAGGGCGTTTCGTAAATCCGCCACATATTTATGAAGTAGTTTTAGACATCATAACTTTATACATACCGCACTAAATCAGTTAAGACTTATACCATCGGAAAGCTCTATATGAATAGAAACTATTTGTAAAACCAAACTAAGCAGTAAATCAAGTTTTAAAAGTTATGATCAGAAAACCAAAGAGTTCGATATTTGGCAAGTTTACATTATAACTTTTTTGAAACTTATCAGGCACTTTGACTTTGCTGTAATGCTTCTTCTACTCATTTGGACCTTTCCAATGGTATAAAGCTTAACTGATTTAGTGCGGTATGTATAAAGTTATGATGTCTAAAACTACTTCATAAAATATATGTGGCGGATTTACGAAACGCCCTGGCGGATTTACGAAACGACTCAGCACACCTTGGATCTGATCACAAATGTTAGGTTCAGCTGAGATTGAGTTTATCCACTCCTTTAAAACAGTTGTACTAGTCAGAATTCAAGAGCAGCGCCCCGAATCTGGAAATTACGGGTACGCCTAACACGGCGTTTTCGCTAGCTAAACGATGATTTCCAGCAAAAAACATATTTGCACAATGCCCGTCTCATTTTGCTGATCGCCTTGATCGTGTTGTTTTGCGCTTGCGTGCTCGTCGACCACGCCTCGGCCCAGTAGGGCTGGGGCGGTGGTCCGTGGGGCGGTCGTTGGGGCGGCTGAAGTGGTCGTTGGGGCGGTGGTCCGTGGGGCGGTCGTTGGGGCGGCTGAAGTGATCGTTGGGGCGGTGGTCCGTGGGGCAGTTGGCGTGGTTTTGGACTGGTGACGAATGATTTCGAAATCGGCAGAAATGGATGTTAGAATTGTAGTCTACGCCCATAAAGCCGATATCCGCATTTTCTACAAACGCATTTTCCGCTGACGCATTTTCCGGTCACCAAAAAAAAGTGAGGGACGCGTGTTGGGGCCCCCAGTCGGGCAAGCACCGTTGAAATCCGGATTGTGCGGGAACGGAGAGGGCGATTGAGGGAATAGAGGGAGAAGTGCAATTGGAGGGAACCCGGGCCCTGGGTTGATGTTCAGTCCCCCCAATTTGCGCCTCGCGACCATCCTCTTTCATTCCTCGCACAACTCTCCTCGATATCGAGGAACAATAATTCACCACAACTCTGCGGTCGATCGACTGACTCGTCGTTGGAGAGGGAAGGAAACATCGACAAGCGTTGGGGCGGGGCGATAGGAAATGTGGGAAATATCCGATCAATGTTCAGGGGGGCAAAGGGCAGTCCCTTCACTCGCTTAAATAATGCCAAATTCCCTTACAAAAAGTAATCCTTGAATTCCCGTCGGGTGAACGGTATGGGAACCGACCGACACCAAAGCCACAGTCGCGTGATTTGAAGATATCGTATGGAACCAAACACCCGTGTAGCCAACACTAGTGCTGCACGAGAGTCTCGGTAAACGGGACCGACGGGGCTTTTCAATGGAGCAATTTTGTTTTGAAAACAAAATTTTTTATTAAAAATAATCTTTCTCACTGTCTTTAACTTCAGTTTTATCATCATCATTTTTTTTTGAGATTCTTTCACTTGTAGGGGGGGAGGGGGGGGTCGGCGGTGTCGATAGGCGCCGCCAATTTTTTTGAAATTTTGACTCAATTTTGTTAAGAAATTTTATCAAAATAAGCATTTTGCTTCGGAATTTGGGAAACTTTTTCAAAAAATATTAGGTAACAGTGGACGATGTCCGAAATTTTTTTGAACATTTGACTCAAATTTGTTAAGAAATTTGAAGCAAAATAAGATGTGATGATTTCAAAATTCTTGTTTCGCTCGCATTTTAATTAAAAACTATTTTGAGTAGAGGAAAAACGATAAATCAGTGCTTGCCCTCAAGCGGATTAGAACCCGACACAGCACATTTGAATTGTATTAAGACAAAAACCCGGGTCCGGGACTTTCAGTTTTCAAAAAGTCCCGTCGCGACCGGGACCTGAAAAAACCGGAAAATCCCGTCCCGTACCGGGCCTGTGCAACCCTACATTAAAAAATTGAAAAAGACATAATGCCAAATCAAATTTAAAAATCCTTTAAAATGTTTGCCAAACATCAAAAAGAATGGGAACAACGCAAACGCCGTGGATGAGTTAATTTCATCAAAACTTATTTTTCTAAATCTTTGGCCATTTATTCAAATATTCTCCGAATTAGAGTTCCCCATTTCCTGAACATTTTCCGCGGCTTCTGGACAAAATTGCTGCCGTTTAAATTGCCTTTTCCATTTATACAGAGTGCTTGTTCCAATTTTCAACATTTCGGCAATTTCCTCGTCACTAATTTTAGGATTTTTGTCTTTAAATTCATAATAATATTTAATCAATTCCTTTTGTTCGCTGTTGGGGTGTTTATTTGGTGCTGCAAAAAAATTTAATTATTATAACTAAATATTAAAATTGAGTTCAAAAACTCACTGGTTTGGCCAAGTTCACGTTTCCAATTGTAAATTGTTACAAAACTGAGGCCCAATTCTTTTGCGACAGTTTCATCTAATTCATTTTTATATGAAATTTTGAATCCGTCTCGTCTCAACTCGGCTTTTCTTTGATTAAATTTCTCTATTAAATATTTACGTTCTTCTTTTGGATTTGTTCGACATAAGCCAAATTCTTTTTTCCATTTATATATTTTTGAGCGACTGACTTTTAAATGTTTTGCAATTTTGTCATCAATTTTATCCCATTCTTTGTTCGAATGTTTTTCTTTTTGCTTAAATTCGTCTTTAATTGCGTGGAATTTGTCGACAATTTTACGTTTTTCGTTTGAATTAATTTCTTTCATTATTTCGTTTTGCTCTTCACTATTTTTGGCATTAACAGAGTGATCAGACTCTGTGAGAGGAGGATTCTGATCAGTTGAATTGGGTTCAATTTGTCCAGAGTGATCAGACTCTGTGAGAGGAGGATTCTGATCAATTGAATTGGGTTCAATTTGTCCAGAGTGACCAGACTCTGTGAGAGGAGGATTCTGATCAGTTGAATTGAGTTCAATTTGTCCAAAGTGATCAGACTCTGTGAGAGGAGGATTCTGATCAGTTGAATTGGGTTCAATTTGTCCAATTTGGGTGTTTGGTCGGTCGATTTGGTGAAGAAAATTGTGTTCAAGCGTTAGTTTATGCCATTCTTTGGCTTTGTCATTGTCCCACCAGCCTTCTCCGAATATTTCATCAATTATTTTGTGTGGCGTTTCTTCCAATTGTACGGATTCGGCTTTGTCGCGTGAATTTGTTGCTAAGAATAAAATCAAAATTAAAATCCAAACGTCGTCCATTTTATTGAGCAAAACAACCTCTGAATTAGGGGCAAATGAAATTTCAATTAATTTTAAATTTAAACGGAAAATTCAATATGGAATTGTCAATTATTTTGTGTTAAAGAATTTCAAAAAATTTTATTTTAAAGAATAAATATTCAAATTATTACATTAATATATTATTTAGCTTTAATAAAAAAATTATAGAAAGTGTATAAATGACAGCCCACAATTTGGGCATTTATTTATATAAGCCATACTCTTTAATAATTAGCTCACCCGAATCAATAATATTCCTGACATCTCATAATATTAATATCGCCATTTTATAAAAATTTCGATCAATTCTGAATAGCCAAAAACATGTGAATGATTAGCATTTTTAATCCAGCCGAGCTGCTCATAATTAGAGGCCGGGTTTATATTGACAAAAACGCGAAATATTGACTTAAAATATTGACTAAAAAATGTGCAAAACTGACCAAATTTTTTTGGTTTAAAATTTTTTTTGGTTTTTGACGGTACATTTTTGTTTTTATTGCATCTTTCTTAAGAAATTTGGAAAAAGTGCCTGAAAAATTGAATTTCCTCAAGAATTTTTCGGAAAAATGCCTAAAAATTGCATTTTTCTCAAGAAAAATGCCTAAAATATGGATTTGTTATGAAAAAATGGTGAAATATTGATTTATTCTCAAAAAAGCCAAAATATTGATTTATATTGACTAAAAAGTCGCTCTAATTGTAAAATTTTTCAAAATGAATGCTATTTTTGGGCTTCTCTCATGATTCCATATTCGCAACAACAAAAAACATGTTAAAACTTGAAAATCTCGGCTCTACTCATCAAACCCTGTAACTGGCTTTTATTTCATTTGCTTCTTCAAAAGGACAATTGTCCACCATTCCATGCTAATATCATCTTTTTATGCAAATTGTGATCAGGGCTGTGTCGAAAGTAAAAAAAAAGTCGAAATCAAAATGGAAACTGAAAAGTTCGAAATCGAAAATTGAAAGGAAAAAAACGTTGAAAATCGAAATCTTTCATCAAAATTTTAGCAAAATTAAGCATTTTTCTTCGTAATTTCGGGGAAAAACCGGGACCTCCGACTTTCGAAATTATTTTCGAAAAACAGCCCATTTTTGTCGAAATCGAAAGGAAAAAACGTCGAAAATCGAAATTTCGACACAGCCCTGATTGCGATAGCCAAATGAAAATATATTATGCACCAGTGAGAGCCGGCAGGCGCTGTCGGGAAATTTTCGCAAATTTAAGCATTGCTTCGAAATTTCAGAAATTTTTACAAATTGGCAGTTGTTAAGAAAATTGCAGAATTCGGAGATGTGATGAACTTTTTAAAAAAGTTCTTTTACTGCGCGCATTTTAATTTAAAAATATTTGAAACTTTAAAAAAATTTTATTTATGGAGGAAGCATATGTGTAGAGCAGGGATGTGCTCTGTTCTGTTCTGATTTTCTGATTTACCAGAATTTCTGGTCGTTTTGGGCACCAGAATTCTGTTTTCTGGTTTCTGATTTTTAAAATGGGGACCAGAATTCTGTTTTCTGATTTCTGATTTTTTTTATGCAACCAGAATTCTGATTTCTGGTTTCTGGTTTTTAAAAAGGCGACCAGAGCACATCCCTGGTGTAGAGACGGATTATATGCATTTTGCATATTTTGTTTTCTCATGGTTTCGTGGGTTTTTATAAAATTTTCTCCAAAATTTAGAAATCAAATTTTTGTTTATTGGAAAAATTTTAATGGTTTACTGAAAAAATCTAACATTTGACCGCTAATTTTTAAAATGTGTTCTTACAGAAGAGAAGGGAAGGCATCATAGATGTAACCGGATGCCAAAAAAATGTCCGGAAACCGGAATTTCTGACTCAAAAATGTTCCGAAAAATTCAAATTTTGAAAATAATTATAGCAAATAATAATTAATGCAGTTTGCAGTTAGTTTCTGATATGCACCTTATGTGATGGGCCTGACGGCGGCGGTAGGCGCTGTCAGAATTTTTTAAGATTTTAACAAGTTTGTTACGAATTGAAGCAAAAACTCAGAAAAATGGGATGAATTATTAAAATTCAGAAAGATGTATTCAAAAGTTCATTTTTTTGTGCGCATTTTAAAATTTAAATATTAGAACATTTTCTAAAAAGTACTACTTTAATGAGGGGGAGAAAAGGTGAAGGCCGAAAAAAGCGAAATAAACTTGCATTCAATCGAATTAGAACCCAACCACACATTTAACTTGCCAAAGAGACAAACCACCAGGCCATGGATTCCTGAGTGACCCTTGTAAAAAATAAATAATTTGTCAAAAAGTACGCAAGATCACTGCGCCCTGTCCTTGGTAAAAATGAATTTTGTCGAGCGATGATGCCTCTTTAGGGGTGTATGTTAACCCGACCCCGACTCGAGGTTAGGGTTCGGGGTTTGCGCGGTTGGAAGTGTCGGGGACGGGGAAACCCCAATGGCCTAAATTTGCGGGGTCGAGGACGGACGGGGTCGAGGCTTCAACCCTAAGACTGAATCCGAAAAGCGACTCAGCCTCCGGGGTTATAACAACCTGTGTAACTAATAGGCAATCAAATTTTTGATCAGCTAATGGAAATCCTGATTGTAATAAATCAAAAAATTTTCGCCCTAAAAAGCAATGCTGCACGAGAGTCTCTGTCTCGTGAAAAGCGCCCGTTTCCGTTTCTTCGAAGTCGGAGAGAGAGTGTTCACCCGACATCGAAGCGGCACCGAGTGGCGCCCCGGAAAAATAGCTCAGAAAACCGGTGTTTTTAGGGGGATGCCGGAGCCAGCCCCGAGGATCAACGGCGCTACGGAGCACCACGATTCGGCGCGGCACGATTCGGCGCCGACAAGTTTTGGCGCCAGCACGTTTCGGCACCCGAAGCAAATCAAACAAAATTGATATCATACCAAAGCTCTCAGTATTCTGAACATTTGATCAAGCTAAAGTTAAACAATTCGTCTTTTCAAAAATAAGATATAGCTTAAAACGTGTAAAAATTGTTATTTTTGGTACCAACTTGTCGTGGTAGCGTCATAACTTTCTTTGTTAAAGTCGAATCGCTTAGCTTTTGCCTTTGTAAGCTTCTACTCATTGCATGCTTTCGAATGATACCAAGAATCTTTTAGTTTGGTCAAATAAACAAAAAGTTATAACGTTTCAAACAATTACCCACGTCACAATTTAGACAGTCACAAAATCATGCATCAAATTTTGGCACTTTTTAAACCATTTTAGCCTATTTTTAAGTTATATTTTGGGTTTTTAAGGTCATAATCATCATAGATTTTTGGTGTTTGGCGAGCCGTGAAGGTCGATGACCAGGCCCTGATCAATTTGAAAATTATATATCTGTTTAATTTCTTGATAAAATCAAATGTGATCAGAGTCTTTAAGATTTATTTTATAAAAAATATAGATTTTTTAAAGAAGATAGTATTAATTTTTTTCATAGATTTCATACGTACATTAACATTTGAGAAATCTGTTAATTGATACACAATTAATTATTTGTTTCACTTTTATAATAAAAACAATATTTCTTGATTATTCACACGAATTTCACAAAATGCAATAGAAATCTTAGTATTCGCTTTATACAGTCATGGTCATATGTTTATGGTAAAATTTTGAGACGCTAGATAAAGTTCCCAAAACGATTTGAATAAATCTAACGGAATTAAACAATTACATATTCTTATAGCATTTTTTGTGGGCTTTCAAATGATGCCATTCATTCTACCAAAAAATTTTTGATTTTAGCAAAAAAAAAATTTTCTTCGTTTAAGCCAGTTTTTTGGTGATCATATGTTTATGGTCAGAATTTTAAATTGAACAAAATTAATATTTTGTCGGAGCACCTCGCGAACGGATCACAGCTTCAATTCGCTGGGGCATTGAGTCTACTAACGTGATAAGAGTGTCAAGCGGAATAGCATTCCAAGCCTCCAAAACTGCATTTCAAAGTTGGGGTTTGGATTGAAAGTGCCTTCCGGCGATTTTCCGCTTGACAAAGTGCCACAACACAAATTATGATTGTTGTTGGCCAAAAAATCCATCAAAATCCCATTCAAATTTGCGATGTCATTATTTGTGCCCTCTCACCGTGATAATTTGGATGCAATTACTTTTGTTTAAATTGCTTTTTCCATCTAAACAAAGTCGCACTTCCAATTTTCAACATTTTTGGCAATGTCCTTGTCTCCAATTTTAATTTTTGTTTCGGCCCGCTTTAACTCGGCTTTCATTTGATCAAATTTCTCAATCAAATTTTTTCTCTCATTTTTTGGTTTTCTGTGAGTTAAGCCAAATTCTTTTTTCCATTTATATATTTTGGATTGAAAGTAACAAATGGCAGCCCACAATTGAAATGGGCATTCACATAAATCATCTTCCTTAATAATATTGCCTAATAGTAGTAAGGCTTTTGAACCGGGACCAAATCAATATTCCTGACATCTCATAAATATTTTCCCAGACCTTTTGAACCGGGATCAAATCAATATTCATGCCATCTCATAAATATTTTTTTCTAAATCTTTTGAACCGGGATAAAATCAATATTCCTGACATCTCATAAATATTTTCCCAGACCTTTTGAACTGGGACCAAATCAATATTCATGCCATCTCATAAATAGGCTAGCATCAAACAACTCGTAATTCCAGAAGACTACAGGATTTACAAAAGATCTGTCATGGCATTTCTGCTAGTGGATTCGGGAATGATCTTGCGTACGCCCGTCAAATAAATTGGTGGCCTAGTGGTTTTCTTTTCGACAAGGCTAAGGCAAAACAACGATTTTTAGACCAAGATTTATATTTCGAAAATTTACATTAAATGCCAAATCGTTTTTTCAAATTATTCATTCAAATACTTTCCCGAATTCGAGTGCCCAATTTCTTGAATAATTGAGCCGGCATTCTCTTCCACAGAATGTCCATCGACAGAATTTGGATGCAATTGCTGTCGTTTAAATTGCCTTTTCCATTTAACCAAAGTGGGTCATTCCAATTTTAAACATTTTGGCAATTTCCTTGTCTCTAATTTTAGGGTCTTGGTCCTTAATTTCATAATAACGTTTCATAAAGTCCCTTTTTTGGCTGTGGGAATATATATGGTTTGGTGCTGTAAAAGAAATATAAATAAATAAATAAATTGGCTTGAAATACTTACTGGTTTGGCCAAGTTCACATCTCCACCTGTAAATTGTTATTAAACTGAGCCCCAACTCTTTTGCGACAGTTTTATCAATTTCTTGATGATAAGAGTTTTTGAATCCGTCCCGCTTTAACTCGGCTTTTCTCTGATCAAATTTCTCTATCAAATTTTTTCGCTCATTTTTTGGATTTCTTCGACTTAAGCCAAAATCTTTTTTCCATTCAAATATTTTTGTGCGATTGACTTTTAAATGTTTAGCAATTTTTTTTTCAATTTGATTCCATTCTTTAACCGAATATTTTCCTTTTTGCTTAAATTCGTTTCTCATTGCGTGGAATATGTCAATAATTTTACGTTTTCGCTCATCTTCAGAAATATTTTCATTTGAAGTAATTTCTTTGATTAGTTCGTTTTGTTCTTTACCATTTTTGGCTTTCTCAGAGTGATCAGACTCTGTGAGAGGAGAATTCTGATCAGTTGAATTGGGTTCATTTTGTCCAATTGGGGTGTTTTGTCGGTCGATTTGGTGATGGACATTTTGTCCAAAGTTTGTTGGCGCCGGCGTTTTCAAATCTTCGGCTTCACCTTTGTCCCACCAGCCTTCTCCGAATATTTCATCAAATGTTTTGAGCTCCAATTTTACGGATTCGGCTTTGTCGAATAAAATTATTCCAAGAAATAAAAGCAAAATTATAATCGAAAATTCTTCCATTTTATTTGGGCGGAATAACCTCTGAATTTAGCGATTAAATATTATTTAGCTCTGATAAAAATTCGATAAATTATAAATGCCAGCTTGAAATGGGCATTCACATAATTCATATTCTTTAATAATATTGCATAAGCCTTTTGAACCGGGACCAAATCAATACTACTGACATCTCATAAATATTTTCCAATTAATTCATTATTTTATAAAAATGGCGAACGATTGTGAATAGCTAAAAAAAATTTAAAATCAACCAATAAATTTGGGCTCGAATTCTATCGTCCTTTAACGTCCTTAAATCTGGAGGTTCTGTGAATAGCAGTCACTTACAGAAGCGTCAGAAATCAGTGTCACTTACTCGCCAAAATTGGTAGAGTTTGGTGAATTTTTCTGTAACCTTTTTTCGTTAAGTGAAAGCGCAAAAACTTTGAGGGCTTATATCTCGCCCCCAGGCTTTGCGATTGGACAATTCTCAAGCCAAAAAACTTTAAAAGGTTTAAAATATCGATTTTTTAAAGTTTTTTGGAGATGCATTTTTTCGAGACTTATCCAATCGCAAAGTTTCGCTTAATGACATCTTCATCACGGCAGGAGCTTCAGAATGGTTTTTGGAAGGTCTGATTTGGTAAGTTGAAAGACAATGTTATTGCCCCGGTCTGGATTCTTGTTAGCCCCCATGCTTTGAAAAGCACGAAAATCATTTTTTAGGTCACAGCGATCGTTTTATTGAGTTGTTAGCAACTACAATTTCATAGTTTTTTATTTTTGGGACCCAAAATAGGTACTATCACCTATTTTTGGCTTTTTCGGAAATTTCTTAAGAAAAATGAAATAAAATCGAATAATGCACCACTTAAAGACTGACCACATTAAATTTTGAATCAAAATGCACTGCTAAAAAAGAAAATTTTTGAATAAATTTAAATAGCTATAAATATGAATTTGTGTTATTTATTTAGGAATACAAGCAGCATATAGCCCCAAAACCTCGCAGGTACCTCGCGGGTCCAAAAACTCGCGGCCTCTTTTGACCTTACCGCCACCAAACCCACACCTATTGGAGGGGTCGGGTCCTTTGAACATGGCGCCACTAAACCCAAACTTATTGGCTCCTTTGATCATGCCGTCCACAAAAACAAAACCTGATCCCAAAAGCGAGACAATTCAGTCTCAACCAAACCTCGCTGGTCCAAAAACTCGCGGCCTTTTTTGACCTTACCGCCACCAAACCCACACCTATTGGAGGGGTCGGGTCCTTTGAACATGCCGCCCACAAGGTTGAAGCTATTGTAGAGGTCGGGCCCTTTGATCATGCCGCCCACAAAACCCAAAACTAGTGGAGGGGTCCGATTCTTTGATCATGCCGCCACTAAGCCAAAACTTATTGGACCCTATTATCATGCCACCTCAAAACCAAAACCAGACCCCAAAAGCGAGGCAATTCAGTCCCAACCAAAAACCTCGCGCAATCAAACTACCGCCGCACAAATTTTGCAACAAAAATTTCGGGCAAATCACATTTTTGGACATTTTTAAATAAGGCATAATGTGATAGTACATTTCATGAATTTCTTCAATATTTTTTCCACCCGTAATTACCACTTTGCCCGTCCAAAAAATTAAGGCTGTAAATCTTTTTCTCCTTTTGTAGTTTAGACCACAAAAAATTTCCGTCTCATAAAAACTGTTTTTGGGACGAATTTTTCGAAATTCATTTAGATCAATTTCCCGGCCAAAATTAAAATAGGTAACAACATGGGTCCCACCCAACTCATCCATACCCAACTCATCCATACCCAACTCATCCATACCCATCTCATCCATACCCAACTCATCCATAAGAGCATAACTTGCTTCAACCTTAACCGATTTAGAAAGTCTTAACGCCATTGGATAGATCTCGAAGAGTTGGAGCTAACATTAAGTTAAAGCTTTGTGATTGGACAACTTTCAAAAAAGTTATGGCCAGAAAACCGACAAAAATCTCGATTTTTGAAATTTTGTCAAGTTTTAAGGCCATAACTTTTTTGAAAGTTGTCCAATCACAAAGCTTTAACTTAATGTTAGCTTCAACTCTTCGAGATCTATCCAATGGCGTTAAGACTTTCTAAATCGGTTAAGGTTGAAGCAAGTTATGATCTATGGATGAGTTGGATATGGATGAGATGGGTATGGATGAGTTGGGTATGGATGAGTTGGGTATGGATGAGTTGGGTTTACCCCAACAACATCTTCAATTAAATGTAAAAGACACTGGGACATCCCGAGATTTAATAATTTCAACAAATTTTCTTATTGCTTTTTCGCAATCTTCCAAATTTTTGTACCCAAGCAAATTATTTTTCCAGACTCCCATAATAAAGCAGTGGATTTTATAGGATTTTCAGATTTTAAAATTGCTGCCTTAAATTTTCGGGGAGTATACTTATATTTGCAATCGTTAATCGATAATGAAGAGAAATCAATCTCAACTCCCAAATTAGCACAGCAACGATCTTGACAATGATAGGTTTTTGCATTTTTGATACAAGGTACCAAATAATCAATCGATTTTATTCCTTTATATAGGCATACCAGGTTGAAATATTTCAAGGACGCATTATGGTTTGACCAGGCATAAAAATAAGTCAAGGTCACCTGGCGGCATTTCACAGGACAGACATTTGGAAATCAGATATTGATGACTCACAAATCATTTCGAAATTAAGAATGATTGATGACCTTGAATAATTTTGGAATCTGTCACCTGTCAATCAAAATGATTAATGACTCGCAAATTATTTGAAACCGCATTGATTGGTAACTCGCAAATTATTTTGCAAGCTGTAATCTTCAATCAAAAATGATTGTTGACTCGCAAATTATTTTGCAATCTGTCACCTGTCAATCAAAAATATTGCTAAATTATTTTAAATTCTGTCACCTGTCAATTAAAAATGATTGATGACCTTCAATATTTTGCAATTTCGCAAACTTATTTCGTAATCTGTCACATGTCTAGCCAGACAGATTAGTCACGTGACAGGTATTTCGCAATTGGTTACGCCCCATTTTCCCCCTATATAAGGCGTGGATCCTGCCTCCGCATTCACTCTTAACCGAGCAAAAATTTTTAAATTCTACGCTGCGCATTTTATTAAAACTTTTTATTTATTTAGTGGGATGGCTACTGCCCTTCCTCGTTTTGTACGATACCAGGTGCGTGAAATTCTCCAGAAAAATCTGTATCACTTTCCTCAAATATTCTGGGGTTTCTTGGCCTATGAAGTTCGTAATATTTGCGTTGTAACAGATCCCGGTCTCGAAATTCCTCCTAGGGGCCCATGCACTTCTGAGATGCATTTAAAATCCTAAGCTTAAAAAGCAATTAAAATACCGACTGCTAGTGTAATTTCCAATGTTACGATGATAGTTCACCCATCTCGTCGTCAAGAATGGGCTCAAGCATCCACCGATTGTAATACCCTTGCAAAGTGCAAATGAATTGTCGCGCACTTTAAACATATGTTACAACTTGGCAAAGGGCTAATTCAGCTGGAGAAAATCTCCCAGATTATATTCTACTTCAGTTTAAATTTTAAATTTATAAAGTGTAAAATTTAAATTGAAAGAATGCCGGTAAGTTTGAATAGAGCCTATGTTACGGTTTATTATGGAAAATCGGTTAATTCTGGAATTACCGGTTAATTTTGGAAATTCTAAAATAAGCCAAAGCTATACAATCCAAAAATTCGTGAAAAGCTTATTTTAATAAAGGGTGCTTTTTCACATTAAACTTTTAAAAACGAATTAAACCGCTTGGCTTTTCCCCCCAAATGATTCTTTCATTTAATTGAAGGTGTCTTATTTGTTTGATTTGGTTGAGCCTGAAAAACTTAGTGACTTGAATTTCAATAATTACCGAAAATTCCAAAATTAACAGATTCCCAAATTAACACGAATGTCGTCATCTCACCGAACAATATGTAGCCGTTTTTTAGCTCTATTAGAAATCGAGAAAAAGTAAATTGTCGAAAATTTTATTGATCATCGATTCATTCAAATACTTCCCTGAATTTGAGGAACATTTTCCACGGCATTCTCTTCTAAAGAATGTCCGTCGACAGACTTTGGATGCAATTGCTGTCGTTCTAATTGCTTTTTCCATTTATACAAAGTGACTCTGCTGATGCTCAGGCTTTTGGCAATTTCCTTGTCACTAATTTTTTTTTGGTCCTTAATTTCATAATAACGTTTCATTAATTCCTTTTGTTCGTCGTGGGAGTGTTTATGTTGTGGTTCTGCAAAAGAATTTTTAATTAATATAAATGAATAAATAAAATTGGGTTCGAAATACTCACTGGATTGGCCAAGTTTACGTCTCCAATTGTAAATTGTTCTATCAGTTATTCCCAACTCTTGTGCGACATTTTCATCAATTTCGTGATGATAAAAGTTTTTGAATCCGGCCCGCTTTAACTTCGCTTTTCTCTGATCAACTTTCTCTATCAAAATTTTTCGCTCATTCTTTTCATAAAACACTTTTTGACTTAGGCCAAGTTCTTTTTTCCATTCATATATTTTTTTACGATTAACTTTTAAATGTTTAGCAATTTTCTTTTCAATTAGAGTCCATTCTTTTGCCGAATATTTTCCTTTTTGTTTAAATTCGCCTTTCATTTCGTGGAATTTGTCGATTATTTTACGTTTTTGCTCATCTTCAGCGTTATTCTCAGAGTGATCAGACTCTGTGAGAGGAGGATTCTGATCAGTTGAATTGGGTTCAATTTGTCTAGAGTGATCAGACTCTGTGAGAGGAGCATTCTGATCAGTTGAATTGGTTTCAATTTGTCCAATTTGGTTGTTCTGCCGGTCAATTTGGTGATGGACATTTTGTCCAAAGTTTGTTGGCGCCGGCATTTTCAAATCTTCGGCTTCACCTTTGTTCCACCAGCCTTCTCCGAATATTTCATCAAATGTTTTGAGTGGCGTTTCCTCCAATTTTACTTTTACGGATTCGGCTTTGTCCAGTGAATTTGTTGCAATTAATATCACCATGATTAAAATCCAAAACTTTGCCATTTTATTTGGAATAAAAACAATTTCTAAATTTACAATTTAATTTTATAATTTTAATGGAAAATTTGATTGAAAAAATTTAACAATAATGTTGTGTTAAAAAATTCCAGTAAAAAGATTTTAAAGAATAATAATATTCACAAAATTAGAGACCGGATGATCAGAGGAATAACATCCACTTTTGCCAAAACTTTCTGACAAAACAAAGAAAAAATTTTCATCTAATAAAAAACATTCGATAATTTCAACGAAAAATCGATTTGGAAAAATTTGTCAATTATTTTTGTGATAAAGAATTTTGTTTTAATATTCAAAATTTTAAATATTAGTAAACATTATTTTGCTTTGACAAAAAAATTATTGAAAGTAATAAATGACTGCCCGCAATTAAAATGGGCATTCATATAAATGAAATTTTTTAATAATTATCTCGCCCCGAATCAATATTTTTTATGACTCGCATAATATTTACCAAACCTTTTGAACCGGGACCAAATCAATATTCCAGACATCTCATTAAATATTTTTTTTTCTAATAATATTCATCAGTTTATGAAAATGGCAATCGATTGTTAATAGTCAAATGATTAAATATATTTTTAAATAATTCAAATTCGCTCTTGGACAAAAAACATGCATAATGTCGAAGCCACGAACTATCGAAGACAGGAAACATAAAGTCACGAAATGACAACTCAGCCAAAAACCACGAAATGTCAGAAAAACTTTTGTTTTATCGGGTCTCTCTAACCGAGTTAATCGCTTCGTTCGTTTATTTCGACGCTTGATTATCGGTGGTCTCTGCTGATCAACGTCGTGTATAGAAAGCGACGTCACTGGCACAATATTTAGGGGTTATGCCCTTGAATAAAATTTCTTTTTTAAATTAAAATATTTATAAATATTTTTTACTGAACATATGATGAAAATGAGGAAAATGAGTGATCAGTAGGGATCGGATTTATATGCTCCAAAAATGGCCAAATATGCGCATATATATGCTCCAAAAAAGGCCATAATATGCACCAAAATATGCCAAAAATGCCGAAATATGCACCAAATATGCACTGAAAAATGCCACTTTTAGTGCATTAATTTGCTTAATACTTAGTTTTTTCTTCTTTTAGCGTTTAATTAAGTAGATTTAAAGCCTTTTCGCATATTATTTTAGTATTTTTGGAAAGTTGAAAAAATTCAAAAAAAATCCGGTAATTTTAACTGTCAGGCCACTTCATCGCCATACTGGCCATCTCCGCGCCAGCCACTGGAGCGCTGCGCTATTTCAGCGCCGAGATTTTCCCCCATATTTTTATGCAAATGTTCAATTTCTTCAAGCCTTTTTTTTGGAAATGACTAAAAGTCCATAGTTAAAGATGAATTAATTTTCAAAAACAGCAAAAAATCAATGATTTGGGTGTATTTTTTCAAATTTTTTGTCAAAAAATGCCAAAATATGCTCGAAATATGCTCAAAACTCCAAAATATGCTTTTTTCTCCAAAAACCCTAAAATATGCTAAAATATGCAATTTTAAACTTGTCCAAAAAAACTCAAACCAACGCGAAAAGGCTATTTTTGGGCTGTATTCTTCAGAACATATGAGAACAAAAATATGCAAAAACATATAAATCCGATCCCTAGTGATCAGAGATAAAGCGGCAGCAAAGAAGGAAGAATGAATAAATGAGAAATTTGAAGGATGAATGTGCATGCCCTGAGGGGAAAGATGACGGAGATTAGTTGTTGTTGCTCGAGGGGAAAAGGGCGGCAACCCGCCGTTTGCTTAAAATCCGGATTCCTAAAATGCGAGATCAAGCGGAGATGATAGTTGCAGGGCATTTGCCTGAGGGCATTTTGTGAATGGCTAAGTCAAAAAAACATTTAATTATTGACCATTAAACAATTTAAAAAACAAACAATTTGGTCTAAATTAATTAGTCCTTTTAGAATCAGGGTACGCAGAAAGATTACAAAAAGCTGTGAAAACATTTCCACTTAAATACATAAAACTTTAAGGAACTAAAAAACAAATTGCACCGTTTAAAAAAATTGTTTAAAAATTGCTTTCATGGGCCAGATTTATTGGTGTAAGCCATAAAAAGAGTTAAATCTCAAATGCCCAATGTCCGGTGTCACTTTGCTTGAATTTCAAATTATTTTTTAAATTCGATATATTTTGCCAAAATAACCAATTTTTCACTTTCTTCTTCAAATTTTTACTTTTGCCGGAATGACCAAATTCTTTCTTTCATTTATAAATTGTTTTTATATTTACATTAAATTTTTTTGCAACTTGGTTTTTTTATTGATAAAACGATTTTTAAAGTTGGCTTCTTTCCATTCACTTTTAGCGCATCAAATTGCTTTAATTTCTATTTTTCATAGTCAGAATAATTCATTCCCCATTGACCTTTTTTTGGTCAATTTTTATGCTTATTACAAAGTCATTGGTTTAAAAATATTTTGTTATTTACTTCGAAAATTAGAAATAAATACATTTTTAAAGAGAAAATCGATTATTAATTATTTTTATTTGCTATGTCATCAGATAACAAATATTCATCACATGAAAGAAATTTGCAATGTTTTATTTTATTTTCATTTAATATCTGTCAATAAGACAAAATAGCGAATTTTAAAGTTTTTCTAATCTTAAATAATTCTAATAAAAATAAGAGAATATGAAAATCCGATTGAATCTCAGCCAAAAATCAAAGTTTGTCATATAAATCCCCAAATATTTGTTTTCATTTATGGGGTTTATGCTTTTTCATCTCAAAAATCTAAATTAACTAATTTAAGGTTGAACTGCACGAGGAGCAATTTGATGGAAGATGTCAGATTTCCCTAAAAATTAATTCAATTATTGTTGGTTTTTTAAAAGAATGTTAAATATTTATTTTAAATAGGTCAAGAAGCCGATTCACGAGGGTGTATTTGGAACAAATTAGAATTGGATAAAATCTAAAAGAATTTTGGGTCAAAATTTGATAATATTCATAAGATCAAAATTATTCAAAAAAATCTCTCAAGCGATTTTTTTTTTTTGCTTTACAGTAACACTTTCAGGAAAAGACAAAATTAAACATGAATTTGAATGGTGGGACGAGGAGAATGGTGAGTTTAAAGAACAATTGGAAGATCGTGTTAAAGAAGATGATCAAACGGACAGTTCCCAACACTTCTGATCAGAAAAATATTGGAGATAATTCTAATAAATATTTGTCTGATCAAAGTAACTCAACTGATCAAGATGCGAGTGTTGATGAACAGCAAAATGAGTCCAATGAATCTGAAAAAATTAAGTCTGATCAACAAAAACGCGAAATTATTCAAAAATTCAGAGAAATGAAAAATAATTATTGAGAAAAAACGGGAGCACACTGAACCAAAGAATGGAATCAAATTGACACAAAAATATCAAATGGTTTGGGTGTTGGTCGACAAAATTGTATAAATGGATTAAAGAATTGGATTTAAAAAAAGAAACAAAGTTTTCTGAGTTAGAAAAACGTTAAATTTTAAAACAATTTGATGAAATAAAAAGCGATTGTAAGAAGGCAAAACTCAAAAACATTTCAATGCGTGAACTTGTGATAAAATAGCAAACAAATTGATGCCAGAACAATTTATCAGTGGAAGCGCAAATTTGGCCTTTCTGGCGGCAATAAAATTTCTGATGCAACAAAAATTGGGATTTTGAAGAAATATGCCAAAATAAAAAGGAAAAATCCGAAAATGAATGATTGTGATATTGCTGATTTGTTGAAAATCTCAATCAGTAATCTAATTAAATGGAGAGCTCAATTTAGAGAAGCAAAAATGCCAAAAAAAGTAAAATGTTTTAGCTTTTTTGATCAATAAATAATCTTGATATCATTTAGTATGCTTTATTTTGTCACAAGTCGGGATTCGAACCTCCAGCAGATCCCCAACCGGCTACACCACTCACCACGCACGATAGCTCTCAAGAAAGCCCTGAGCGTGGAGAAGTGCCCTTTCTCCAACACCAACACCGGTTAGCCTACTCCCCGCGCGGGTACAGCTCGAAAAGTGAGGGGTGGTTAAGGGGATTGATTCACTTCATAATAAAAAGTTCTTTTTTATTTTTAAAGACTAATTATGAAGAGTATATGATTTTTGAGATTATTTTAAAAGTGACTTATGAATTGTAAAATTGTTCATTCTTTAAAAAAGGGATTGATTCAACTTCATAATAAAAAGTTCTTTTTTATTCTTAAAGACTAATTATGAAGAGTATATGATTTTTGAGATTATTTTAAAAGTGACTTATGAATTGTAAAATTGTTCATTCTTTAAAAAAGGGATTAATTCAACTTCATAATAAAAAGTTCTTTTTTATTTTTAAAGACTAATTATGAAGAGTATATGATTTTTGAGATTATTTTAAAAGTGACTTATGAATTGTAAAATTGTTCATTCTTTAAAAAAGGGATTGATTCAACTTCATAATAAAAAGTTCTTTTTTATTCTTAAAGACTAATTATGAAGAGTATATGATTTTTGAGATTATTTTAAAAGTGACTTATGAATTGTAAAATTGTTCATTCTTTAAAAAAGGGATTAATTCAACTTCATAATAAAAAGTTCTTTTTTATTTTTAAAGACTAATTATGAAGAGTATATGATTTTTGAGATTATTTTAAAAGTGACTTATGAATTGTAAAATTGTTCATTCTTTAAAAAAGGGATTGATTCTTTTATTTTTAAAGACTAATTATGAAGAGTATATGATTTTTGAGATTATTTAAAAGTGACTTATGAATTGTAAAATTGTTCATTCTTTAAAAAAGGGATTAATTCAACTTCATAATAAAAAGTTCTTTTTTATTTTTAAAGACTAATTATGAAGAGTATATGATTTTTGAGATTATTTTAAAAGTGACTTATGAATTGTAAAATTGTTCAGTCTTTAAAAAAGGGATTGATTCAACTTCATAATAAAAAGTTCTTTTTTATTTTTAAAGACTAATTATGAAGAGTATATGATTTTTGAGATTATTTAAAAGTGACTTATGAATTGTAAAATTGTTCATTCTTTAAAAAAGGGATTAATTCAACTTCATAATAAAAAGTTCTTTTTTATTTTTAAAGACTAATTATGAAGAGTATATGATTTTTGAGATTATTTTAAAAGTGACTTATGAATTGTAAAATTGTTCAGTCTTTAAAAAAGGGATTGATTCAACTTCATAATAAAAAGTTCTTTTTTATTCTTAAAGACTAATTATGAAGAGTATATGATTTTTGAGATTATTTTAAAAGTGACGTATGAATTGTAAAATTGTTCATTCTTTAAAAAAGGGATTAATTCAACTTCATAATAAAAAGTTCTTTTTTATTTTTAAAGACTAATTATGAAGAGTATATGATTTTTGAGATTATTTTAAAAGTGACTGATGAATTGTAAAATTGTTCATTCTTTAAAAAAGGGATTGATTCTTTTATTTTTAAAGACTAATTATGAAGAGTATATGATTTTTGAGATTAAAAGTGACTTATGAATTGTAAAATTGTTCATTCTTTAAAAAAGGGATTAATTCAACTTCATAATAAAAAGTTCTTTTTTATTTTTAAAGACTAATTATGAAGAGTATATGATTTTTGAGATTATTGCCATTTGCTTTTGATTCTTTCCGGAAAAAAACAAAATGCCTTTTGCCATTTGCTTTTGATTCTTTCCGGAAAAAAACAAAATGCCTTTTGCCATTTGTTTTTGATTCTTTCCGGAAAAAAACAAAATGCCTTTTGCCATTTGTTTTTGATTCTTTCCGGAAAAACATAAAATGCCTTTTGCCATTTGTTTTGATTTTGATTCCTTCCGGAAAAAAACAAAATGCCGGAAAAAACTAAATGCCTTTTCCCATTTGTTTTTGATTCTTTCCGGAAAAACATAAAATGCCTTTTGCCATTTGTTTCAGCTTTTGATTCCTTCCGGAAAAAAAACAAAATGCCGGAAAAAACTAAATGCCTTTTCCCATTTGTTTTTGATTCTTTCCGGAAAAACATAAAATGCCTTTTGCCATTTGTTTCAGCTTTTGATTCCTTCCGGAAAAAAACAAAATGCCGGAAAATCTAAATGCCTTTTCCCATTTGTTTTTGATTCTTTCCGGAAAAACATAAAATGCCTTTTGCCATTTGTTTTTGATTTTGATTCCTTCCGGACAAAATACAATAAACCCTTCTGCTTTTGATTCCTTCCGGCAAAAAACAAAATGCCTTTCGCTATTTGTTTATGATTTTGATTCTTTCCGGAAAAACATAAAATGCCTTTTGCCATTTGTTTTGATTTTGATTCCTTCCGGAAAAAAACAAAATGCCTTTTGCCATTTGTTTCTGCTTTTGATTCCTTCCGGAAAAAAACAAAATGCCGGAAAAAACTAAATGCCTTTTCCCATTTGTTTTTGATTCTTTCCGGAAAAACATAAAATGCCTTTTGCCATTTGTTTCTGCTTTTGATTCCTTCCGGAAAAAAACAAAATGCCGGAAAAAACTAAATGCCTTTTCCCATTTTCTTTTGATTCTTTCCGGAAAAACATAAAATGCCTTTTGCCATTTGTTTTGATTTTGATTCCTTCCAGAAAAAAACAAAATGCCGGAAAAAACTAAATGCCTTTTCCCATTTGTTTTTGATTCTTTCCGGAAAAACATAAAATGCCTTTTGCCATTTGTTTCTGCTTTTGATTCCTTCCGGAAAAAAACTAAATGCCGGAAAAAACTAAATACCTTTTCCCATTTGTTTTTGATTCTTTCCGGAAAAACATAAAATGCCTTTTGCCATTTGTTTCTGCTTTTGATTCCTTCCGGAAAAAAACAAAATGCCGGAAAAAACTAAATGCCTTTTCCCATTTGTTTTTGATTCTTTCCGGAAAAACATAAAATGCCTTTTCCCATTTGTTTTTGATTCTTTCCGGAAAAACATAAAATGCCTTTTGCCATTTGTTTCTGCTTTTGATTCCTTCCGGCAAAAAACAAAATGCCTTTCGCTATTTGTTTTTGATTTTGATTCTTTCCGGAAAAACATAAAATGCCTTTTGCCATTTGTTTTGATTTTGATTCCTTCCGGAAAAAAACAAATGCCGAAAAAAACTAAATGCCTTTTCCCATTTGTTTTTGATTCTTTCCGGAAAAAAACAAAGTGCCTTTTGCCATTTGTTTCTGCTTTTGATTCCTTCCGGAAAAAAACAAAATGCCGGAAAAACTAAATGCCTTTTCCCATTTGTTTTTGATTCTTTCCGGAAAAACATAAAATGCCTTTTGCCATTTGTTTTTGATTTTGATTCTTTCCGGAAAAAAACAAAATGCCTTTTGCCATTTGTTTCTGCTTTTGATTCCTTCCGGAAAAAAACAAAATGCCGGAAAAAACTAAATGCCTTTTCCCATTTGTTTTTGATTCTTTCCGGAAAAACATAAAATGCCTTTTGCCATTTGTTTTGATTTTGATTCCTTCCAGAAAAAAACAAAATGCCGGAAAAAACTAAATGCCTTTTCCCATTTGTTTTTATTCTTTCCGGAAAAACATAAAATGCCTTTTGCCATTTGTTTTTGATTTTGATTCCTTCCGGACAAAATACAATAAACCCTTCTGCTTTTGATTCCTTCCGGCAAAAAACAAAATGCCTTTCGCTATTTGTTTTTGATTTTGATTCTTTCCGGAAAAACATAAAATGCCTTTTGCCATTTGTTTTGATTTTGATTCCTTCCGGAAAAAACCAAAATGCCGGAAAAAACTAAATGCCTTTTCCCATTTGTTTTTGATTCTTTCCGGAAAAAAACAAAATGCCTTTTGCCATTTGTTTCTGCTTTTGATTCCTTCCGGAAAAAAACAAAATGCCGGAAAAAACTAAATACCTTTTCCCATTTGTTTTTGATTCTTTCCGGAAAAACATGAAATGCCTTTTGCCATTTGTTTTGATTTTGATTCCTTCCGGAAAAAAACAAAATGCCGGAAAAAACTAAATGCCTTTTCCCATTTGTTTTTGATTCTTTCCGGAAAAACATAAAAT
Source organism: Globodera pallida (assembly GCA_020449905.1). NCBI lineage: Eukaryota > Metazoa > Nematoda > Chromadorea > Rhabditida > Heteroderidae > Globodera > Globodera pallida. The sequence continues at coordinate 226,403 of JAIXHY010000027.1, read as the reverse complement.
GCCTTTTGCCATTTGTTTTTGATTTTGATTCCTTCCGGACAAAATACAATAAACCCTTCTGCTTTTGATTCCTTCCGGCAAAAAACAAAATGCCTTTCGCTATTTGTTTTTGATTTTGATTCTTTCCGGAAAAACATAAAATGCCTTTTGCCATTTGTTTTGATTTTGATTCCTTCCGGAAAAAAACAAAATGCCGGAAAAAACTAAATGCCTTTTCCCATTTGTTTTTGATTCATTCCGGAAAAACATAAAATGCCTTTTGCCATTTGTTTTGATTTTGATTCCTTCCAGAAAAAAACAAAATGCCGGAAAAAACTAAATGCCTTTTCCCATTTGTTTTTATTCTTTCCGGAAAAACATAAAATGCCTTTTGCCATTTGTTTTTGATTTTGATTCCTTCCGGACAAAATACAATAAACCCTTCTGCTTTTGATTCCTTCCGGCAAAAAACAAAATGCCTTTCGCTATTTGTTTTTGATTTTGATTCTTTCCGGAAAAACATAAAATGCCTTTTGCCATTTGTTTTGATTTTGATTCCTTCCGGAAAAAAACAAAATGCCGGAAAAAACAAAATGCCTTTTGCCATTTGTTTTTGATTCTTTCCGGAAAAACATAAAATGCCGGAAAAAACAAAATGCCTTTTGCCATTTGTTTTTGATTCTTTCCGGAAAAACATAAAATGCCTTTTGCCATTTGTTTTGATTTTGATTCCTTCCGGAAAAAAACAAAATGCCGGAAAAAACTAAATGCCTTTTCCCATTTGTTTTTGATTCTTTCCGGAAAAACATAAAATGCCTTTTGCCATTTGTTTTTGATTTTGATTCCTTCCGGACAAAATACAATAAACCCTTCTGCTTTTGATTCCTTCCGGCAAAAAACAAAATGGCTTTCGCTATTTGTTTTTGATTTTGATTCTTTCCGGAAAAACATAAAATGCCTTTTGCCATTTGTTTTTGATTCTTTCCGGAAAAACATAAAATGCCTTTTGCCATTTGTTTTGATTTTGATTCCTTCCGGAAAAAAACAAAATGCCGGAAAAAACTAAATACCTTTTCCCATTTGTTTTTGATTCTTTCCGGAAAAACATGAAATGCCTTTTGCCATTTGTTTTGATTTTGATTCCTTCCGGAAAAAAACAAAATGCCGGAAAAAACTAAATGCCTTTTCCCATTTGTTTTTGATTCTTTCCGGAAAAACATAAAATGCCTTTTGCCATTTGTTTTTGATTTTGATTCCTTCCGGACAAAATACAATAAACCCTTCTGCTTTTGATTCCTTCCGGCAAAAAACAAAATGCCTTTCGCTATTTGTTTTTGATTTTGATTCTTTCCGGAAAAACATAAAATGCCTTTTGCCATTTGTTTTGATTTTGATTCCTTCCGGAAAAAAACAAAATGCCGGAAAAAACAAAATGCCTTTTGCCATTTGTTTTTGATTCTTTCCGGAAAAACATAAAATGCCGGAAAAAACAAAATGCCTTTTGCCATTTGTTTTTGATTCTTTCCGGAAAAACATAAAATGCCTTTTGCCATTTGTTTTGATTTTGTTCCTTCCGGAAAAAAACAAAATGCCGGAAAAAACTAAATGCCTTTTCCCATTTGTTTTTGATTCTTTCCGGAAAAACATAAAATGCCTTTTGCCATTTGTTTTTGATTTTGATTCTTTCCGGACAAAATACAATAAACCCTTCTGCTTTTGATTCCTTCCGGCAAAAAACAAAATGCCTTTCGCTATTTGTTTTTGATTTTGATTCTTTCCGGAAAAACATAAAATGCCTTTTGCCATTTGTTTTGATTTTGATTCCTTCCGGAAAAAAACAAAATGCCGGAAAAAACTAAATGCCTTTTCCCATTTGTTTTTGATTCTTTCCGGAAAAACATAAAATGCCTTTTGCCATTTGTTTCTGCTTTTGATTCCTTCCGGAAAAAAACAAAATGCCGGAAAAAACAAAATGCCTTTTGCCATTTGTTTTTGATTCTTTCCGGAAAAACATAAAATGCCTTTTGCCATTTGTTTTGATTTTGATTCCTTCCGGAAAAAAACAAAATGCCGGAAAAAACTAAATGCCTTTTCCCATTTGTTTTTGATTCTTTCCGGAAAAACATAAAATGCCTTTTGCCATTTGTTTTTGATTTTGATTCCTTCCGGACAAAATACAATAAACCCTTCTGCTTTTGATTCCTTCCGGCAAAAAACAAAATGCCTTTCGCTATTTGTTTTTGATTTTGATTCTTTCCGGAAAAACATAAAATGCCTTTTGCCATTTGTTTTGATTTTGATTCCTTCCGGAAAAAAACAAAATGCCGGAAAAAACAAAATGCCTTTTGCCATTTGTTTTGATTTTGATTCCTTCCGGAAAAAAACAAATGCCGGAAAAAACAAAATGCCCTTTCCCATTTGTTTTTGATTCTTTCCGGAAAAACATAAAATGCCTTTTGCCATTTGTTTTGATTTTGATTCCTTCCGGAAAAAAACAAAATGCCGGAAAAAACTAAAGCCTTTTCCCATTTGTTTTTGATTCTTTCCGGAAAAACATAAAATGCCTTTTGCCATTTGTTTTTGATTCTTTCCGGAAAAACATAAAATGCCTTTTGCCATTTGTTTTGATTTTGATTCCTTCCGGAAAAAAACAAAATGCCGGAAAAAACTAAAGCCTTTTCCCATTTGTTTTTGATTCTTTCCGGAAAAACATAAAATGCCTTTTGCCATTTGTTTTTGATTCTTTCCGGAAAAACATAAAATGCCTTTTGCCATTTGTTTTGATTTTGATTCCTTCCGGAAAAAAACAAATGCCGGAAAAAACAAAATGCCCTTTCCCATTTGTTTTTGATTCTTTCCGGAAAAACATAAAATGCCTTTTGCCATTTGTTTTGATTTTGATTCCTTCCGGAAAAAAACAAAATGCCGGAAAAAACTAAAGCCTTTTCCCATTTGTTTTTGATTCTTTCCGGAAAAACATAAAATGCCTTTTGCCATTTGTTTCTGCTTTTGATTCCTTCCGGAAAAAAACAAAATGCCGGAAAAAACTAAATGCCTTTTCCCATTTGTTTTTGATTCTTTCCGGAAAAACATAAAATGCCTTTTGCCATTTGTTTTGATTTTGATTCCTTCCGGAAAAAAACAAAATGCCGGAAAAAACTAAAGTCTTTTCCCATTTGTTTTTGATTCTTTCCGGAAAAACATAAAATGCCTTTTGCCATTTGTTTTGATTTTGATTCCTTCCGGAAAAAAACAAAATGCCGGAAAAAACTAAAGCCTTTTCCCATTTGTTTTTGATTCTTTCCGGAAAAACATAAAATGCCTTTTGCCATTTGTTTCTGCTTTTGATTCCTTCCGGAAAAAAACAAAATGCCGGAAAAAACTAAATGCCTTTTCCCATTTGTTTTTGATTCTTTCCGGAAAAACATAAAATGCCTTTTGCCATTTGTTTTGATTTTGATTCCTTCCAGAAAAAAACAAAATGCCGGAAAAAACTAAATGCCTTTTCCCATTTGTTTTTGATTCTTTCCGGAAAAACATAAAATGCCTTTTGCCATTTGTTTCTGCTTTTGATTCCTTCCGGAAAAAAACAAAATGCCGGAAAAAACAAAATGCCTTTTCCCATTTGTTTTTGATTCTTTCCGGAAAAACATAAAATGCCTTTTGCCATTTGTTTCAGCTTTTGATTCCTTCCGGAAAAAAACAAAATGCCGGAAAAAACTAAATGCCTTTTCCCATTTGTTTTTGATTCTTTCCGGAAAAACATAAAATTCCTTTTGCCATTTGTTCTGCTTTTGATTCCTTCCGGAAAAAAACAAAATGCCGGAAAAAACAAAATGCCTTTTCCCATTTGTTTTTGATTCTTTCCGGAAAAACATAAAATGCCTTTTGCCATTTGTTTCAGCTTTTGATTCCTTCCGGAAAAAAACAAAATGCCGGAAAAAACTAAATGCCTTTTCCCATTTGTTTTTGATTCTTTCCGGAAAAACATAGCCATTTGTTTTTGATTTTGATTCCTTCCGGAAAAAAACAAAATGCCGGAAAAAACAAAATGCCTTTTTCCATTTGTTTTTGATTCTTTCCGGAAAAACATAAAATGCCTTTTGCCATTTGTTTCAGCTTTTGATTCCTTCCGGAAAAAAACAAAATGCCGGAAAAAACTAAATGCCTTTTCCCATTTGTTTTTGATTCTTTCCGGAAAAACATAGCCATTTGTTTTTGATTTTGATTCCTTCCGGACAAAATACAATAAACCCTTCGGCTTTTGATTCCTTCCGGCAAAAAACAAAATGCCTTTCGCTATTTGTTTATGATTTTGATTCTTTCCGGAAAAACATAAAATGCCTTTTGCCATTTGTTTTGATTTTGATTCCTTCCGGAAAAAAACAAAATGCCGGAAAAAAATAAATGCCTTTTCCCATTTGTTTTTGATTCTTTCCGGAAAAACATAAAATGCCTTTTGCCATTTGTTTCAGCTTTTGATTCCTTCCGGAAAAAAACAAAATGCCGGAAAAAACTAAATGCCTTTTCCCATTTGTTTTTGATTCTTTCCGGAAAAACATAAAATGCCTTTTGCCATTTGTTTTTGATTTTGATTCCTTCCGGACAAAATACAATAAACCCTTCGGCTTTTGATTCCTTCCGGCAAAAAACAAAATGCCTTTCGCTATTTGTTTATGATTTTGATTCTTTCCGGAAAAACATAAAATGCCTTTTGCCATTTGTTTTGATTTTGATTCCTTCCGGAAAAAAACAAAATGCCGGAAAAAAATAAATGCCTTTTCCCATTTGTTTTTGATTCTTTCCAGAAAAACATAAAATGCCTTTTGCCATTTGTTTCAGCTTTTGATTCCTTCCGGAAAAAAACAAAATGCCGGAAAAAACTAAATGCCTTCGGGCTGCGGAAGAAGCTTGTTCATCGTCAAGAATGGCACGGTCTTGCCGCTATGTTCACAACGAGAGAAAAATTCTGGGCGCCGATCAATTGGACCTTCCAAAACCAGTTCGCCGAATTTACAAAACATTTTGCTTTATGATGGAGTGGAACTTGGCCATCGCGTAATCATTTTCCTCAGTGAGTTTGGGAGAAACGTAATTGAACATGCCGTGATTTTCGTGGTGTTCCTGGTGTTTATGCGAAAATGAAACCCAAACATGTGTAACAGTACAGGAGGGCTAGAAATTTAATTATTTAAAAAGTCAAAATAATTTTAATAGTTTTTAATTTAATCGCAAACACAAACAAGAATGAAGCCCGTTAAATGATATGTCAGACTTCCAGTTTTTCAGCCGTAGGTGCTAACGGCATTTAATTTTGATTCTTACGTGGAAAGAGTTTAGGGTTTTCCAAATGTCTCGCCATCTGGCTGCCTTTATTTTTTGCATCATTATTTCGAAATTATTTATTTTTTACTTAAGAATTAGTTCGCTATTTGTAAAAACTTGATCGGAACAAATAGAATTATGCAAACGCAGCCAATTCCCATCGAGCATGAAAATGCGCTTTAACATGTTCAAATACATATTTTCCAAAGTTTTTGAACAGGGACCAAATCAATATTCCTGACATTTCGTAAATATTTTCACTACAGATATTATAATTTTACAAAAAAGGCGATTTATCACCAAGACGTTTCATCACTCGCATCACCCGGACATTTTTTACAATAATTAGTAAAAAATTTTGTTCACAACAACCGAAAAATCGTTTATTCGGTTCGGTTAACCGCAAAATTCTTAGGAACGACAACTAAAAATAAAAAAGGAGCAAAGGATTCTCCGCATTATTCCCGCTTCCGCAAAAAATCCGGAAAGTTATTAGCTGGATTCCCGCGCAGAAACGGGAAAAATCAGGCCTAAGCCACCCTGGCTTGGGGCTCGATTTGCCGAGCAAATACAACAAAGCTAAGAAAAGACAGCAAAAATTGCCCTTGAAAACCCCATATACCGTATTTCCTAAAATAGAACCCCCGGGGGTTGTATTTTTCAACCCCAAAAAGGGGGGGTTCTATTTCAGGGGGGGGGGGGGGGGGGGTTCTATTTTAGGGGGGGGGGGGTCTATTTTTCAACCTATTTTTCAGAAAATATTAACAAAATTTGCAATTTTTGCACAAATTTTTGGCAAAATTTGGACAATTTTGACCATTTTTTTCTGTCAAAATCAATGCCAGAATAGAAATTTTATTATTAAATAACAAAATTTTTCGATATCTATGAGTTATCCAACCATTTTTCTGGAAAACCCTTGGTAAGAATAAGAAATTTATTGATGCCTTCAACAATTTTTTGAAAATTCCCAATTTTTTGCTCAGCAAAATCGGAAGAATTAAAAAAAATGCTTACCTAACTTTGCTTAAAGTTTGTTTAAATAAAATAAGGTTTAAAATATGCAGAAAGTTTTTTTACTCATTGAGATGTTTTCTCCATTTAAAAGAAATTAAAAGTTAATGTCAATTTTTGTCAAGCTAATTTTCACAAACAAAAATCATAACTAACTATCTTTAAATTAGAGATCGAATTTTAAAAATCCCCGGTCAGGATCAGGATTTGGGAAATGACCAGGATCAGGATTTGCCAGGATTAAAAATCCTAGTTTCAAGATATCCAGCTCCTGTTGTGTTTAGCGGACCAGGATCAGGATTTTACAACTTAGCTTAAAGTTTGAGATTTTAAACGAAATAAAGTTTAAATTATGCAGAATTAGGACATTTTTTACTTCTTGTGATGATTTCTCGATTAAAAAATTTAAAAGTTAATGTCAATTTTTTCAGCAAGACTTACAAATCATAGAAAGAATATAAAAAAAGAGAGGAGGGAATGAATTACCTAAGTCTAATATTTTTTGAATAAATTAACTAAATTAATTGGAAGGAGCTATATGAAAGAATAATTTCTTGTCGTTTGTTTTAACTGATTTTAATCCCCAGACCAGAATACATACATCTTTTCGAAATTGCAAAAATAATTTTGTCCTCAAAAAAAATTACAATAAAAAAGAAATAATGCTCGAATTCATGCTATTTCAATGAAAGCATGTGGCGGGAGGCTCATTAAATCTTATAAAGAGCCGGAATGACAATTTAAAACTTTTTCGAATTTTCATTTTTTCTTGACAGGGATTTACAAATTTTTTAAGATTCATATCTTTGCTTAAAGTGGCCAATGGTTTATAAACTTAGAGAAAAAAATGGAGAAAAATAAAGAGAATTTTTACGCTTGAGTTATTTTCAAAAGTTTGCAAAATCCAAAAAATGGCCAATTTTGCAACAACAAAAAAAATTCAAAAATTGGGGGGGGGGTGGGCTCTATTTTAGGGGGGGGGGGGTTCTATTTTAGGGGGGGGGGGGGTCTATTTTAGGGGGGGGGGGGGTTCTATTTTTCAACCACTCCAAAAAGGGGGTTCTATTTCAGGGGGGGGGTCTATTTTAGGGGGGGGGGGGGTTATATTTTAGGAAATACGGTATGATGTTTTCAGCAAATTTGGGGAAGGAGTAGCAAAACGGGAAAGTCCCTGGACCCGCCCCATTTTGTTCATATTTAAGTCCACCATTTTTTAGCATTTTTCACCGTTCACTTGGACAATTCTTTGCTATCAATAAAGAATCTTTTTCGTACAAAGTTCTCTTTTTGTACTTGGGTTTTTGGGTTTTCTGCCGACCTCCTTGTGGCCTTTACCCTACCCAGGTATTTTTACCGGTCTTTTGGACCATCTCTCTGCTTGCTCAAAAAAAAATCTTCGGACTTTTCCCTTGCTCTTCAATGGCTTTCGTGCCTGTCTTGACCAAGTCCTCTGGACTGTCCTAACTCCTAACTTTTCCCTTGGATTCAAAAACCAACTCGTCGGTTTAAATTTTTGCTTTATATGTTGAATTCAAGGGGGCCATCAAATGCTGCTTTTTGTCAACTTTTGAAGTCGATGAAGTCGGGAAAAAACGTCGCATTCCTTCCAATTTTGGTTGCAAATCTCTTAACAATTTTGAGATCACAACCTTGATATAAGGTAAGTAATCACCAGTTTGTACCTCCACCCCTTTTTAAAAAAAAGAAGTTTTTTTTTAAAGTCGAGAAAATGATGTTTCTAAGGGTTCCATGACTTTTCGTCAATGGACTTTTCGTCAACGGACTCTTCGTCAACGACTTTTCGTCAACGGACTCTTCGTCAACGACTTTTCGTCATTGGGCTATTCGTCAACGACATTTCGTCAATAAGTAAGAATGAAAAAAAACAACAAATTTTAATTAAATTTAAGCCAACACCAAATTTTCGGAATAGTAAAGGTTACTTGTCCTACAAAAAAAAAGATTTAAGAGGGTTTTACGCAATTCTGAGAAGTACTCGAGGTCGCTGATCACCAATATGACAACAAATTCATCATGTGACATCATCTGATTATGATTTCAACATCTATGATTTTTTGAAAAAATTTTAAAAATGCAGCAAGGGCCTCAAAATTATTCAAAAACATAAAATTACAACAAAAAGGCAAGTACTGATCGAATCGTGCTTTTCGAATGATTTTGAGCTTGTTTTTGAAGGTTAAAATAGATTTCTGAAAAATTTTGAAATTTCGAAAAACCTTTGAATTTGGATCCGGGGTTCGAAATTGGTCGAAATGGAGGTCAGAATCGGTTTCTTCGCCCCGAATAACCCTGGACTTGAAAATTTGGTGTTGGCTTAAATTTAATTAAAATTTGTTGTTTTTTTTCATTCTTACTTATTGACGAAATGTCGTTGACGAATAGCCCAATGACGAAAAGTCGTTGACGAAGAGTCCGTTGACGAAAAGTCGTTGACGAAGAGTCCGTTGACGAAAAGTCCATTGACGAAAAGTCGTGCCACCTTTCTAAGGGGTATTCTCGCCAACCGTCGATGTGCCAAGTTTATTAAAGAATATGATTGATACGAATGCGCAATTCAATTGTAGGCTATCATTTCTTCCTTTTATATGCTAATAATATTTATTAGAGATGGATTTAAATTTCCTAAAAACCCCAAAATAGTTAGTTCAATAGGTGCTAGATCGTTTCGTAAAAACTGCCACCATGGGCGTTTCGTAAATTCGCCAGGGCGTTTCGTAAATTCGCCAGGTCGTTTCGTAAATCTGCCACTATGGGCGTTTCGTAAATCTGCCACTATGGGCGTTTCGTAAATCTGCCACTATTATATTAATATAATATACGCTGTATATATCAAGTGCATACTAAGAAATTGTTTTAATACTTTTATTAAAAAGGCAGAAACGTGGGGGGGGGGGGGGAGGGTCGGCGGTGCCGATAGGCGCCGCCGAGAAATTTTTTTAGATTGATCTGTTTTTGTTAGGGAAAATTATCCAAAAATTCATTTTTTTATTTGAAAAGGACTGCAAATCTTCAAAAAATTTTCAACAAGTCTCAATGCCGTGTTTTTTTGTTGTTGATAATCTCAACCATTTTTGCTAAAAAACATTAGACTTTTTATTCGCCAAAATGCCTTCGACGCCTTTAATTTTATATTATTGTTTTTAATAAATTTTTGAAAATTCAAACAATGATGCCGAATTAATGAAAGGCAAAAAATTAAAAAAAAATATATTTTTTTGTTCCACTTTCGAAAATTCCGTTTCGATTTCGATAATTTCGAGGTTTTTCTACCGATTTTCTTACGAAAATCGAAATAAAAAATTTCGATTTCGAAAAATTTTTCCTTTCGACCCACTCCTGGTCGAAACTGTCCCTTCCGGCGATTGCCCGTTTCCCCCGGCCCAATGGCTCCTATTGTTATGTCGCGCGGAGTTCCAATAGATAAAATTTGGATTCGAAAGGTATATCATGTGTGGGGAGAGGTCTAAATGCCTTCGATTTATTCGAGGGACAAAATGACGAAAAATTGCACCTTTTTTTTGCCTGTTTTGGGAGAAATTCACAAAAACGATGGCGTTGCTCGGAGCGCGCCGGGCTTGGTTAATCATAAGTTGGCGTGGTATTAAGCTACAAAAAACGTCTTTAGGTCGGTTGTGTACGAGTTGAGAGAACGGTTACTTTTGTCATTTTGCAGTAGTATCCACCAGGGCTGCGAAAATCTGAAAATAAAATCCGAAACTCGTAATATCGAAATCTTAAAAAGCCAAAACGATTTTAAATCCGAAAAGCTAAAAATCCGGGAATTTCCGATTATCTGAAACTTTTCCAAGTAAAATTTTTGCATTATCGATAATAATAAAGCATTTTATTCGTAGTTGAACTCATAAATTTTGAGATTATGATGCAAAAATTAACGCATTTCCGCGTTTTCGGGAAGTAAGCTCTTCCTCAGATCGTTACCGATTAAACCGCAGTTGAGAACAACTGCTCGCCAACTAAAATGTAAATTTTTAAAACAAACATCAACAATATATTTCTCCAACCGTGCCATCTTTAGGGGTGTAAAATCCGAAACTTTACTCATTATCCGAAATCCAAAACGCCAAAAACCCCGAAATTTCCGAAACAAATTTTGCCAGCCCTGTTATCCACCCCATAGAACAATTGTTAAGTGAAATATAAAAAAAGAGCAAATTAATAAAAATTTGAATTAAAAAAAAATTAAAATAGTACAATTTGAAAACTCCTAGGAACAGCAGCCAAAATCCTATATTTCAATCAAAAAGCATGCCCCCCTCTCCACTAGTTAAGGGTATATAAAACTTTAGCGTAAAAACTTCTTTATAAACCTATTTTCAACTTATCTGTATCTAAAACTTATGCAATAAAAACAGCGATTAAAATTTAGCGCAAAAATTCGCCATTTTTATAAAATGGTGAATATTATAAAAAGAAAAATTTATGAGATGTCAGGAATATTGATTAGGGTGGGATAATTATTAAAAAAGATATTTGTATGAATGCCCATTTCAATTGTGGGCTGTCATTTTTATTTTCAACCATTTTTTTGCCAAAGCTAAATAATATTTATTAATATTTAAAAATTTAAAGAAATTCTTTAACCCAAAAATAATTGACAAATTCTTCCAAATCGAATTTCCGTTTAAATAAGAAATTAAATTGTAAATTCAGAATTATTTTTTGCATAATTAAAATGGAAGAATTTTGGATTTTAATTTTGGTATTATTTTATGCAACAAATTCGCTCGACAAAGCCAAATCAGTACAATTGGAAGAATTGCCACTCCAAACATTTGACGAATTATTCGTAGAAGAATGGTGGGACAAAGATGAAGCCGATCATTTGAAAACGCCGCCAACAAACTTTGGACAAAATGTCCATCACCAAATCGACCGGCAGAACACCCAAATTGGACAAATTAAACCCAATTTAACTGATCAGAATCCTCCTCTTACAGAGCCTGATCACTCTGATAATGCCAATTCAAGCGAAAATAACGCTGAAGATGAGCAAAAACGTAAAATTATCGACGAATTCTACGAAAAGAAAGATGAATTTAAGCAAAAAGGAAAATATTCGAATAAAGAATGGACTCAAATTGAAAAGAAAATTGCTAAACATTTAAAAGTTAGTCGTTCAAAAATATATAAATGGAAAAAAGAATTTGGCATAAGTCAAAAAGTGATCTATGAAAAAGAAGAACGTAAACATTTGGTAGAGAAATTTGATCAAATGAAAGCCGAGTTAACGCGGGCCGGATTCAAAAACTCTTATCGTCAAGAAATTGATAAAACAGCCGCAAAAAAATTGGGCCTCAGTTTAAGAACAATTTACAATTGGAAACGAAAACTTGGCCAAACGAGTGAGTTTTTTGAGCCCAATTTATTATTTATTTTTATTAATTAAATATTCTTTTACAGAACCACAACATAAACACTCCCATAGCGAACAAAAGGAATTGATGAACCGTTATTATGAAATTAATGATCAAAACGATGAAATTAGTGTTGGGGACATTGCTAAAATGTTGAAAATTGGAAGCGCCACTTTGTATAATTGGAAAAAACAATTTGAACGCCAACAATTGCTTCCAAGTTCCGTCGATCGACATTATGTGGAAAAGAATGCCGGCTCAAATCTTCAGGAAATTGGGCACTCGAACTCGGGAAGTATTTGAATGAAACGATCACTTTTTCTCGATTTCTAATAGAGCTAAAAAATGGCTCCATATTTTCGGTGAGACGACGACACATTTGGAAATTCAAAAATTTGCAAGTCTATAAGTTTTTTAGACTTAACCAAATCAAACAAACATGAGATTACCTTCGAGGGCTTTAAATGAAAACAATCATTACAAGGCACTATTCTACTTTACTGGCATTCCTTATAAATCAAAAATTCAAACTAAAGTAGAATATAAAATCTAAAAAAATTTGTTCCAGCTGTATGTTTTGAATTAGCCCTTTGCCAAGTTGCTACATATTAGGGTTGGACAAAACCGGATAATCTGGAACCGGTATTGGAAAATTTTACAGGCGCTTTTACTTACCCGCCTGTTTATGCTTGTCAAGTTGGAACAGGCGCCCTTTCAACTTAGCCGCCTGTTCATGTTTATCTTGTTTTGATCATCCTTTTATTCACAAAGTGCGTGTTCCAATTTTCAACATTTTGGCAATGTCCTTGTCATTCATTTTAGGGGTTTTGTCCTTAATTTCATAATAACGCTTCATTAATTCCTTTTGTTCGCTGAGTGTTTAATGCTGTGGTTCTGCAAAAGAATTTTTAATTAATATAAATGAATAAATAAAATTGGGTTCGAAATACTCACCGATTTGGCTAAGTTCACGTTTCCAATTGTAAATTGTCCTATCAGTTATGCCCAATTCTTTCGTGACAACTTGATTTATTTGATTGGGATAAGAATTTTTGAATCCGGCCCGCTTTAACTCGGCTTTCATTTGATCAAATTTCTCTACCAATTTTTTTCGCTCATTTTTTGGCTCTCTTCGACTTAAGCCAAATTCTTTTTTCCATTCATATATTTTTTTGCGATTGACTTTTAAATGTTTAGCAATTTTCTTTTCAATTTGATTCCATTCTTTTGCCGAATATTTTCCTTTTTGCTTAAATTTGTTTTTCATTGCGTGGAATTTATCAATAATTTTTTGTTTTCGCTCATCTTCAGCAATTTTTGCGTTTGAAGAAAGTTCTTTCATTATTTCGTTCTGTTGTTCGCCATTTTTGACATTAGCAGAGTTATCAGACTCTGTGAGAGGAGGATTCTGATCAGTTGAATTTGGTTCAAATTGTCCAGAGTGATCAGATTCTGTGAGAGTAGGATTCTGATCAGTTGAATTTGGTTCAATTTGTCCAGAGTGATCAGATTCTGTGAGAGGAGGATTCTGATCAGTTGAATTGGGTTTTATTTGTCCAATTTGGGTGTTCTGTCGGTCGATTTGGGGATGGGCATTTTGCCCAAAGTTTGTTGGCGGCCTTTGCAAATCTTCGGCTTCATCGTTGTTCAACCATTCTTCTACGAATAATTCGTCAAATGTTTGGAGTGGTAATTCCTCCAATTCCTCTATTTGTACGGATTCGGCTTTGTCCTGTAAATTTGTTACGAAGAATGCCACCAAAATTAAAATCCAAAACTCTTCCATTTTATTTGGGCAGAAAACAACTTCTGAATTTACAATTATTTTATAATTTAATGCAAAATTTGATTGGAAAAATTTGGCAATAATTTTGTGTTAAAAAATTCCCATAAAAAGATTTTAAAGAATATAAATATTCACAAAATTAGAGTCCGGATGATCAGAAGTGGATAACAGCCACTTTTGCCAAAACTTTCTGTAAAAAACATTCGATAATTTCAACGAAAAATTGATTTGGAAAAATTTGTCAATTATTTTTGTGATAAAGAATTTTGTTTTAATATTAAATTTTTAAATATTAGTAAATATTATTTAGCTTTTGGCAAAAAAATTATTAAAGTAATAAATGACTGCCCACAATTAAAATGGGCATTCATATAAATGAAATTTTTTAATAATTATCTCGCCCCGAATCAATATTTTTTATGACTCGCATAATATTTACCAAACCTTTTGAACCGGGACAAAATCAATATTTCTGACATCTCATTAAATAATTGTCTTTCTAATAATATTCATCAGTTTATGAAAATGGCAATCGATTGTTAATAGTCAAATGATTAAATATATTTTTAAATAATTCAAATTCGTTCTTGGACAAAAAACATGCATAATGTCGAAGCCACGAACTATCGAAGACAGGAAACATAAAGCCACGAAATGACAACTCGGCCAAAAACCACGAAATGTCGGGAAAACTCTTTTTTTATCGGGTCTCTCTAACCGAGAAATTTTTCGGCTTTTTTGGGTCTCGATCTCGAGTCTCGGGGTCATTTCTCGGTATCAAGTCTCGACTCTCGAGTCTTGAGTAAATTTCAAGTCTCGACATCCCTAATAAATTTAATCGCTTCGTTATTTCGATCGCTTGATTATCGGTGGTCTCTGCTGATCAACGTCGTGTATAGAAAGCGACGTCACTGGCACAATATTTAGGGGTTATGCCCTTGAATAAAATTTCTTTTTTAAATTAAAATATTTATAAATATTTTTTACTGAGCATATGATGAAAATGAGGAAAATGAGTGATCAGCGATAAAGCGGCAGCAAAGAAGGCGTCGGACTTAGACAGAATTAGCCACTGTCCGGGAATTGAAAGGCACACACCGCTTCCTCTTTAGAAACTCCTTTATTTCCAAAAAGCCCAAAATGAACACAATATAGGGAAGAGGGATCAAAGTCAACAAATATTTACTTGAAGACAATCCCAAAATATAATCAATATCGACGAAGAAATAAAAATCCAAAAACCGAAGACGAATCCAAAATATAACGATATTAAGAACCGATTAAAGACAAACAAAATCCTAAAGAAAGAAATATCAATGGGATCTTTTGTCATTTGGCGAAATGTTTACATATTCAAATATGGAAATGGCCAGCAGAGTCCTACATCCCCCGCCTCCAGAAAGCCGCTGCCCTCAGCGGCGGTTGGTCCATCCTCCCCCGCGCCCTCGGAAGTCGCGTCCTCGTCGACTTGTTGGAGTAGGCCTGTTGAACCTGACGTCGGAAGACCCTGAAAAAAGGATTGGGGAGAGGGTTGGGTGCCCTTGGCACGCGCTTCGTTTGGCTGGATTGAAGTCGAATGACAAGGCGTTGCCTTATTCAAACGCCCGCTGTTTTGTGATGCGGCTCGGGTATCCGGATCTGAACTTGGTGGACCCCCTGGGCCCGATCGATTTTTGTACCGCGAGTTCACGAACACTCGTACTCCTCGGTGTAAATTCGCCGGAGTCGGAAAGAATTTCTCTTGCTTTCGGATATTTTTGTTTGAAAACCCCGAATTTTTATGATTGAGAAACGTTTGATCCGCATTTGGCGTTGCTTGGGTCTTTTTGAGAGCCGAATTGACGAATACGCGCCCAATTCCCGTTCTTCTGACATTTGGCCACTTTTGGGCAGAACAGTTCCTTCAGCAGATTTCTTTTGCTGGCACTTAACCGAATCGGGACACGGACTAAGACCGCAGGTTGGAGGGGTTTCCTGAATGCCTGGGGTTTTTTCCCCCATGTTTGGCTTCGAAGCATGCGTCGAACTTTTTGCCAACTCACCTTTTCCTGTAGCTACCGATTTCTTTTCCGTTTTTTCACCGGGATAAACCTGCCTGAATTTGTGAGCTAACCGTTTCCTTGCCTTCCGGTTTGTTTCCTTCCCCCCAATAAAAGATTCCACCAGCGTCTTCAACTTGTCTCTTTCCTTGGACACCAACACAAGCTGTTTTTCCAAAGCCTCAATTTTCTCCTCGGTTGCTCTCTTGGGTGAGGTCTCTTCCTTTTCCGACCGTTTCCTTTCCCCCTGGGGCTGCTGATCAACCCGACTTCCTTTGCAACCTCCATTCTCTGCATTCTTAGCAGCGCTGTGCACTTCCATGCTCCATCTTTTCGACACGGCTGAGTCTCCGTTTAAACCCGCTGAACAACTCGAGATATTCAGCCGGTGTGTGTTCGGTGTAAGGTTTTTGGGAAAAAACATTTGGAGTGGGCTGATTGGACTCCCCTTCATCCTTTCCCCTTTCACAAACTTACTGATTTCCTGGGTGGTAAAAGAAATTTTTAGAGGTAATTGCTTCGGAGCGTCGATTTCTCGACCAAATGTCCCGTTCGAAAGGATGTCTAAAAAGTTTTTCTGAGGGGGACTTTTTTGCAAAATTTGGACATTTTGACCTTCAACATTATCACCAACCCCGTTCTCCTCAATCGTCGCACTTGATCGATAGTGATCTATCGACTCTACCCCGCTGTCCTGTGGACTTCTTGTTTCAAGACTTTCGTCCCCATATAAAGCTTTTATGACTTCCGTCCTTAAAATTTTGATTGAGATTGTATTCCCAACTCTTGACACCGCCGCTGCCATTTCTTTCTGGGCTTTCCCTTTCACTTTGATCTGCAGCACCTCTACGATTTTCTCCGAACGCCATTCGGTAGTACGCGTCTCCAACGCCGTAAAGAAGTCCATTGTCGCTTTTCTGCCTTCCGTACCGTTCAAAATCGGCAACTCCTTTAACAGCTTCGCACACTGACCGGAGAGCTTCACTTGCTGCAGCTCCATCTCCCTTTCCATTTGTGCTACCTGCGCAGTTTGTTGGTTTGGCCATTGTTGAGGCACATAACCGTACTGGCTTGACTGAGGGAACGCGAATGCCTGGTATTGGACTTGTTGTTGCCCATTCGGGCTGAAATTAATTGGCACAACTCTTTCAGTCGTGTCCCCATAGCCATAAACCCTTTCCTGAGCACTAGGAGCTCCGCTTTCCCCAGGACCGCCCTGTCCGACCTCAAAATTCATGCTGTCCTGAGCAGGAGTGCCACGAGGAAGCACTCTATATTTAACGAATTCGCCCTGTTCTTGGACACCGAAACTCATATTTTGAGGAACCTGAGCACCGCGAGAAGGTGCTCTGCTTTGCCAAACCAACGGATTGTTTGGATACGCCGCCGTTTGATTTCGAATTTCCAGCTGATTTTGTCCGGGCTGTCCCCTACTCGAGTACGCCAAATAAATTCCTTCTTGCTGCAGCACTTGATTTTGGTCAGGAACTCTACTCACAAACCGGCTCTGACGGTTTTCACCAGAAATGGGAATATACGAAGTGGCCGCGAGAAAGCCACTTTGGTTTTGGACGGACCCGTAACAGCCCGAATTTTGATTTTGGAATACTGAAAGCTGTTGCGGAGGCTGGTGAGCACCCCTAACCGAATTTTCATTTCTCAAAAGACTGGGATTTTCGCAATGCAGCGCCGCGTGGAGACTCTGATAGCTTTCGTCGCCTCTGCGAGTTCGGTTTGAACACCAATTTTCAGTTTGAAACTGAGTTGAAATAAAATTCCCTTGATGCATTTCCAAGAAAAATTTCTAGTCCTTAACCTTGAAAATATAGAAATAAACCTTGGTAGAGTACTCGCTTTGAACGCGTGAGGCGTGTTTGAAGGTCCACCACGTCGGACTTAGACAGAATTAGCCACTGTCCGGGAATTGAAAGGCACACACCGCTTCCTCTTTAGAAACTCCTTTATTTCCCAAAAGCCCAAAATGAACACAATATAGGGAAGAGGGATCAAAGTCAACAAATATTTACTTGAAGACAATCCCAAAATATAATCAATATCGACGAAGAAATAAAAATCCAAAAACCGAAGACGAATCCAAAATATAACGATATTAAGAACCGATTAAAGACAAACAAAATCCTAAAGAAAGAAATATCAATGGGATCTTTTGTCATTTGGCGAAATGTTTACATATTCAAATATGGAAATGGCCAGCAGAGTCCTACAAAGGAAGAAACTCCTAAAAAAAATCTTGGAAATTTCACGGACCTGGCACAACACCATGTCCTGGTTGAGTTGAAGCCGCACATGGCTCACATATTTGTACATCAACGGCAGAAGGTCAGCGCGGAATAGGCGACAAATTTGTGCCCTTCACATGCGTGCCGTAGTTCATGTCGCAAGTTTTTGAATGGGGGGGGGGGGGGTGCATTTTTTGGAAGGAAAGGGTAAAAGGTAATATTTCAAATTTTTTTTTAAAATTCACAAATTATGGGACATTTAGGGCTCATGAATGTCCACCAGGGACAAATGATCGAATCAGAATAAACATTGATGACCTAATTTTTCTCTAATTTTTAGAAAATTCTTTAAAAAAACAGTAATAAAAATTCTCAAAAATTTCCTATGAATTCCCCAAAATTTAAAAAGTGCCTTGAGCAATTTTGTGGGACTAATGATTAGATGAATACCTAAAAATCGATATCTTTACAAATTGAACAGAAAGAAAATTGAAAGAAAAACGCCTGATGGTCGGCGTATAAATGCTGACCAAAGTTTGATCACAGATAATGGATAGGTAAAATGCGCGTAACAAAAATGCCATAAGAATAATGCCAAAGGGAAAAGTTCAAAGAGAGAT
The DNA here is from genome assembly GCA_020449905.1 of Globodera pallida. NCBI lineage: Eukaryota > Metazoa > Nematoda > Chromadorea > Rhabditida > Heteroderidae > Globodera > Globodera pallida. Next base: position 208,004 of record JAIXHY010000027.1, on the reverse strand, counting down.
AAATGCCAAAAGTGGACAGATTTGGGGTTCTTTCAAACATTGACCATTCAAATATTTCGCGAATTCAAGTTTTCAATTTCCTGAACATTTGAGCCGGCATTCTCTCCCACAAAATGACCATCTACAGAATTTGGATGAAATTACTGTCGTTTAAATTGCTTTTTCCAGCTAATCAAAGTAGCAGTAATCCAATTTTCTATCATTTTGACAATTTCCTTGTCACTATTTTTAGGATTTTCGTCCTTAATTGCATAATAACGTTTCATCAATTCCTTTTGTTCGCTGTGAGAGTGTTTATGTATTTGTGCTGTAAAAGAATTTTAGTTTAATGAAAATATGGTTGGAGGCCAGCCCTAATATTAGGGATAGCATTTCACGGTAAATGCCTTTTGCCCATAGGCCTTGAAAAAAAACAGCCTCTTCGCGTAAATGAAGCTCAAAATTAGGTTTTAATAATTATTTTAAAGAATAAATCTCACCGGTTTGGCCAAGTTTACGTTTCCAAGAGTAAATTGTTGTAAAAGAGGAAGCCCAATTCTTTTGCGACAGTTTTATCTAATTCATTTTTATATGAACTTTTGAATCCATCCGCTTTAACTCGGCTTTTCTCTGATCAAATTTCTCTATCAAATGTTTACGTTCTTCTTTTTTATAGACCACTTTTTGACTTATGCCAAATTCTTTTTTCCATTCATATATTTTTGAGCGATTGACTTTTAAATGTTTAGCAATTCTATTGCCAATTTGAACCCATTCTTTTTTAGAATATTTTTCCTTTTTGCTTAAATTCTTCTCTTAATTGCATGGAATTTGTCTATAATTTTACGTTTTTCGCTCATCTTCAGCAATATTTTCGTTTGAAGTCATTTGTTTCTTTTCTTCACCATTTTTGGCATTCTCAGAGTGATCAGACTCTGTGAGAAGAGGATTCTGATCAGTTGAATTTGGTTCAATTTGTCCAATTTGGGTGTTCTGACGGTCGATTTGGTGATGGACATTTTGTCCAAAGTTTGTTGGCGCCGGCGTTTTCAAATCTTCGGCTTCATCTCTGTCCCACCATTCTTCTACGAATAATTCGTCAAATGTTTGGAGTGGCAATTCCTCCAATTGTACGGATTCGGCTTTGTCGAGCGAATTTGTTGCAAAAAATAAGACCAAAATTAAGATCCAAAATTCTTCCATTTATTTGGGCAAAACCTAAAAATTTAAGGACATTTATATGAATTTTTCAATTAAATTATGGAATTTTATTTTTTACAAATATGAATAAATATTACAATTGAAATGGCGCATTCATATAATTTATTCTACCCGAATCAATATTTCTGACATCTCATCGCAAATTTTAAGACATTGGAGATTTTGCGAAAGCCCATGACGTGGCACATCAACGGCACCTAGCGAGATCGGCATCGAATGATTAGCTGAAAACCTAATAAAATCCTCTCATTGCTCGCTTTTTGTTATTAAATGTTATTTGTTAATGGCGGCACTTATTTCATTAAAAGTTTTGGCGACGTCTTTCGTATAAATTCCAATCCAATTCGTTTGTATTCAAAGTTTGAACGCGCATCTCCCCTCCATCTTTTGCAGTTTGCCATAAATTGACTGGTTTATATTAAAAACTGTTCATTCAAAAAGCATTAAAATACAACGAAAAACAAATAATGATCGAATTCATGCTCTTGGAATGATTTTGAAGCATATTGATTTTTGGAAAATTCGTATTTTCAAAAATTGTTCTAATTCGGGTCCTCCAGTTTGTGTAAAATATTGGAATAAGTGTAGTTCTGCGAATTTAACATATTATATATAATTTAAAGCGGTTTTAAATCGGTTGTAATTTTTGAAAATTAAGGAAACCCCTACTTTTTTAAGTTACTCCAAAGCCGGAGAGAATAACTGGGGAAAAGTTAGAGACTTCAAGAGCAAAAGAGAGAAAGGTGATGGGTGAGGGAGGTTCCGGTTACCGTACCGTGCCGAACACTACTTTCCAAGTCCATCTAAGGCACTAATTACATTGAAAACATATTTTAACAATTAATTTTCTTCAGTTGGACAAAAAGAGGGAGGATGGGGCAGGGTAAGATGAGATTTTTAATGCACCGATGCGGGGATTTTTAAAATTTTGAGATCGAATCCCTGATTAAAGATATTATCGAACCCCGACCCAATTCGCTTTTCAAAATATGTTGTTTTTTATTGTTGTATTTGTTCTAGGGTTTTTTTTTTTGCCTTTTCATCGCTTAGTCATCCCGCTTGCTTTTTTTGTTAAAGTTTATTCGTATAAAATCATTGAGCCATTCATTTCAAATACTTTCCGAATTTGAGTTCCCAATTTCCTGAACATTTCCTTCGACAAAATTTGGATGCAATTGCTGTCGTTTAAATTGCTTTTTCCATTACTACCAAAGTGACTTTTTCCAATTTTCAACATTTTGGCAATGTCCTCGTCACTAATTTTAGAATTTTGGTCCTTAAATTTCATAATAACTTTTTCATCAATTCCTTTTGTTTCACTGTGGGAGTGTTTATAGTTTGGTTCTGTAAAAGAATTTTTATTAATATAAATTAACAAAAATTGGTCTCGAAATACTCACTGGTTTGGCCAAGATTCACTTTTTCCAATTGTAAATTGTTGCAAAACTGAGGCCCAACTCTTTTGCGACAGTTTTATCAATTTGTTTGGGATATGAGTTTTTGAATCCGTCCCGCTTTAACTCGGCTTTCATTTGATCAAATTTCTCTATTAAATATTTACGTTCTTCCTTTTCATTGAACATTCTTCCACTTATGCCTAATTCTTGTTTCCATTCATATATTTTTTTGCGATTGACTTTTAAATGTTTAGCAATTTTCTCCTCAATTTGAGTTCTGTCTTTTGTCGAAAATATTCTTTTTTGCGCAAATTCGTCTTTTATTGCGTGGAATTTGTAGATAATTTTGCGTTTTCGCTCATTTTCAACAAATTTTTTGTTTGATCTAATTTCTTCCATTATTTGGCTTTGCTCTTCACCATTTTTGGCATTATCAAAGTGATCAGACTCTGTGAGATGAGGATTCTGATCAGTTGAATTGGGTTCAATTTGTCCAGAGTGATCAGACTCTGTGAGAGGAGAATTGTGATCAGTTGAATTGGGTTCAATTTGTCCAAAGTGATCAGATTCTGGGTGAGGAGGATTCTGATCAGTTGAATTGGGTTCAATTTGTCCAGAGTGATCAGACTCTGTGAGAGGAGAATTGTGATCAGTTGAATTGGGTTCAATTTGTCCAATTTGGATGTTTTGCCGGTCGATTTGGTGATGGAAAGTTTGTTCAAGCGTTAATTTATGCCATTCTTCGGCTTTGTCATTGTCCCACCATCCTTCTCCGAATATTTCATCAAATGGTTGGAGTGGCGTTTCCTCCAATTGTACGGATTCGGCTTTTTCAGATGAATTTGTTGCAAAGAATAACACCAAAATAAAAATCCAAGACTTTTCCATTTTATTCAGCACGCAATTGAAATGGGCATTCCTTCATATAAATGATATTTTTTAATAAGTATCTCACCCGAATCAATATTTATGACATCTCATAATATTGCCTAAACCTTTTGAACTGGAAGCAAATCAATATTCCTGACGCTCATAGAATATTTTATTTATAATAATATTCACCATTTTATAAAAATGGCGATCGTTGTTAATAGCCGTATGAAAAAATTTTTTTAAATAATTCAAATTTGCCTTGGTGGAAAAGTGACATTTCCGCTTGAAAAATGGCAGCCAAAGTACCGCACACCGACAACGGCGGCCAGTAGGTGGGGCGAGACTTCGGGCCACGGAGGACGTCCGCGTGCGCCCGCTCTGCGCGTCCCCGCGCGCTGGCCCCCCCCCCCCCCAGGCTCGTCAGAATTCTTCCTCCGCCCTCCGTCTCGCCTCACTACTTGCTCCGTCATCGCATCGCATGCTCGCTGTTGGCGGGCCGCCAGCGGCCGTTCAAAGGGGATTTTGTGCGATGTTGCGCATTATCATGAAATTATGATTAATTTGTTGTCGGAACATAAAAATATTTTCTAAATTTGGGCTTTTATGGAAAGCAAGAATAATCATGGACCGTCATGGGACGCATAAAAGTTTATGGGACGCGAGGTGCCGTCCGTGCCCATTGATTTTGCTGCACTTTGTAGAGAGTTTTTAACCAAATAACCCTTTAGATCCTATATTAAATTATTTTTGACTCATTTTGTTTGTAATTATTAAAAAAACACGAAACGTCTTTTTTATTAACGAATAGTTTCATACACATTTTGCTAACATTGATTATTCATTTAAATATTTCCAGCGTTCGATTTATCAATTTCCTGAATGTTTGAGCCGGCATTCTCTTCCCCAGAATGGCCATCGACGGAACTTTGAAGGAATTGCTGTCGTTTAAATTGACTTTTCCATCTATACAAAGTGTCTATTGCAATTTTTAACATTTTGCCAATTTTCTCATCACTAATTTTAGAATTTTTGTACCTTAATTTCGTAATAACGTTTCATCAATCCGTTTGTTCGCTGTTGACGTATTTATTTGGTTCTGTAAAAGGAATCAATGAATAAATAACAAATTTGGCTAACACTCACTGGGTTGGCCAAGTTTACGTTTCCAATTGTAAATTGTTGCAAAACTAAGGCCCAACTCTTTTGCGACAGTTTTATCTAATTCATTTTGAGAGTTTTTGAATCCGGCCCGCTTTAACTCGGCTTTCATTTGATCAAATTTTTCTACCAAATATTTTACGCTCATTTTTTTCCTTTCCAAAGTTATGCCTTTTTCGACTTAAGCCAAACTCTTTTTTCCATTCATATATTTTTGAGCGACTGACTTTTAAATGTTCAGCAATTTTCTGATCAATTTGGTGCCATTCTTTTGTTAAATATTTTCCTTGTTGCCTAAATTCGTCTTTCATTTCGTGGAATTTGTCGATAATTTTACGTTTTTTCTCATCTTCCGCGTTATTCACAGAGTGATCAGACTCTGTGAGAGGAGGATTCTGATCAGTTGAATTGGGTTTAATTTGACCAAAGTGATCAGACTCTGTGAGAGGAGGATTCTGATCAGTTGAATTGGGTTCAATTTGTCCAAGCTGATCAGTTGAAATGGGTTCAATTTGTCCAATTTGGGTGTTCTGCCGGTCGATTTGGTGATGGACATTTTGTCCAAAATTTGTTGGCGGCGTTTTTAAATCTTCGGCTCCATCTTTGTCCCACCATTCATCTACGAATAATTCGTCAAATGTTTGGAGTGGCAATTCTTCCAATTTTACGGATTCGGCTTTGTCCATTGAATTTGTTGCAACGAATGCCACAAAAATTAAAATCCAAAACTTTTCCATTTTATTTGGGCAAAAACAACTTCTGAATTTACAATTTAAAAATTCAATAGCAAAATTTATCACTAATTTTGTGTTAAAGAATTTCTCGGAAAAAGATTTAAAAAATAATAAATATTCACAAAATGAAATAAAATAACTAAATAGTGAATTTTTTAGCCCAAATAAATTGTATGCGATTATTTTCCAAATTTCTGCCAACCCTAAAATTATTGATCACAATTGGAGGAAATGGTGACAATTTCCGGGCGTTTCTATTAAAGACCGGATGATCAGAATTTGCCAGGGATAACATCCAATTTTGCCAAAACACTTCTCCTAGTTCCAACAATTTTTGCGCAAATAAAACAAATTTTTAAAGTTTTGAACCTAACCTATTTTAGTGTCCTGAAACAAAGATTTTTTTTAATTCCAACCATTTTTTTTGAGAAAAGCTAAATCGGTTAGCTTTCGCTTAATCAAAGGTTCAACAAACAGAGAGCTTTTGAATATTATCGATTGTTTGATAGCTTTCCTAATGATTAAATTTCCATGGCCAAAATCACTCAAAACGATTAGCGCCTGGATGAGGGGTTCCAAAATTTTTAGAAATCGTAATTTATTTTTTTGCATATTTTGTGTCTATTTGAGAGTTTTTACCCATTTTATGTCTTTTTAGAAAAATTTTGTGCTCGTTTAGGCGACTATTTTGTAATTATTCTTGCCCAAAAGTAGCAGCCTATTTATTTAAATTTTATTTTTTTTAAAGTTTACCCGGCAGAAATAGACAAAATGTTTAAAAGTTTCTATTCTGAGCATTTTTTTTTGCCAATAGTGTATGGTCAACGAAGTAAAAATTCTAACATATTAAGAATTAAATCATTCATTATGTACAAAATGTTGAAAATTAAAAAGTGAAATTAATCTTTAGTAATTTAAGAAAAGCTTTATTGGAAAGTTTATAAAAAATAAAAGATGATTCTGTTGCGGATACAGCCGAAGGAATTAGAAAGAAACGTGAGCAGATATGGGGTTTTTTCAAACATTGGCAATTAAAATATTTCACGAATTTGAGTTATCAATTTCCTGAAAATTTGAGTCGGCATTTTCTTCTTGCCCATCAACAGAATTTGGATGAAATTGCTATCCTTTAGATCAGGGCTCGCAGATGAAAATTTTCAAAAGCCTCATTTGGCAGGGAAAAAAACCTCATTTGGGACCAAAAAACCTCATTTTGCTAAAATCATGTTTTTTTTTGCGCGCGGTTTTTCCAAATACTTTTTTTAGTGGGGGAGGGGGGGGGGGTCGGCGGTGCCGATAGGCGCCGCCGAGAAAATTTCGCATTTTTTACTCGATTTGTTAAGAGATTGCAGCTAAAGTTGCAGAAGATGTGATGCTTTTTTTGCTCTAAAAAACAAATTGAAAATGGCGTTTTTTATTAAGAAAATTCCCAATTATTTCAAACCGGAACACGCTTTTTCATTAAAAAAAAATACACAAAAAAATAGAAAAACATTACGCCAAATATTCAAAATTAATAGAAATTTTCGATTTTATTAGGGAAATTCGCAAAAAGCCTCAAAAAACCTCATCAAACTCCAAAAAGCCACAAAATGAGGCTAAACCTCATTTTAAAAATTTAGCCTCATCGGACTATCAAAAAGCCACAAAATGAGGCTAAAACCTCAGATTTGCGAGCCCTGCTTTAGATTCCCTTTTCCATCTACTCAAAGTGGCTCTGAGCATTTTGGCAATGTCTTCGTCACTAATTTTAAGATTTTGGTCCTTAATTTATAATAACGTTTCACCAATTCCTTTTGTTGGCTGTGGGAATGTGTAAAAGAATTTTTAATTAATATAAATAAATAAATTAAATTGGTCGAAAAACTCACCGGTTTGGCCAAGTTCACGTTTCCAATTATAAATTGTTCTAAAAACCGGCACCCCTAAAAAAGCAATGACCCGCAAATGAAGGAAAAACTACGAAAAATATTGTCTCATATTTGGCGAAAATGACACTTTTCCTCCAGGGCCAATTATAAATATTTACGAAATGTTAGGAATATTGTTTTGGAATTTTGCCATCTTTAAAATGATGGCTATTATTCTAAGTACAAATATGTTTAGAAATAATTGGTAAATAAGTTTTTACGCTAATGTTTAATAAATAAATAAGGCTTGATTTTTATTTTATTTAATACACAAGTCCAAATAGTGTAAGTTAATTAAATAAAGTGCTCATGTTGTTTGCAAAACGGTGATTATAAATAAGTTATCAGCAAGATTTAAATACAAGTCTTAGTGGCAACTAAATAAAACTTGACGTATTTCAAACGCACCTTATTTAAATGTTTATTTTTGGTAATGGAAAAAACCAAATTTAAAAAAATACTTTTATTTAAAAGTTTCTATAAATAAACACGTAAGGAAAATGCAAATCTTTTTTCTACAAAGTTTCAAATTTGGGAATGACGTAATCACAATTCAGCATATACATTCAGAGCTTGTGTGCGCCGGAAACGCCAGGGCTGGAAATCACATTGTTCGGGTGTGGCACATTTTGGTGTGCATCATTTCCTGGAATAAAGCACCATTTTCAATCCTTTTTAAATTATTTTTTCATTTACACTAATATTAATTAAGACCATTAACCTTTGCTTGGGTTGTTGAAAAACACGTCCGTAATGTGAATGTTGTGCAAATTGCCAATGTTGTGAATGGCGCCAATTTGGTTTTCAAACTTTTGACTCAAATTGCCCCAGGCTGATGATGTATTGCCAACATGGTCTGTAGCTGAAGAGGCCAACTCGAACATGGCTTTAACGAAGCTGAGACTGTACGCGCATCCGTCTGAATGCCAGCAAGAACAATCAATAAACCTGAGGATCGCTGTTCATTTAGATAACGCCAACTATTAGCAAAATCTCAGCCAATTATTGCAGCAGTTTGTTGCATTTCTGGTTGTTACTAGGGTTAAAGTTACCGAATCCCATTAATTTCGGTATTCTGTAACTACCGTAACCGTGAGTAGAGTCCACGCTCTGTCAGCTTACACCAAAAAGAGTTTCGGGCTGGTATTGTCTATGTTACGGAAAATTTCGGTAATTCCAAAATTGACAGTTTTGAGCGGACCATTCCTGAATCCCAAGTTAATTTTGGGCATTCTTTCAACGAAAATTTACAAAATGCTACATTTTTAAAAATTTAATCTCAGCAGAATGATATATTTTGTTCCTATAATTGTCCAATTCCAAAATTTACCAGGAAATTCCTTAATTTGTTCAAAGCGATAACCGTAACATCTATAAGTGCTGTCAGATTGTTTTCGTGGGGTCTACTAACTAACTACCTGTTGAAGAAAGTTTCGCATTAATTGTATTCACAATTTGGTCACCACCGCCATTGGGGCATCTACCCATTGAGCTTAGTGCACTTTTGACGGCATTCTCGACATCATTGGCGTTTTTTCAAGCCGCCGACTCAGTCATTGTCGATGCGAACGCGTCAACATGGGAGGCCATCAGAGAAACCACCTGCTGACTGCCCGGACAGCACGGGAATTCTGCGAATTAAAATTCCAATTCCAATTACAATTAAATTATAAAGTGTCTAACGTGGGGCCGAAATGCAACATTTGCATAGCAAACCGACAATTGCGATGATGGCAAACAGTGCTGCAGGGGGAGAAGACATTTTTGATAAAATTTATTCGAATTTGCTAAGTGAATTTAAGTGACTGTTGGATGTTCTGGAGCGTTTAAATACTATTTGATAGATCAGAGTCGTCGAGAAAGACTGTTGGCCGACGTGGAATGATAGAAAAAACAAACAATTTAAAAGTCGGAAATGATGAAAGCCACGAGACGCCAGCAATTTTCACATAAATCTATCGGATTCCAGCAATTTCCGACTTTAAATTTGTTTTGTTTTTTCTATTATTCCACCGCAGCTAACAGTCCTAAGATGAATGAGTTTTGGCTTTTAATTTTTGTATGATTTTTACCATTTAGTTATTTTATTTTATTTTGTGAATATCTATAATTCTTTAAAATCTTTTTGCGAGAAATTCTTTAACACAAAATTATAGACAATTTTTGCAATCGAATTTTCCATTTAATTAATTGTAAATTCAGAAATGTTTTTTTCCCAAATAAAATGGAAGAGAATGATTTTAATCAACATTATTCACTTCAATTCTATTTCATAATGTTTTAGCATGTACCTTCGAGGCTTAAAGCTCATTTTTGCTAACTGTGTCTGGTCAAATGCGTCTTCTCATAAAAATTTCGGTATAAATTTTAAAACAAAAAAAATCTCTCATATTGTTTGAGTGGTGATGCCTCTTTTGCGCCGGCACATTTGCGCTGGAGACATTTGCGCCGGCAAAGTTTTAAAATTTTTTTTTTGTCTGCTTTTCGCAAGGGTTAATTTTTTCGCACTTATGGGTTCGCTAGGCTTAGGCCTAAGCCACCCAGACTTGGGGTTCGCGGAGTCGACTGACATATATTTGTAAGGAAAATCAAATGTTTTGTTATTTCTTCAGTTTTTTGCAAAAAATTCAAAATCAAAAACCTCAGGGTAGCTTAGGCGAACCCCCGGAGCGCCCCATCATAAATCAACTTACATCGTCATCTTTGCCTGGACGAAAAGGCTTGCTTTTTTTTTTAATCGAAAGAGGAGCTCATTTAGCAACTTTTGAACCTGGCCGATTTAAATCGCCCCAAAGAAAATTTTTTGCAAAATGCCGTCAAAGATTTGAGGTAGTGAACTTTTTGAGGTTTTTCGATTTGAGCGTATCGATGCCGAATGCGTAGCCGTCTGTCCTCGCTTACTAAAAGATGGAGCAAAGACTGCTGCATCGTTTAAAAAAAATTTCATGGCTTTAGCACAAAGTTGAAGGGGTTCAGGGCGCTGAGGCCGGTACGAGCCTCAAAAAATGGCTTGCTGGGACATGACAGTAGTGTAAGGTGCAACAATTTTTTTGAAGGAAAAAGTTTAAGACTAAATGGATTAAGGGTGGGTAGTTTAACATGCTGATTCCAGAAATGAAAAATTTTTCTCCTACGACAAAGTGTCGACAAGTTATGTGACAAAGTGTCTAATAGCTGGGGCGGGCGGGAATTGTGGAGGAGAGTTTGGGGAAGTTTGAATATGTTGTTTCAGTGCTCAGACAAAGTGTTGAAAAAATGGACAAAGTGTCTAAAAAGGGAAAATGAGGCAGAGCGAGCGCGCGCAGCCTTCGTTAGCGGGCGGCGAGCGCGCGAAGCCTTCGTTGCTGGAGGGGGAGCGCGCGAAGCTTTTGTTAGCAGGCGGGCAAGCGCGCGGAGTGAGTTCACGGAATATGGATGGGGGTAAGGGGGCTCGCCCTTCGGTACAGGCGAGCGGGCAAGCGCGCGAAGTGCGCGGAGCGAGTGCACGGAATGTGGAGGGGAGTAAGGGGCTCGCCCTCCGGAACAGGCACGCGGGCGAAGCCCGCATTAAGCGAGCGAAGCGAGCGTAGGGAAGGCTGTGGTACGCGGGCGAAGCCCGCATTAAGCGAGCGAAGCGAGCGTAGGGAAGGGTGGGGTACGCGGGCGAAGCCCAGCTTTGAAAAAAAATTTTTTTCCAAAAATTCGAAAAATTTATTTTTTTAAAAACAACTAAAACTGACTAGAGACAGCTTTCAAATCTATCACAGGCATGCCCGCGCGGTGACTAGTTAGACTTCAAAAAAAAATTTTTAGGTGTGGGGAGATTTGTTCAACCAAATGTTTGAATTCGGGTTCGTTGTTCGACATTAGCTGAATCCGAGTCCGATTCGGGTTCTAATCATACTTTTACCTAGAAAACATGCTTTTAAAATTAAAATGTGCACAACGGCGCCAAAATGTCCAAATTACCAGGGCCGCCAAACTGGCCGCGCCCTATTGGCAGCGCTAAACTGTCCCCGACCGTGCCCAAAAGTAGCAGTCTATTTATTAATTTATTTTTTAAAAAGTTCACCCGGCTATGAAATAGAGAAAAGTTTTAAAAAATTTCTATTCTGGGCATTTTTTTTTGTTGCAGAAGTTTATGGTTAAGAAAAATTGTGCACAAATTTCGAAAATTTTGCCGATTTTCGTTTTTTCAAAAACGCTAATAAAAGTGGATTGTCGAAATTCTATTGCCCATTCATTCAAATACTTCCCGAGTTCGAGTGCCCAATTTCTGAACATTTGGGCATTCTTTCAAAGAATGCTTATCGACAGAATTTTGATGAAATTGCTGTTGTTTAAATTGTTTCTTCCAATTAACCAAAGTGGTTTTTCCAATTTTCAACATTTTGACAATGTCCTCGTCACTAGTTTTAGAATTTTGGTCCTTAATTTCATAATAACGCTTCATTAATTCCTTTTGTTCGCTATGGGAGTATTTATGTTGTGGTTCTGTAAAAGAATTTTTAATTAATATAAATAATTAAAAAATTGAGCTCGAAAATACTCACTGGTTTGGCCAAGTTCACGTTTCCAAGCGTAAATTGTTCTATCAGTTATGCCCAACTCTTTCGCGACAACTTGATTTATTTGATTGGGATAAGAATTTTTGAATCCTGCCCGCTTTAACTCGGTTTTTCTCTGTTCAAATTTCTTTATTAATTTTTTCCGATCATTTTTTGGATTTCTTCGGCTTAAGTCTAATTCTTTTTTCCATTTATATATTTTTTTGCGATTGACTTTTAAATGTTTAGCAATTTTATTCTCAATTTGATGCCATTCTTTTGTCGAAAATTTTCCTTTTTGCTTAAATTCGTCTTTTATTTCGTGGAATTTGTCAATAATTTTACGGTTTTGCTCATCTTCAGCAATATATTCGTTTGAAGAAATTTCTTTTTGTTCTTCACCATTTTTCGCATTCTCAGAGTGATCAGACTCTCTGAGAGGAGGATTCTGATCAGTTGAATTGGGTTCAATTTGTCCAATTTGGCTGTTCTGGCGGTCGATTTGGTTATGGACATTTTGTCCAAAGTTTGTTGGCGGTCTTTGAAAATCTTCGGCTTCATCGTTGTTCAACCATTCTTCTACGAATAATTCGTCAAATGTTTGGAGTGGCAATTCCTCCAATTCCTCCAATTGTACGGATTTGGCTTTGTCAATTGAATTTGTTACAAAAAATGAGACCAAAATAAAAATCCAAAACTCTTCCATTTATTTGGGCAAAAAACAGCCTCTGAATTTACAATTTAATTTTATAATTTAAATGCAAAATTTCAAAAAGTTGTCAATAATTTTGTGTTAAAGAATTTCTCGCAAAAAGATGTTAAAAGAATTATAATTTATAAATATACAGAAAATAAAAATAAAAATGGTGAATTTTTTAGCCCAAATAAATTGGAGTCACTCAGAAAATCAATAAGGCCCATCATTTTCGCAATTTCTGCCTACCCTAAAATTATTTATACAATTGGAAGGAAATGGTGACAATTTCCTGTCTTTTCTATTAGAAACCGCATGATCAGAATAGGGATAACATCCACTTTTGCCAAAACTTTCTGACAAAACAAAACAAAAAACTTCCACCCTCGAAACCAATAAAAAAAATAATTTCAACGGATAATTCGATTTTGAAATATTTGTCAAATCTTTTTTGTGTTAAAGAATTTCTTTTAATATTCAAATTTTTAAATCTTAGCTTTGGCAAAAAAAAATTTTTGAAAATAATAAATGACAGGCCACAATTGAAATGGGCATTCATATAAATGATATTTTTTAATAAAATATCTCACCTAATCAATATTCCTCACGTCTCATAGAGAATATATTTTTTAAATCCATTTATAAAAATGGCGATCGTTGTTAATAGCCGTATGAAAAAAAAGTATTTTTAAATAATTCAAATTCGACCTGGTGGAAAAGTGGCATTTCCGCTTCTGTTGGCATTTACGCCACAGATGAATACAATGTTTTTTGTAACTTTTCCTCCATTTTGATCTTTGCGCCGCAGGGAAATTTCAATTTTTGCGTTGCAGAAAAATTTTAATTTTTTAGTGGATTAAGCGCCGCTATAGCTTGCATAATGAATGTGTGGGTTCAATTCCCGAAGGTGAAAACTATTTTTTCATTTAATTAATGTTCAAATAAAATGTTTTAAATACATTATTTTATTAAAATTTATTTAACAAAATAACAAAAATGTTAAAGGCAAAATAATTTTTTATTAAAAGAAAGAAGGAAAGGGGGCAAGGAGCAAGAGGAAGGAAGGAAAAAGGGAAGGCAGAAAAGGACAAGAGAGTAACGGAAGGGTGAAGAGGAAGAGAAGGCGTGTCAGGACAAAATCCCTAACGGTCAAAATCCCTAATAAGCCAAAAGCGGACAAAATCCCTAATAACCCAAAAACGGTCAAAATCCCTAACGGTCATAATCCCTAACGGTTAAAATCCCTAATAAGCCAAAAGCGGTCAAAATCCCTAATGCCTTAAAAACGGTCAAAATCCCTAAGAAAATCCCTAATAGCGGAATTTCCGTTTTTTTAACCTTTGAATGAGATTTGATAGGTCTAAACGCTAGTAACTCAGCCTTAACTGTAAAATGCACGCCAATCTTTTGTCAATTTTCAATTTATTAACCAAAAAAAAAAGAAGCAAAAATTGCACTTCTTGTTCAACAATAATCAATTGATCACCGCGTTAAAAAATATGATTGATAAGTATCAAGCATTGTAAATTTCAGAATCGTTTCCAGTATTCTTCTCTTCGTAGATCCAATTGGCGCACGTTCAACTAGTTATAAGTTGAGTCGACGTCCACCTCTTGATTTGGTCTCCAATTCATCCCTTAGCGTGCCGCACTGCGAATTTTCGGGAGGTTCAGCTCAATGGTTGTGCTCTTCCTCTTATTCTGCCCATGAGACAATCTTCCTCTTCGGAATCAATAATTGCCGCATAAAAAACAAATCTCAAAAGATAGCTTCTTTAAGTCAAACATTACGGAAACACACAAGCAGGGCTAAGATTTTTAGATTCCCTTTTTCTGCAGCTTTCTTTTGATAAGTTATGCACGCATAAACATTTTTTTAGTCGGAAATTTTATCGTTTTTACGAAGTATTTGGGTTTAAAAAACAAAAGCTATTTTGTAGTTTTGAGCCTGAAAATCTTAGCTCTGCAGATAGTAAGTAAGTTATAAATACAAAAACTAACAAACCGGCGACTGATTCGACCGGTGCAACGGCGTTTAACCGTCTCAATGCCTCCTCATAATAGCACGTGGGTTTTCCTTGCTGTAAACAGTGTACACAAATCACTCTCTCGCCGATTGACGAAGCATCCGATACACCATAACTGCTCCCACGGAGTAGGCGCGGCACGAAAGTCCCATCAACCGAAAATTTTAAGTTGAGGTGGAGAAATCAACAACTAAATATAAAAAAATAATTGGATGCGAAAAGACAAGCTTGGTAGACTAATTGTTCGCGCTGTGTGCGCCTAATCATTACATATATGCTTATAGTTTGAAAAGATGAATCTAAAAGTTAGTTTTAAATCTATAAAATTGACGCAAACCACTCTATTTTTCGAGAATTGCAAAATTAGGGATTTTGTCCGCTTTTGGCTTATTAGGGATTTTGTCCGTTAGGGATTTTGACCGTTTTTGGGTTATTAGGGATTTTGACCGTTTTTGGGTTATTAGGGATTTTGACCGTTAGGGATTATGACCGTTAGTGATTTTGACCGATAGGGATTTTGTCCTAGCGCCAGAGAAGGGGGTGGGGGTAAGGAAGAGATGAACGGAAAGGAAAAAGAGATGAACGGAAGGGAAGAAGAGATGAACGGAAAGGAAGAAAACCGAAGGGAAGAGAGGACCGGAAAAGTGGGAATTTCTACTTTATAGGGTATAAATTCAAAAATTTAAAAATATATACCAATCGACTCCTCTCCTCGAGCTGAGCACGAATCTGCAAAAATTTTCGCGCGGAAAGCACTCTGTCAAAAGTTCTAAGCCCGCGTTAGGCTGAGGCCTAAGCCTAAGCCCGCGTTAGGCTGAAGCCTAAGCCTAAGCCCGCGTTAGGCTGAGGCCTAAGCCTAAGCCCGCGTTAGGCTGAGGCCTAAGCCTAAGCCCGCGTTAGGCTGAGGCCTAGCCTAAGCCCGCGTAAAATTGTGGATGCCTAATTGTATGATTTTTAGATCCATTATGCCTCTTAACTTGTTTTTGCTTTATGATTTGTGTAGCTCCAAAGGAAGATTGTTAGAGCAGCTTCAGAAGTGGAACTTAGTTCCAGTGGAAGGGGAATATAAATGCCCGGATTGTAATAATAATATGGTGCTACACTCTGATGAATCGAGGTTTAAAATGCAAAATGTAAAATAAATCTCCGTAAAATAGGATTGGTGGCTGGCGATGGCACTGTAATAACAAAGTTTCGATTCGTAAGCAAAAACCAGTCGCATTCAATTGTTATGTTTCGTTTTGCTCCGTTACTTTTTTTGCCAAAAGCAAACTTGAGATGCGGCAGTTGCTGGCCTTTGTCAATCTTTGGGTAGACAATGTATCTTTGATAGTCATTAAGAAGCAAACCGATATATCAAACTGGAATAATCTTGTAAACTGGGCTTCATATTGTAGAGAGGTCTATAGAATTAGGTTTTTTCAATTGCAATAAAATTTGTAGGTAGTGTTTTATTCAATAATGAACGAGAAGCAGAAGCTCGGTGGCTGTGGAGTCGTTGTAGAAATTGATGAGTCGAAGGCAATTTTAATTCTAGGATTTCGATAGTTACATGTTTTAGTTTGGAAAGCGCAAATATCACAAAGGGCACAGGGTCGAGGGACAATGGGGTTTTGGCGGATACGAGAGAGGGACAAAGCGTATTTTCATGGTCACCGTTGAAAAGCGGTGGATTTTAGAAGATTTGCTTTATTAGTGCAACTTTTTAATTGACAAGAACACATTGGTGCCTTTGATTCTCGCATGGATTGAAAAAGGAACGACTATCATAAGTGATTGTTGGAAAAGTTACGAATGTTTGGATTTTGAGAAGAATGAAGTGCGCGGCACATTTGAATATGATGATTTGTTAGATGAAGCGGGATTCAAGCATCTGACGGTCAACCACAAAATTAAATTCAAAGATAAAACCTCCGGCGCTTGCACCAATGCGATAGAGTCTTCTTGGGGTCACGCAAAGACTTCATTCTTGGCAAGGGGTCGCAAAAAGGTCCATATTCTAGGGAACCTCGCCCGGTACATTTTTCAAAAGCGCTGTAAAGAGTTTGATCTTGATCGGACGGCAGAATTTTTGTGTATGGCCGGAAAAATGTACTTTAAATTCTCAATTTTTATTTTATATTGACGCATCAAATAACATATTTTCACACAATTTTTTAGAATAAAATATTTCCCAAAAATGTTGACCAAAAGGGTTCCCCCTATGGTTTTTGGCCAAATTTGTGGGGCCATAACTTTGACAAAGAGGTTTCGGCGCAAAATTTGATGGTCAGCTCGATGAGAAGAGCCGATTGGTATATGATTTGTCGAATTTCAAGCGACTTACGTTAAAAACCATTTTAGCCTGGCTTTTCAATGCAAATGTTTTTATTTTATTGACCTGAGAAAATAACATTTTATTGCGTCTGGGAAATGAAGTCTTCGAACATTGGGTCCGGAAAACCGAGAATTTTGGTTCGGTTCGGTTTGAAGCGGAAATCGTCGGTTCGGTTATTCGTTTTGTTGTTTGGCCCAAATAAAATGGCAGAGTTTTGCATTTTAATTTTTGAATTAATTTTCTTCAGTTGGACAAAAATATGGAGGAGGGGAAGGGTAAGATGAGAATTTTTAATTCTCCGCTGCGGATTTTTAAAATTTTGAGCTACCAGGGATGGGCGGAATTCCGTTTTCCGTTGTTTTTGGGCCTTTTTTCCGTTTTCCGTTAAAATGCCCTTTTAACGGAAAAAAACGGAAAAAATATACACCCTTAAGAATGGGATTTTGAAACATGGGATTGCAGTTTGGTTGTGGTGTAATGGTGAGTGGTCGGGAGCAGAGACGGGCGAAACTCGGCTCACACCCGAAGCCGAAACTCGAAACGAAACAAAATGTTTTCCCGAACCCAAAACACGAAACTCGAAACCCCAAAATACCCGAAATTTCGGGTGTTACCCGAAACCCAAACCGAAATTTCGCCCATCCCTGGTCGGGACAGGTAAGTGTGGGTGGAGTGGGGGTTCAGATCTCCGACTATGTTAGTGATCTTTCTGACTTTTTTTGACCATTTACGGTGGTGTAAACAATTTTAACTTTTTTTAATTTAAAAACAAATATTTTAGATGACAATTCATAAGTTTTTCATTCATTTTTTGTTGGAACAAAATTAAAAACGTGGGGGAGGGAACAATTTTTGGACCTAATTTTCTTAACAAATCTTGTTCAATCTTCAAGAAAATTTTTACGGCCGGCGCCTATCGGCACCAGGGCTGGGCGAAGTTTCGGTTTCGGGTGACACCCGAAATTTCGGGTATTTTGGAGTTTCGGGTTCGGGTAATTACCCGAAATTTCGGGTATTTTGGAGTTTCGGGTTCGGGTAATTACCCGAAATTTCGGGGAAAATGCACCCCTAAAGACCGGATTTTGGACTGAAGTAATTTTTAAAAGGTGCTCTAAAAATATTTGAAATTTGCTATAACTGTACAATTGACATTTTGGTGAGAATTCATTACAGAATTCTGAGCCTGAAAGATCGAAAAATACATAATAAATCAAATTTAGAAATCATTAATTTAATATCTTTTGCACGATTCTGCATGTGACAGTCGTTGGCATCACAAGTGCTGACTCGTCACCCAAATCCAAAATTGACAGAAAGGATATCCAATTGTTTTCATTAACCAACCATCAACAATAGTTTTGATAATTTAGAATTGACTGTGTTTGATCGAATGATTTGAGAAAAAGTTTGGCGATTTAATGCGACATATGAATTGTGATTTTTATTTGGCCAAAGTAGGGTTGCACGGGATTAGGGACAGTACTGAAAATTTAAAAAAAAATTCGGTTTCGGGAACACCAAAAATTTCGGGTATTTTGGGGTTTCGAGTTTCGTGTTTCGGGTTCGGAAAAAAATTTTGGTTCGTTTCGAGCTTCGGCTTCGGATGTGTGCCGAGTTAAAATATGTTGTTTTTTATTGTTGTATTTGTTCTAGATTTTTTTTTCCGTTTTTATCGCTTAGTCATCCCGCTTGCTTTTTTTGTTAAAGTTTATTCGTTTAAAATCTTGACCATTCATTCAAATACTTTGCGAATTTGAGTTCCCAATTTCCTGAACATTTCCATCGACAGAATTTGGATGCAATTTCTGTCGTTTAAATTGCTTTTTCCATTTATACAAAGTGACTCTTCCAATTTTCAACATTTTGGCAATGTTTCCTTCACTGATTTTAAGATTTTTGCTTTTAATTTCATAATAACGCTTCATTAATTCCATTTTTTCGCTGTGGGGGTATTTATTTGGTGCTGTAAAAGAATTTTACTTAATATAAATAAATTAATAAAATCAAAAAACTCACTGGATTGGCCAAGTTCACTTTTCCAATTATAAATTGTTGTAAAATTGAGGCCTAACGCTTTTGCAACAGTTTCATCAATTTCGTGATGATAAGAGTTTTTGAATCCGGCCCGCTTTAACTCGGCTTTCATTTGATCAAATTTCTCTATCAAATTTTTTCGTTCTTTTTCATTAAACATTTTTCGACTTAGGCCAAATTCTTTTTTCCATTTATATATTTTTGCGCGATTGACTTTTAAATGTTTACTAATTTTCTCCTCAATTTGAGTTCTGTCTTTTGCCGAAAATGTTCTTTTTTGCGCAAATTTGTCTTTTATTGCGTGGAATTTGGCGATAATTTTGCGTTTTCGCTCATTTTCAGCAAGTTTTTTGTTTGATCTAATTTCTTCCATTATTTTGTTTTGTTCTTCGCCATTTTTGGCATTATCAAAGTGATCAGACTCTGTGAGAGGAGGATTCTGATCAGCTAAATTTGGTTCAATTTGTCCAATTTGGGTGTTTTGCCGGTCGATTTGGTAATGGAAAGTTTGTTCAAGCGTTAATTTTTGCCATTCTTTGGCTTTGTCATTGTCCCACCAGCCTTCTCCGAATATTTCATCAATTTCCTCCAATTGTATGGATTCGGCTTTTTCCAGTGAATTTATAGCAAAGAATGACACCAAAATAAAAAGCCAAAACTTTTCCATTTTATTCAGTAAGCAATTGAATGTGCATTCATATAAATGAAATTTTTAATAATTATCTCACCCAAATCAATATTCCTGATATTTCACCTTGAACCGGAAGCAAATCAATATTCCTGACGTATCATAAAATATATTTCTTTTTAATAATATTCACCATTTATAAAAATGGCGATCGATTGTTAATAGCCGTTTGCCCTGGTGGACATTTGCGCCACAGATGAAGACAATGTTTTTCGTAACTTTTCCTCAAATTTTGACTTTGCGCCGCATAATGACTGGAACATGCATGATAACGCCATAGAAAATATGCAAAGAACAACAAATGCTCTGGAAGGATGCACTCAATTTTTAAAAATAAATTTACTGTTCTCCACCCCCCTCTTTCTAAGTAAATAAAAAAATTTTTTATAATTTAACACTAGTTACAGATTCATTAAAATGATGAAGGACGAAGATGCATATCAAGCTGATCGTTTACCTCCTTTTGAAGTTGATCCAACTCGAGGTTTAGGTACAAAAAGACCAAAAACATACATTGAAAATGATGAGGCCATTCGTACACTTATTATGAATTATGACAACAATCCTAACAAGGACAACCCGACTATAATTCGTCACTTGATGGCTCTCCAATATAGGATGTCTGCAAAGGGATTAGAAAATTGGATCGATTAATTTTGTAAAAAATTATGCTGGTTTGGCCTTCAGCAAGCCAATTTCACGGAAAAAAGCATTTGTTTGAGTTTTTTTTATTCGATTTATTTTTTTTTGTTATATTTTTGCGGCCCAGTAGGTGGGGCGAGACTTCGGGCCACGGAGGAAGTCCGCGCGCGCCCGCTCCGCGGGTCCCCGCGCGCTCGCCCCCCAGTGTTTGTAATTTATCGGAAACAACGAATTGTCAATTTTTTATTGACGAATAGTTTCATACAAATTTTGCTAACATTGACTATTCATTCAAATACTTCTCGCGATCGATTTATCAAATTCCTGAACATTTGCCTCGGCATTCTTTTCCACAGAATGGCCATCGACGGAACTTGGAAGCAATTGTTGGCGTTAAAATTGTTTTTTCCATCTAACCAAAGTGGCACTTCCAATTTTCAGCATTTTGGCAATGTTCTTATCACTAATTTTAGGGTTTTTGTCTTTAATTTCATAATAACGTTTAATCAATTGCTTTTGTTCGCTGTTGGCGTATTTATTTGGTTCTGCAAAGATCAATTAATATAAATAAAATTAATAAAATTGGGCTGAAAATACTCACTGGTTTGGCCAAGTTCACGTTTCCAATTGTAAATTGTTACAAAACTGAGGCCCAACTCTTTCGCGACAGTTTCATTTATTTGATTGGTATAAGAGTTTTTGAATCCGTCCCGCGTTAACTCGGCTTTTCTCTGATCAAATTTCTCAATCAAATTTTTTCGCGCATTTTTTTCCTTCCCAAAGTTATGCCTTTTTCGACTTAGGACCAAATTCTTTTTTCCATTTATATATTTTTGAGCGACTTGACTTTTAACCTTTAGCAATTTTTTCATCAACTTGAATTTTTTCTTTCTTAGAGAATTTTCCTTTTTGCTTTAATTCGTCTTTTATTGCTTTAAATTTGTCGATAATTTTACGTTTTCGTTCATCTTCAGCAATATTTTTGTTTGAAGTCATTTGTTTCTGTTCTTCACCATTTTTGGCATTAAAGTGATCAGACTCTGTGAGAGGAGGATTCTGATCAGTTAAATTGGGTTCAATTTGTCCAGAGTGATCAGACTCTGTGAGACGCGGATTCTGATCAGTTGAATTGGGTTCAATTTGTCCAAGCTGATCAGTTGAATTTGGTTCAATTTGTCCAAGCTGATCAGTTGAATTGGGTTCAATTTGTCCAATTTGGGTGTTCTGCCGGTCGATTTGGTGATGGACATTTTGCCCAAAGTTTGTTGGCGGCCTTTGCAAATCTTCGGCTTCATCTTTGTCCCACCATTCTTCTACGAATAATTCATCAAATGTTTGGAGTGGCAATTCCTCCATTTGTACGGATTCGGCTTTGTTGATTGAATTTGTTGCAAAGAATGCCACAAAAATTAAAATCCAAAATTCTTCCATTTTATTTGGGAAAAAACAACTTTTTTATCAAATGGAAAATTCAATTGCAAAAATTTGTCAATAATTTTGTGTTAAAGAATTTCTCGCAACAAGATTTTAAATAATAATAAATATTCACAAAATGAAATAAAATTAATTTGAAGTCACTAGAAAATCAATAAGGCCCATTGCAAATTCTGCCAAATCTAAAATTATTGATCACAATTGGAGGAAATGGTGACAATTTCCGGGCGTTTCTATTAAAGACCGGATGATCAGAATTTGCCAGGGATAACATCCAATTTTGCCAAACCACTTCTCCTAGTTCCAACAATTTTTGCGCAAGTAAAGCAAATTTTTAAAAGTTTTGAACCTAACCTAATTTTAGTGTCCTGAAACAAAGATTTTTTTTAATTCCAACCAATTTTTTTTGAGAAAAGCTAAATCGGTTAGCTTTCGCTAGATCAAAGGTTCAACAAACAGAGAGCTTGAATGATATTCGATTTTGTTTGATAGCTTTCCTAATGATTAAATTTCCATGGCCAAAATCACTCAAAACGATTAGCGCCTGGATGAGGGGTTCCAAAATTTTTAGAAATCGTAATTTTTTTTTTTGTTGCATATTTTGTGTCTATTTGAGAGTTTTGCCCATTTTATGTCTTTTTAGAAAAATTTTGTGCCCGTTTAGGCGACTATTTTGTAATTATTCTTACCAAGAAGTAGCAGACTATTTATTAAATTTTATTTTTTTTAAACTTTATCCGACTGAAATAGACATAAATGGTTAAACAGTTTCTATTCTGAGCAATTTTTTGCCAGTAGTATATGGTCAATGAAGTAAAAATTCTAGCATATTCATTAATTAACTGAGCTTCATTCATTATGTACTTGAAAATTAAAAAGTGAATAATTGTTAATAACCTTAACATATTTAAGAAAAGCTTTATTAAATGATTTTGTTGCGGATACAGCGGCAGGAATAGAAAGAAACGTGAACAGAGGTTTTTTCAAACATTGGCAATTAAAATATTTCACGAATTTGAGTTATCAATTTCCTGAAAATTTGAGCCGGCATTTTCTTCTTGCCCATCAACAGAATTTGAATGAAATTGTTGTCGCTTAAATTGCTTTTTCCATCTAACCAAAGTGGCTCTGTTGATGTTCAGCATTTTGGCAATGTCTTCGTCACTAATTTTAGGGGTTTGGGCCTTAGTTTCATAATAAAGTTTCATCAATTCCATTTGTTCGTTATGGGAGTATTTATTTGGTGCTGCAAAAGAATTAATTAATATAAATAAATAAATGAAATTGGTCTCGAAATACTCACCGGTTTGGCCAAGTTTTCGTTTCCAATTATAAATTGTTCTAAAATTGAGGCTCAACTTTTTTGCAACAGTTTCATCAATTTCGTGTTTATAAGAGTTTTTGAATCCGTCCCGCTTTAACTCGGCTTTCATTTGATCAAATTTCTCTACCAAATTTTTTCGCTCATTTTTTGGGATTCTTTGACTTAAGCCAAATTCTTTTTTCCATTTATATATTTTTTTGCGATTGACTTTTAAATGTTTAGCAATTTTCTGCTCAATTGTATGCCTTGCTTTTGACGAAAATTGTCCTTTTTGCTTAAATTCGTCTTTTATTGCGTGGAATTTGTCGACAATTTTACGTTTTTGCTCATCTTCAGCAATATTTTCGATTGAGGTAAGTTCTTTGATTATTTCGTTCTGTTCTTCAACATTTTTGGCTTTATCAGAGTGATCAGACTCTGTGAAAGGAGGATTCTGATCAGTTGAATTGGGTTCAATTTGTCCAGAGTGATCAGACTCTGTGAGAGGAAGATTCCGATCAGTTGAATTTAGTTCAATTTGTCCAATTTGGGTGTTCTGTCGGTCGATTTGGTGCTGGACATTTTGTCCAAAGTTTGTTGGCGCCGGCATTTTCAATTCTTCGGCTTCACCATTGTCCCACCAGCCTTTTCCGAATATTTCATCAAATGTTTTGAGCTCCAATTTTACGGATTCGGCTTTATCCAGTGAAATTGTTGCAAAAAATGACACAAAAATTAAAATCCAAAATTCTTCCATTTTATTTTGGCAAACTAGCCTGAAATTAATAAAATTATTTAGCTTGGTAAAAAATGAGTGAAAGTAATAAATGACAGCCCACAATTGGAATAACCATTCACATAATTCATATTCTTTAATAATATCTCACCCAAATCAATATTCCTGACATTTCGTCATTATTTTCCTATATTAAAAAAAATGGCGATCGATTGTGAATAGCCAAACTATACATTTTTTAAATAATTTACACCTAACTAGCGGGTTATGTATGCCTACGGTGCACTAACCGCTAGGAATAGGATTAGACTGAAATACTTGTAAGCTTTTTTTTGGAATTTTATACTTTTGGTATTTTGTCCCTTTTTGGCATTTTCTTCTTTCTTCACTTTTCCCTTTTGCACTTTGAATTTCATTCGTTATTTAGTCACCGTAAAACTGGCTGGTCCGGCCCTGAAAATAACGGTTGTAATCACTGCGTTTTAAATGCAATCTTTGAAGTGAGACAACGGCTCGATAGGGGTTGGAATACTTACTCACTCCAGGCGCGCCCGGCTTTCCAGGCTTTCCGTGCCGACCAGGCCGTCCCGGCGTGCCGGACTTGGCGCGCAGCACGTCTTGCGCGCTCCGCCGCCTGCAGCCGAGTGGCTTCCTCCGGCGCGGCCAAGAGATGCGCCGGAGGGGCCTGCGCCGGACGGCGAGCCGGCGGTGTGCGCCTCATAGCCTGCTAGGCGCGCCGTGCGGTTGCCAGGCATGACAAAGGGTGCGCTCTTCAGCACCTCAACCTCGTGAACAATGTCGGATGAGGAACCCTGAAAATTGGGGTTCAGAGCTGTTAAAAACAGAGCTTCTCGCTCCTAAAAGTAAAGCATAATTCTCAACAAAAAAACTTGTATTTTTTAAAATTCGAAAATCGGCTGAAATTTCTGAGCAAATTTTCCCACTAACAACGGAAATCCAAGGCTAGATTAAATTGCACCCCTAAGAAACGGAATCGTGATGAACGCGGCAACCACGGAGGCCAGGGAGAAGGTCAGCGCGGAATAGGCGACAAATTTGTACGCCTTCACTTGCGTGTCGTAGTTCATGTCGCAAGTTTTTGAATGGGTGGGCCTGCATTTTTTGGAAGGATAGGGAAAAGGTAATATTTCAATATTAATAAAAAATTCTCAATTATGAGACATTTAGGGCTTATGAATGCCCTCCAAGGACAAATGGTCGAATCAGAATGAACATGGCTGATGACCTAATTTTTTCTCTATTTTTTAGAAAATTCTTTTTAAAAAAATCTCAAAAAAATTCCTCTGAATTGACCAAAATTCAAAAAATGCCTTGAACAGTTTTGTGTAATTTGATGAAAAAAGGGAAAACAATATTTGCTAAATGAAAGCAGCTTTACTTAGTGCTATAATTATTGGATATTTGGGGATTGTGCCCCGATGCGCTTTGCAGCCCCTCCGTGTCCGTTCGTCCTGGAGGTCCAACAACGACAACAACGACAAACAATGAATGAAAAGGATCGTCTGCAACAGCTGAACGTGTTCCCTGGTATGCGACCCTTAATTATGCGTTGTTTTTTTGGATATTTGAAAAATATTCCGTATGGATTAAAGCAGGGATGCAACAAATCAGTGTACATTGGAATAAAAATATCAGTTTTAGGATCAAAAATAAGTACATTTTAATAAATGTCTCAAAATATAGTAAATCTTTATTTTTTTGTATTAAATGTAAGCTTTTTTACCAACAATTTTTTTCTTAACAATTTGGGGGTTAGAAATTGCAGCTTTTCACATGGAATTTCGAGTTTTGCCGATTTTCAAATTTTTCCAAAATACATCTTTTTTTGTGAATTTTGTGTTTTACTTCTGGGGGGGGGGGGGGGGGGGGAGGTCGGCGGTGCCGATAGGCCGTGAATATTTTTGAATTTCAACTCAATTTAAGCCGGAATTCTCTTCCACAGAATGCCCATCGACAGAGAAATTCGTATTCGTGCCAATGCCTGGAAAGTTATATGTCAAAAAATATTTAAATCATTAAATGCCAAATCGTTATTTACAAATCATTCCCCTTTCATTCAAATACTTCTCGAATTCGAGTGCCCAATTTCATGAACATTTGAGCCGGAGACATTCACTTCCACAGAATGTCCATCGACAGAATTTGGTTGAAATTGCTGTCGTTTAAATAGGCTTTTCCATCTAAACAAAGTGGCAGTTCCAATTTTCAACATTTTGGCAATTTTCTCATCACTAATTTTAGGAGTTTTGCCCTTAATTTCATAATAAAGTTTCATCAATTCTTTTTGTTCGCTGTGGGAGTGTTTATTTGGTTCTGTAAAAGAATTTTTAATTATTAATATAAATAAATAATAATAAATTGGGCTTCGAAATACTCACTGGTTTGGCCAAGTTCGCGTTTCCAATTGTCAATTGTTGTAAAACTTATGCCCAACTCTTTTGCGACAGTTTCATTTATTTCATTTTTATATGAACTTTTGAATCCGGCTCGCTTTAACTCGGCTTTCATTTGAACAAATTTCTCTACCAAATTTTTTCGTTCTTCTTTTTCTGGGATTCTTCGACTTAAGCCAAACTCTTTTTTCCATTTATATATTTTTCTGCGATTAACTTTTAAATGTTTGGCAATTTTCTCCTCAATTTCAGTCCATTCTTTTGTTGAATGTTTTCTTTTTTGCTTAAATTCGTCTTTCATCACGTGGAATTTGTCGATAATTTTACGTTTTTCGTTTGAAGAAATTGTTTTGATTATTTCGTTCTGTTCTTCGCCATTTTTGGCATTATCAGAGTGATCAGACTCTGTGAGAGGAGGATTCTGATCAGTTGAATTGGGTTCAATTTGTTCAAGCTGGGTGTTCTGCCGATCGATTTGGTGAAGGGCATTTTGTTCAAGCGTTAATTTATGCCATTCTTCGGCTTTGTCATTGTCCCACCAGCCTTCTCCGAATATTTCATCAAATAATTGTACGGATTCGACTTTGTCAATTGAATTTGTTGCAAATAATGCAACCAAAATTAAATTCCAAAACTCTTCCATTTTATTTGAGCGAAATAATCTCTTGTTTAAGGACAATGTAAAATCAAATTAATTTTTATAATTTAAACAGATTCAATACGGAAAAATTGGTCAAATTATTTTTGTGTTTATGAATTTTCTCAAAATTTTCAAAATATTATTTATCTTTGATAAAAAATTATTGAAAGTAATATATGACAGCCTTGAAAATGTGCATTTAAAGTATTATATAAATCATATTCTTTAATAATTACCTCATCCGAATCAATATTATTCCCCTTTTGAACTGCGACCAAATCAATATTCCTGACATCTCACTTATTAATATAAAAATGGCGATAAATATGGCTCTGAGCTCCCAGGCTCAAAATCACTCAAAACCACTTTTATAGTTTTTCTTGAGGGCTAAAACTAATCGAAAAAAATCAAAAATTTTATTGAAACGAACATTAAACCGGGTTTTGAACTGGTTGAACTTCGAACTTGCTCAACATTTTTGGGAAATTTTTTATTCTAAAAATTGTTTGAAAATATGTTATTTGATACACTGATACGAATTGTTTATAAGAAAATAAAAATGAAGAATTAAAATCGGTTTTTGAATCGGTTGAAATTTTTGAAAATTAAGCAACAACGACTTTTGAGTACTGCTATTTTCCACCTTACTGTCTAACTTTTCCCTTATCGGGCTTTGATTTACTAAAGTAGGGTAGGCCGGGATCAGGATCCCGGCCGGGATCGGTCGGGATTATCCCGGTTTTAAAATCCCGATCCCGGTCGGACCGGGATTAACCGGGATAAAAATGCGACCCTAAGAATGGGATTTTATTGTCCCCTTGTTCAGATAATGAAAGAGTGGTGCTGCTATTGCCCGAATCCATATATAATTTTTAACAAGAAAATCCAAGCGATTCGGAACGTTAGAAAGCTTTGAAAAAGTAATTTTTCACATTGCTTTATGGGCCCAATACTTTTTTTGAAAACTATTAAGTGGCTTAGCTTATGCTTACAAAAAGTTCTATTCATTAAGCGCTTTCGAATGATACCAACTTTATCTTGTAAAAAAAACATACAATTATAGAAAGAAATATAATACATGAATTAGCATTTACCCAAACCATTTTAAAATATTTTTCATTTTGTCTATTCACAAATAATCGCCATGGTTGTTAGTAGGAAAAGTATTTACCAAATGCCAGGAATATTGATTTGGTCCCTGTTCAAAAATTCTTATTCAATTTTAAGGGCTGTCATTTATTACTTTCAATAATTTTTTTACCAAAGTTAAATCATTTTATTAATATTAAAATGTGAATATTTTATTATTCTTTAAATTTAAGACAATTTTTGACAGAAATTCTTTAAACACAAAAACAATTCAAAGTTTCGTTTAAATTGTAAATATTTAGAATTTTCTATATCCCTAAATTCAGAGTTTTTTTGCCCAAATAATGGAAGGGTTTTGGACTTTAATTTTGGATTTTACTCTTTGCAACAAATTCAGATCGACAAAGCCGAATCCGTAAAAGTAAAATTGGAGGAAACGCCACTCAAAACATTTGATGAAATATTCGGAGATGGCTGGGGACCAAAGGATGAAGCCGAAGATTTTAAAAGGCCGGCGCCAACAAACATTGGACAAAATGTCCATCAGCCAAATCGATCCGGCAGAACACCCAAATTGGACAAATTGAACCCAATTCAACTGATCAGAATCCTCCTCTCACAGAGTCTGAATCACTCTGATAAGGCCAAAAATGTTGAAGAACAAAACGAAATAATGAAAGAAATTACTTCAAACAAAAATAATGCTGAAGATGAACAAAAACGTAAAATTGTTGCCAAAGTTCCACTAAATTAAAGAAGAATTTAAGCAAAAATTAAAATATTCTGATAAAGAAAGGAATCAAATTGAGAATAAAATTGCAAAGCATTTAGAAGTCAATCGCACAAAAATATATAAATGGAAAAAAGAATTTGACATACGTCAAAATTCAAAAAATGAGCGAAAAAATTTGGTAGAGAAATTTGATCAGATGAAAGCCGAGTTAAAGCGGGACGGATTCATAAACTCTTATCACAATCAAATAAATGAAACTGTCGCAAAAGAGTTGGGCATAAGTTTTACAACAATTTACAATTGGAAACGGAAACTTGGCCAAACCAGTGAGTATTTCAAGCCCAATTTATTATTTATTTATAATAATTAAATTTTTTTGCAGAACCAAATAAATACTACCAAAGCAAACAAAAGGAATTAATGAAACGTTATTATTTAATTAAATAAAAAAATCCTAAAATTAATGACGAGAAAATTGCCAAAATGTTGAATATTGGATCACGCACTTTGAATAGATGGAAAAAGCAATTCAAACCACAGCAATTGGATCCAAATTCTGTCGATGGGCATTCTGTGTAAGAGAATGCTGGCTCAAATGTTCAGGAAAATGGAGTTGAATGGTCAATGTTTAAAAAACCCCCAAATCTTTTATTACAATTTTCGGTTGTATACGCAATGTTCATTTTTCATTTTTAGAACTTCAGAGCATTCAAGTTTTTCTTAAATGATTAGAATTACTATTATTTGACTATTTAAATTTTGAACAAAGCTGCATGTGATTCAATAAAAATAAATAAGTGACATCCCGAGTACCGGTGTCTAGGGCTCAGGGGCTGGGTCCCAGGCTTCGAGGCCCAACTTCCGAGTGCCGGGGACCAACGCCAAAGGGCGGGACGAAAAGTTTAAATGTAGTCCAAAGTTCGAATTAGGATCAGAAGTTTTGAAATTGTCGAAACGAATGTTTGAGTCTGATCCTGCGCCAACGAAAACACACAGATTTACACACATTTTTCAGCGATATTCCCAGATTTATTAAAGCGAAAAATTTTGTGTTGTGATCGTGTAAAAATTAAAATCAAATTTTAAAAAATATCACACATTTAAAAATTTTCATCATTTTCGCAATCCAAGCAAACCCGCACAAAATACGTTGGCTGTGGCACTGCCGGGTTTGGTCATACAACTGTATTCGGGAGTTTGAAGCTGCTTAGGGGCGCGCATATTTTTGCAATGATTTTTCCAACAAATTTGTCTTGCAAAACAAAAATTTGCAAAAATGTCAATCATAAAAAATGATTAGAGGTATTTCTTGTAACAAATGTTAAGTCTTAATCAAGAAGAGCCAAAATAAGAGGCTCGAGGCCGAGAATTTTGAATTTTTGACTCAATTTTTTAAGGGGTTTGCAACCAAAATGTAAAAAATACGGCAAATTTTTAAAGCCTTCTAGGAATGGGATAGGTCTGGCGGTGCGGTAGGCCCCGCCGAGAAAAAGCAGTTTATTAAGAAAAATTGCACTAAAATTCAGAAATTTGTATAAAAATAAGTAAATAGTGTTAAACGTTAAAAATTTTTTAAGAGAAAATTAAAAAATGATAAAAAATGCTGTTGAAAGCGAAGATGAATTATAAACATGAAATTGATGAAACTGTCGAAAAAGAGTTGGATATTTCATCAGGATTTAGTAGCTTTTTAAAAATCAGAAAACATAACACTATGCCCAAAACAAAAAGAAATTGTGGTTCTCCATATATTTCATCAAAAGTTTTATAAGTTTAATTTTTTTCTCAGATTCTAGCTCACAGATTCAGCATTTTTAATCAAAAATGCTGCAAAAATTATAAGATATAATTGTACGCCGAATTACATTGTATGAAATTTCTTAAAAATTTTAGGTTTAAAAAATTTATTGTAAATTATAAATAATTTAAAAAAGTCAATCAATGTTTGAGAAGACAACGCAAGCAAGATGAGGGAGGGAGGAGGTGAGCTTAGGTTTTCCTCCACATTTGGCGAATACCGTATTACCTCTTTTAATCCCCCACTCTCTAATAATCCCCCCCCCCCCCTCTTTGAGCAGGTTGAAAATTAATCCCACATGGGGGATTAAAAGAGGTAATACGGTACCATCTCAGCCCCTATATTATATCGATCGCCATTTTGCAATTAATTATTATTTCTTCAAGTTTGTCAAAAAACGTTGTACCCCCGAATAGGGATGTGCAAAACTTCGGTTTCGAGTTTCGCGTTAAAATTTTTTTAACAATTCGAGTCAAAAATTCACTTCGCGAAACTTCGAGTATTTTGGGACTCGAACTTCGAGCTTCGTGCTTCGAAAAAAATTGAGCTTCGTTTCGAGCTTCGGATTCGGCTAGTGCGCCGAGCTTCGACCATCCCTGACCCCGAAAACCTCCAACAAATATCTGGATTGCGCATTCTCCTGCACAACATGAGAAATTATAAAAAATTGTATTCATCTGTGGCAAAAATGTCCCTTTTCCTTCATTAAGGAATATTGATTTGGTCCCGGTTGAAATAGGCCAATTTAGGGTTGCCAGCTTTGGAAATGATCGCCAGCTTTATTGATTTTCTGAGTAATTCCAACAACTTTTTTTATTCATTTATTTGGCCTGAATAATTTTATATTTAAATATACATATATCCCAACAATTATCCTAGGATGAATGACTTTTGGATTTTAATTTTTGTTTTATTCTTGGCAACAAATTCACTCGACAAAACCGAATCCGTACAATTGGAGGAAACGCCATTCAAAATAATTGATGAAATATTCGGAGAAGGATGGTGGGACAAAGGCAAAGCCGAAGAATGGCATGAATTAACGCTTGAACACAATTTCCATCACTAAATCGACCGGCAGAACACCCAAATTGGTCAAATTGAACCCAATTCAACTGACCAGAATCCTCCTCTCACCGAGTCTGATCATTTTGGACAAATTGAACCCAATTCAACTGATCAGAATCTTCCTCTCACAGAGTCTGATCACTCTGGACAAATTGAACCCAATTCAACTGATCAGAATCCTCCTCTTGCAGAGTCTGATCACTCTGGACAAATTGAACCCAATTCAACTGATCAGAATCCTTCTCTCACCGAGTCTGATCACTCTGGACAAATTGAACCCAATTCAATTGATAAACTTGGACAAATTGAACCCAATTCATCTGATCAGAATCCTCCTCTCACAGAGTCTGATCACTCTGGACAAATTGAACCCAATTCAACTGATCAGAATCCTCTTCTCACAGAGTCTGATCACTCTGGACAAATTAAACCCAATTCAATTGATAAACTTAGACAAATTGAACCCAATTCATCTGATCAGAATCCTCCTCTCACAGAGTCTGATCACTCTGATAATGCCAAAAATAGTAAAGAAATTTCTTCAAACGAAAAACGTAAAATTATCGACGAATTCCACGCAATGAAAGACGAATTTAAGCAAAAAGGAAGATATTCGGCAAAAGAAAGAACTCAAATTGAGGAAAAAATTGCTAAACATTCTCTTATGATCGCGAAATTGATGAAACTGTCGCAAAAGAGTTGGGCCGCAGTTTTGCAACAATTTACAATTGGAAACGTAAATTTGGCCAAATCGGTGAGTATTTCGAGCCCAATTTTATTAATTTATTTTAATTAAATTCTTTTACAGCAACAAAAAATACTCCCAGAGCCAACAAAAAGAATTGATGAAACGTTATTATGAAATTAAGGACAAAACTCCTAAAATTAGTGACGAGGACATTGTCAAAATATTGAAAATTGGAAGAACCACTTTGTTTAGATGGAAAAAAACAATTTACACAACAGCAATTGCATCAAAATTCTGTCGATGGACATACTGTGGAAGTGAATGCCGCGGCAAATGATTTTTATAATTGGTGTTTTGATGATTTTCTTAACAATTGACAGATTTTTCAAAAAAAGTTCGCAAACAGTCAGCGGTACAGCCCCAAAAAAATTTAATTAAACAAATTAGGTACAACTCCAACATTTCTAATGAATTCTAAGTACTGATTTCAAACAATTATTTTTACGCAAAATTTCCCGGCTAATTCAATCCTCAACCACGTCAAGACAAACAAACAAACATGAATTCAACTTTATCATATCGGATAGTCAATTTTTTGTTAAGTTTTGATCAACTTCAAAACATTTTTGCAACTTGCTTATATTATTTGAGTTCCAGAAATGTGTTTAAAACTGTTTAAAGCGACATATTTTATTTCATCTAATCGTCACATGCGCGCTCCGCCACTCGAACGGGGATTGAGTATTTAATTTTCAGGGCATCTAGTACAATTATGGCGATGAGATTTTCTTTTTCGTTTAACGTAGTATTGACTAAAATTTATGTAAAACGATTTCAGTTTTGTTTTTGATTTATTTGTTTGAAAAGGATATCCTTGCACTGCGACGTAAAGATCGAATTTGTCCTCGGCGCAAATGCCGCAGAAAGTAAACAAAACTATACAGAATTTACAAAATTGCCTAAATACCCTGACATTCAGGTCCTAAATTTCAATTACAGACATGTTTGGACTGGCATTTATCGAGAAGAAAGTGAATTGTCAATCTCTATTGACCTTTGCAAACATTGATTATTCATTTAAATATTTTTCATCATTTCGATCACATGAGGGCTCTGCCATCGGGACCAGGATTTTTGGAAAAACCCCGACCAAGATTGACTGGGATCGTGAAAACCGGGGTTTGAACCGGGACCGGGAAAATCGAGACTGTTAATTGCAAAAAAAAATTCAAAAAAACTCAGTCTTGGGTCTCTAACCGAGAAATTTCTTGGTTTTTGTGAGTCTAGATTTCGGTCTTGAGTCTCGGAGTCATTTCTCGGTCTCGAGTCTCGGTAAATTTCAAGTCTCGACATCCCTGCGGAAC
Organism: Globodera pallida; assembly: GCA_020449905.1. Lineage (NCBI taxonomy): Eukaryota > Metazoa > Nematoda > Chromadorea > Rhabditida > Heteroderidae > Globodera > Globodera pallida. The sequence continues at coordinate 174,538 of JAIXHY010000027.1, read as the reverse complement.
ATCATTTTTGTATTAAATGACAATGAGCTTGAAAGAGTGCCTGTTCAACTTGACAAGCATGAACAGGCGGCTAAGTTGAAAAAGCGCTTGTTCCAACTTGACAAGCAGCAGGCGGCTAAGTTGAAAGAGCGCCTGTTCCAACTTGACAAGCATAAACAGGCGGGTAAGGTAAAAAAACGCCTGTTACAACTTGACAGGCATAAACAGGCGGGTAAGTTGAAATAGCGCCTGTTCCAATTTTTCAAAAAAAGAAAATGCAATAAATTTGAATTTTTCTTGTAAAAACCCAAATTCTTCCATTTTATTTGGGCAAACAATCTCTTAATTTAAGGACAATTATATCTATGTAAAATCAAATTTAATTAAGAAAAAAAAATTGCAAAAAAACATGGAAAAATTGGTCAATTTGTGTTAAAGAATTTTCTCAAAATTTTCAAAATTATTTTTCAATATTAATAAATATTATTTAGCCTGGATAAAAAATTTAAAGTAATAAATGACAGCCAACAATTGAAAATGTGCATTTAAAGTATTATATAAATCATATTCTTTAATGATTACCTCATCCGAATCAATATTATTCACCTTTTGAACCGGATCCGCTCGTTTTGGCTTTGGCGCGACCAGTTTGCCGCCAACAATTTTAATAAAAATGATAAAAACCCTCAAAAATCATACAAAACTCGTGCATGTCGAACCCCTAACCCGAATTCGAGTATTTCCGACAAACCTTACTAGAAGCACCTTTTTATCGAACTCTGAAAAAAACATTTATTTTTTCAACAAAGGGAGTGGCACAAACCGGCTATTACCCATTTTTTGGTGAGGTTAGAAAAGCATAACGGCACAACAGATTACCCGTTCAAAAAAACAGCTCTTGATCCTAGGCTTAAGCCTAGGCCTAAGCTAGCTTAGGTTTAGGCCTGAGCCTAAAAATTATGCAGTAAAATCTCTTATTTGGAATTTTTTAACGAGAAATTTAAATAATAACGATGGGGTTTGCACGGAGCGGGTCTGTGTTAATAATAATAGTTGGGGTGGTATTATGCTACAAAAAATGTCTTTTGGCCGGGTATGTACGATTTCCAAGTACATAACGGGCCACAAGTACACTCAAAAATTTTCTCCAAAATTAATTTTAGGGGGTCAAATTTTGGGTTTTACTTTAAGATTTTAGTAAAAAAATTGTCCAAAGATTTCAAAAATGTTACCGATTTCGAATATAGAAAAACAGATCAGATTTCCAAGTTTATTACCAAATAATAAATCCCTCCCTTTGGGGAGGGTAACAATCAGCCAATTTTCTGTTAACAGTCCTTTACTTTTTTTGAAAATTAAAAAAAACACCTATTTTGAACTCAAAACTCTGTTTTTCTTGGTGTTTAGCCACCTTAGCGTTACATTTTTTATAAAATTTTCTTTTAACTTTTAGACATCTTGACTCAAAACCCTCGACTTTTATTTACATATTCATTTGTTGGGTCTTAACGGACAGGAACACATCAAGTACCATTGACCAACGGTTGGTTTCGCGGCTACTACTTCAGCAGAAGCGGAAATGTCACTTTTCTTCCTTGGCAATTATAGAATTTTTTATTTTATTTTGGCTCATAATTATCGCTATTTTATAAAATGATGATTATTATAGTTCAAAATCGTTAGCAATTTTATAAAATAATGATTTTTAAATATTTATGAGATGTCAGTAATATTGATTTGGTCCCGGTTCAAAAGGTTTAGGAAAATATTTATTAGTGTCAGAAATTTTTTTATAACGTTAAATAATATTTAAATTTATATTCTTTAAAATAAATATACATTTTTTGAGAGAAATACTTTAACATAAAAATAATTGACAAATTTTTCATATCCATCCGTTGAAATTGTAATCAATTGGTGCTCAAATTCAGAGGTTATTTTGCCCAAATAAAATGGAAGAATTATCGATTTTAATTTTGGTGTTATTCTTTGCAACAAATTTACTGGACAAAGCCGAATCCGTAAAAGTAAAATTGGAGGAAACGCCACTCAAAACATTTGATGAAATATTCGGAGAAGGCTGGCGGAACAAAAGTGAAGCCGAAGATTTGAAAATGCCGGAGCCAACAAACTTTGGACAAAATGTCCATCACCAAATCGACCGGCAGAACAACCAAATTGGACAAATTGAATCCAATTCAACTGATCAGAATCCTCCTCTTGCAGAGTCTGATCACTCTGATAATGCCAAAAATGGCGAAGAACAAAGCGAAATAATGAAAGAAATGTTGTCAAACGAAAAACGTAAAATTATCGACAAATTCCACGAAATAAAAGACGAATTTGCTCAAAAAGGAAAATATTCAAAAAAAGAATGGGTTCAAATTGAAGAAAAAATTGCTAAACATTTAAAAGTCAATCGCTCAAAAATATATCAATGGAAAAAAGAATTTGGCCTAAGTCGAACAAATCCAAAAGAAGAACATAAACATTTAATAGAGAAATTTGATCAAAGAAAAGCCGAGTTAAAGCGGGACGGATTCAAAAACTCTTATCATCACGAAATTGATAAAACTGTCGCAAAAGAATTGGGCCTTAGTTTTATGACAATATACAATTGGAAACGTGAACTTGGCCATACCAGTGAGATTTATTTTGAAATGTTTACTAACAACCTAAAAACAACATCAAACACGAAAAAATAATTTACTCAACTCGCTTTTGGTCAAAATTTTTAGAAAATATTTTTTATTCTAAAAATTGTTTGAAAATCTGTAATTTGATGCACTGATTACGAATCGTCAATAGTAACAAAAACTGGGAAATTAAAACGGTTTTTAAATTGGTTGGAATCTTTGAAAATTATGGAAAAACGACTTAAGGCCTAGGCTTAGGCCTGAGCCTAATAAACCCCAAGCCAGGGTGGCTTAGGCCTGAGCCTAATAAACCTAAAGTCTCTAACTTTTCCCCAGTTATTCTCTCCGGGTTCTTGACGAGGGAGTTGATTGATATATAATATCCGGGAAAACAAAACTGTTTTTGATATTCTTGACCTTTTCCTTTGCTTCTTTAGGAGCAAAATACTCGGACGATGAAAAGCTTAAAATTATGAAAAAGTTCATGAGAATGAAAAGTGGACATTCCGGTGAAGACAAAAAATCATGCAAAGAAATAGACAAAGAAATTGCTGAAAGATTTGGTGTAAATGTTCGCAAAATAAACCGATGGAAAAAAGAATTAGGCTTTAGTCGAACAAAACACAGCGAACAAAAGGAATTAATGCAACGTTATTATGAAATTAAAGACAAAACTCCTAAAATTAGTGACGGGGACATTACTAAAATGTTGAAAATTGGAAGAACCACGTTGTTTAGATGGAAAAAGCAATTTAAACGACAGCAATTTCATTCAAATTAGCGACTCAATTGTTCAGGAAATAGGGAATTTCGAATTTGGGGAGTAATTGAATGAATAAATATTTGCCAAATCCGATGAAACGATTCGTCAATAGAAAATTCGACTTTTCACTTTTTTCACGATAAATGACAAACAAAATGAGTCCACAACTATCTATAAATAGTAACCCCGGGTGGGACTCGAACCCACGACATTCACCCAACGTGGGCATCTCTTGCACTGAGCTACCGGGGCATCCCGCAAGCAAATGCTAAGCGATTGCACAAATTTCAAAAAAAAGATAAGGCTAAATAAATCAAATTTTTAGCTTTAGTGGCCATAATTTTTTTGAGATTTGTCCAATCGCTTCGCTTTTAAAAAGGTGCCTTTGCCTGCTGAAATTAAAAAGTCGTCACTCTTTAACGCTAAACGCTTGGCATGTAAAAAGTGTCGAATTCCGTTTGAATTTTAGTGACAGATCGCCAAATTTTTAAAAACCTCCCCCCAGAAACTCAAAATAAAGTGAAAAATAGTAATTTTTTGACAGATATCTTAGTAAATATTGTTAAAAAAATTTCAAAAATTTTCCCCAAGGACCTCTCCCATTCTTAAAAAGCTCAAAAAATTATTATGATTTTTAAAATTTTGGTTACAAATATGTTAACAAATTAAGTCTAAAATTCAAAATTATCTCGGCGGCGCCTATCGGCACCGCCGACCCCACCCCCCCCCCCCCGCCCTCCTCAGCAGAAGTAAAGCAGAATAATCAAAAAAACTTGTGTTTTTAAAAATCCGAAAATCATTGAAAATTTTTGTGCTTTTTCTAAAAATTCAACAAAAAATTTCCCGCCGGGGGACCCTCCTTAACAAAATCTAACGATAGGTACGGCCCTGGTCGCGGGTAAAACAGAAAAAGTATTAAAAAAGTGAATTTTTGCTAGTATTAAAAAATAAATATTTTTGAAAAAATCCAGGTCCAGGCCTGGATCCAGGCCTCCACGACCCTGGATTTTCTGGGCCTGGATTTTTTCTCCAGGAAATCAGGTCCAGGCACCTTCCTGAAATCGAGGTCCAGAATCCAGGTCCAGGATTTTTCAAAATGTCGGGCTCTATAGTTCAAAAATCGATCGAAATTTTTTAATTGATGATTGTTAGTAGGAAAAATAATTATGAGACGTCATGACTATTGATTTAGTCCCGGTTCAAAAGGTTTTAGGAAAATATTTATTAGTGTTAGGAAAAGATTTATGTGCAGCCATTTATTACTTTAATTATTTTTTATCAAAGCTAAATAATATTTATTAATATTTAAAAATTTATAAATATTTATATCTTCAAAAGTAAGAAAAATGGTTAAATGGCCATTTCAATTCTGGGATGACATTTATTACTTTCAATCCTTTTTTTTATCAGAGCTAAATAATATTTAGTCCCTAAATTCAGAAATTATTTTGCCCAAATAAAATGAATGAGTTTTGGATTATAATTTTGGGGGCATTCTGCGCAACAAATTCAATGGACAAAGCCGATTCCGTAAAAGTAAAATTGGAAGAAACGCAACTCAAAACATTTGATGAAATATTCGGAGAAGGCTGGTGGGACAAAGATGAAGCCAAAGATTTGAAAACGCCGGCGCCAACAAACTTTGGACAAAATGTCCATCACCAAATCGACCGGCAGAACACCCAAATTGGACAAATTGAACCCAATTCAACTGATCAGAATCCTCCTCTCACAGAATCTGATCACTCTGATAATGCCAAAAATGGTGAAGAACAAAACGAAATTACTTCAAACGCTAAAGAGGAGCGAAAACGTAAAATTGTTGACAAATACCACGCAATAAGAAACGAATTTAAGCAAAAAGGAAATTATTCAAAAAAAGAATGGAATCAAATTGATGGGAAAATTGCTAAACATTTAAAAATCAATCGCTCAAAAATATATAAATGGAAAAAAGAATTTGGCTTAAGTCGAAAAGTGTTCAATGAAAAAGAAGAACGTAAACATTTGGTAGAGAAATTTGATCAGAGAAAAGCCGAGTTAAAACGGGACGGATTCAAAAACTCATATCCCAATCAAATAAATGAAACTGTCGCAAAAGAGTTGGGCCTAAGTTTTACAACAATTTACGCTTGGAAACGTGAACTTGGCCAAACAAGTGAGTATTTCGAGCCCATTTTAATATTTAGTTATAATAATTAAATTTTTTTTTGCAGAACCAAAAATATACTCCCACAGCGAACAAAAGGAATTGATGAAACTTTATTATGAAATTAAGGACAAAAACCATAAAATTAGTGACGAGGACATTGTCAAAATGTTGAAAATTGGAAGAACCACTTTGTGTAGATGGAAAAGGCAATTTAAACGACAGAAATTGCATCCAAATTATGTCGATGGATATTCTGTGGAAGAGAATGCCGGCTCAAATGTTCAAGAAATTGGGAACTCAAATTCGGGGAATATTGAATAAATACTTAAGCACTGTTTGCAAAGGTCAATAAAGATTGACAATTTACTTTTTTCTTGATTAATGATAAACAAAATGATAATTGAATATAGGACCTGAACGGTTATTTGAATAAAAACTTGCTTCAAAATGCCGGGATCGAAGAAATGCTTTCCAAGTCCATCAGCTCGATAAGTATTTTTATTGCCGAGAATAAAGAATGTGCCTTAGGCAGCTTCATACCAAACCAATTTTTAAAAAGTCACTTCCGCAAGGCATGTAAAAAGTGTCAATTCTTTCAAAACTCACATGTATTTTAGTCTTTACCTCATAACATAGTTTGTAGACCAAGAAAACCAATCAGCTGTGGGGTTCCCTCATTTCATGTTTACGCACCCGACATGGGGGTAACGTGACTGCTTTTTCACAATATGCGGGAAGTCCGGTTTGTTAATTAATGAAAGTTGCTGAACTATTCATTGAAATTGGTATAAATAACGGCTCGGAAAATCACTTTTTGCATAATCCAAAATATCCGGATTTACATTGGTCGCGGTATTTATTGTGTCTCCCCATATAATTAGGAATTTGATTCGCTTAGAATTTGGCACGAAGACATTTCACCCATCAGACATTTCAAATATGGACATTTCATAAATTGGACATTTCACACATTAGTGCAAAATTTCAAACAAACTTTGCACCCATTTAATGACCTTGTAAAGTATCCTAAAACCAAAAGTCAGATATTGTAATGATGTTTATAGAGAAATATTATGAGAAGTTAGTAATATTGATTTGGTCCAAGTTCAAAAGTGTTGGAAAAATTTTATGTGATAGCTAAATAATATTTATTAATATTCAAAAAATTGAATATTATTTTGCCACAAAAATGGAAGAGTTTGGATTTTATTTTGGTGTTATTCTTCGCAACAAATTCACTGACAAAGCTGAATCCGTATAATTCTTTAATGAAAATATTTGGAGTAGGATGGCGGAGCAATGACAAATCCAAAGAATGTCATAAATTAACGCTTGAACACGATGTCCATCACCAATGGATGGGCAGAACACCCTGTTCTGTCGATGGGCATTCTGTGGAAGAGAATGCCGCGGCAAATGGTCAGGAAATTGGGAACTCGAACTCGTGAAGTATTTGAATTAATAATCAATGTTTGATTGAATGAAAGTGCGCATAAAAGATTCGACAATTAGATAACGAATCAAAAACTAGCTATAATTGAAATGTAGGACCTGAAGGGTTATTTGGCCACCCCATCCTGCTTAAGCTGTACCTCGGCAGGTAGAATAGTAACCCCGGGTTTGATAATCTTTCAATTAAATGCGTTTGAAATATATTAGAAAATTTGATCTTAAAAAATTAAATCTCTTAGAATTAAAACAAAAGTTTGATGCTAAATAAAACAAATGTCGTTGAGGAAATGAGAACTACTTGTTAAGTTCGTAACAAGAAATCAGAAATGAAAATAGACAAAAAGCCTAAAATACGAAATTTCACGGAATACGGAACGGACGACATCCCTGCTACATAAGACTATAATGCAATGAAGGATGCGCATTTAAGTATTTAAAATAATATTAAAAAGATGTATCACCGCACCAAAATTGGAAGAAGAATACTAGAAAAACAGAATCAGGTATTACGAGCTTGATCCGACCAGAGTCTGAGTGAAAAACGCAAGAAAATTTGTTAGAGCTTGATTTTGCGACAGATAATGATACTAATCAAAACGAAGAAGCATTACCAGAGGCATAAAGTGAAAACAATTGTGGACTTAATTAATGTTTTTGAGTTTTGGTGAACAAGCCGCAAATGTCCTATTTTGGCTGAGGCCGAAAATGTCCGAAAAAAGCATAAAATTCCTTTACGTTTTGGCCGCAAAAGTCTGGTCCGCAAATGTCTAGAAGGTAATTACCAAAATAATGGCAGTAATTTTTGGGGTCGGAGTTTGTCGGGCTTTGAAACCCCGTCGGGATCAATTTATGAAAATCATTCAAATTGTTCAAAAGTTTATGAAAATGAAAAATGAGCAGCGTAATGTTGCAAATACAGTCAAAAGAATAGAAAGAATCGTTATCCGATTTAGTGAGTTTTTCAATGATTGACAATTTATTTAAATGGCCCACTAATTGAAACTTTTAATTTGCTGAACATTTGCCGCGGCATTCTCTTCCAAAGACTTGAACTCGGCTTTCATCTGATCAAATTTTTCTACCAAATTTTTTGCTCATATTTTGGATTTCTTCGAACTAGGCCAATTTCTTTTTTCCATTCATATATTTTTGATCGATTGACTTTTAAATGTTTAACAATTTCAATTTGAACACATTCGTTTTTGAATATTTTCCTTTTTGCTTAAATTTGTCTTTTATTGCGTGGAATTTGTCGATAATTTTACTTTTTCGCTCATCTTCAGCAATATTTTTGTTCGATGTAATTACGTTCTGTTCTTCCCCATTTTTGGCATTATCAGAGTGATCAGACTCTGTGAGAGGAGGATTCTGATCAGTGGAATTGAATTCAATTTGTCCAAGCTGGGTATTCTGCCGGTTGATTTGGTGACGGACATTTGTCCAAAGTTTGTTGTTGGCGGAGTTTTCAATTCTTCGGCTGAGTTTTTAACCACAACTCGAGGCGTGGTAAGGATTTATTGTTGTTAAAAAATATTTTTAAATATGTTAAAAATGAAAATAGATCTTTAAATTGATTTTGTTTTTATGTTTATTACCAAAAAAGCGATAAATTCGATATATATCGCGCGATAGCGATAGCGATTTACATCCCTGATCAATATGCTCCAAAAAAGGCCAAAATATGCCAAATATGCCAAAATATGCACCAAATATGCCGAAATATGCACCGAAAAATGGCATTTCTAGTACACTAATTTTGCTTACAACTTAATTTTTTCTTCTTAACGTCTAATTAAGAGATTTAAAGCCTTTTCGAGTATTATTTTATCATTTTTGGAAAGTTGAATAATTCCGGTGATTTTAATCGAAGATGAATTCAGCGTCAGTCTGGCTGCAGATTACGTGAACCATACCAAATCTAACACATTATATATACCGTGCGACTCCTCTCTAAGCCTAACGGCCGAGTCCATAAATTTTTTTTGGCGGAAACCGCTTTGAAGCAATTTATACGCCGGGGACTGAAGTGCATTTTCAGTGTTGACTCAATTGGACAGTGATTAAAAATTCTTTATGTCAAAAAAATTAAAATCTAAATGTCTAAATCCGTTTTATCCAAATGATTGACCTTTCATTCAAAAAGCTCTCCGAATTCGAGTGCCCAATTTCCTGAACATTTGCCGCGGCATTATCTTTCAAAGAATGTCCATCGGCAGAATTTGGTTGAAATTGCTGTCGTTTAAATTGTTTTTTCCAATTATACAAAGTGACTTTTCCAATTTTCAACATTTTGGCAATGTCCTCGTCTCTATTTTTAGGATCTTGGTCCTTAATTTCATAATAACGTTTCATCAATTCTTTTTGTTCACTGTGAGAGTGTTTATTTGGTTCTGTAAAGAATTTTAATTAATAAAAATAAAATAGTAAAATTGGACTCAAAATACTCACTGGTTTGGCCAAGTTCACTTTTCCACCTGAAAATTGTTGCCAAACCGAGGCACAACTCTTTTGCGACAGATTTATCAATTTCTTGATAATAAGAGTTTTTGAATCCTGCCCGCTTTAATTCGGTTTTTCTCTGATCAAATTTCTCTATTAAACTTTTTTGATCATTTTTTTTCTTCCCAAAGTTATGCATTTTTCGACTTAGGCCAACATCTTTTTTCCATTCAAATATTTTTGTTCGATTGACTTTTAAATGGTTAGCAATTTTTTTCTCAATTTGATACCATTCTTTTGCCGAATATATTCTTTTTTGCTTAAATTCTTCTTTTATTGCGTGGAATTTGGCGATAATTTTACGTTTTCGCTCATCTTCAGCAATATTTTCATTTGAAGTAATTTCTTCCTCATTTTTGGCTTTATCAGAGTGATCAGACTCTGTGAAAGAAGGATTCTGATCAGTTAAATTGGGTTCAATTTGTCCAATTTGGGTGTTCTGCCGGTCGATTTGGTGATGGACATTTTGTCCAAAGTTTGTTGGCGGAGTTTTCAAATCTTCGGCTTCACCTTTGTCCCACCAGCCTTCTCCGAATATTTCATCAAATGTTTTGAGTGGCGTTTCCTCCAATTTTACTTTTACGGAATCGGCTTTGTCGAGTGAATTTGTTGTAATGAATGACACGAAAATTAAAATCCAAAACTTTTCCATTTTATTTCGCAAAACAACCTCTGAACTTAGGGGTATTTATTTAAACGGAAAATCGAATGGAAAAGTTGTCAATAATTTTTTGTTAAAGAATTCTCTCAAAAATTGTCTTAAAGTTTAAAGAATAATAATTTAAATTTTACAATATTACTAAATTTTATTTAGCTTTGATAAAAAAAATATTGAAGTAATATGACAGTCCATTAAAGAAATCAATCCAATTCTTAATAATAATCGCATGCAAAAAATCAATGTTCCTGACATCTCAAAATTTTTTCCAACTATAATAAATGGCAATCGATTGTAAATAGCCAAAATGAAAAACATTTAAATAATTATAAAGCTAAAACTCCTCTTTGGACGATTAGCTCAGCAGGATGTGTAGTGAGCCCTGGGGCCCGGACCAACTGATCATAAAATTAATCTAAATGGTTCTTAATGATTATTTCTAGTTGTAAGGTTAAATAAACTCTATTTCGATATTAAATTTTTTTTAAAACAAACAAAATTAAATTTTAAAAAACAAGGAAATCCATAAATATTAATAAATAGGGCTGGGATTTTTATGTTTTTACATATTTTTAGGTGCGTATATGTTCTGAGGTATACGGCCCAAAAATAGCCTTTTCGCGTTGGTTTGAGCTTTTTTTGTCAAATTTAAAAAAATGAGGCCTCTGGTTTTCTGCAAGTTTTCTATCCGTGCGGGTGCCATAAATCAGGGATGTTGTGGGCTGAGAAAATCCGGGTACCCAGGCCCGGCTTTTTTTGGGGGGGGGGGGTCCGGAATGACGGATTCCGGTTATTTTAGGTCCGGAATTTTATTATCAGATTTAATTTTTTATTAATATATTTGTATGTTTTATTTGACATCTCTTTTTTGCGTATATGTTATTATTTTATAATGTTTTTCCTATGGCTTCTTTAACTTTCAGTTTGACATAGGGTTGGCACCCCGACCCCGTCCCCGACCCCGCAAATTTAGGCCATTTTTCGGGGTTTTCCCCGACCCCGACCCCGACACCTCCAACCCCGCAAACCCCGATCCCCGAACCCTAACCCCGAGTCGGGGTCGGGGTTAACATACACCCCTAAAGATGGCATATTGAGTGACAAAATTAATTTTTTCCGAGGGCTTGGCTGTAGTCTTGCGTACTTTTTGACAAAAAATTATTGAACTTTTACAAAAATGCATTATATAAAATTGGTGGCGTAGTGGTATGTCTGTCTGGTGAGTAAAGTTTTTCGTTAGGGTTCGATCCCGCTTGAATGCAAGATGAATTTTTGAATAATTCATCACTAGGGATGGGATTTTTAAGTTTTTGCTTATTTTTTCTGCAGCTTTGTTTTGGCAAGTTATGCACGAAAAACATGTTTTTAGTTGAAAATTTCGTCGTTTTAACGAGCCTAGGAAAAACTATTTTGGGGTTTCGCGTCTAAAATAAACTCTCAAGCCTATTACGGGTATTTGAAGGTTTGTGGAATTTTGGCATTTTTGGCGACTTTTTTGAACTTTTGTGCCTATTTCAAGCTTTTTTTCAAAAAATTGCTTTAAAAAAATGAAATAAAATTCGAATTTTTCTTGCCAAGACCACTAATTTTTTTTGAAAAATTTTCATAAAATATACTTAAAATTCGATTTTTTTTTTTTTTTTGTCAGGATCCTTCATAGAATTTCGTGCTTTTTTAGACGCGTATTTTGCAGGTTTCTTGCCTAAAAGTACACTACTAAAAAGTTTCAAAAAATCACCGGATTTTTAAATTTTTGTTTGCAAATCCCTTAACAAATTAGTCAAAAATTCAAAATTTTTCTCGGCGGCGCTTATCGGCACCGCCGACCCCCCCCCCCACCCAAAACCTTTAAGCCTAAGAAGGTGCACTGAAGCAAAAAATGACGATTTATCAAACAATATTTTATTAAAATAAATTATTTTAATAAAATAATTTTTTAGTCACATAAAAAAAATTTCGATTTCGGCTTTCTTTTTAGTATCGACAAAACCCTGCTTCCCTTCTCTTCAAAATAAAATTTAAAAATATCGGCTCTAAGTCAATAAATTTTGGAAATTTATTCAAGAAAACAAAAATTTGACCTCTAAAATTTTGAAGAAAAATTTTAAAAAACCCCGCAACCCCGACCCCGACCCCGACCGATTTGGGTAACCCCGACCCCGACCCCGACAGTCCTGCCCCCGAAAAACCCCGACCCCGCAATTCTCATCCCCGCACGCGGGGTGCCAACCCTAGTTTGACATGTTATTAATTTTCATTTTTAATTATTTAATCATTACAGTGTGCATTCTTTTATTATCATAAATATTTGGGGTGTTATCGTACTTTCACCAAGATGTTAAATTAGAATTTTATTGTAGACACGTGCGACTATTACAATGTATGGGTGCTTTGCATAAGCTACATTGGGAAGGAGGGCTACATCTGGTAATGCACTAGGATAAAATTATTCAAGTTTCGGTTTAATACACAGTGTAAGGAGGGCGAGTCTGTCCGGCTGTATGGATCAGGTAAAACTTATTTGGAGGGGTGGGGTGTTACACTACATACTCAAAATAGGACAAAATTCCAATAATGTGCATAAGTATAGGTTTCTGATCTTTGGCACACTTTTAGTTACTGACGGAAACAACAAAAACTTGATCAAATCAGACCTTAAAAAGTATATGAAACCGATCAGATCCTCTGCCGAATCGCTGCTGTTCTTCCGGCTGCCCGCACTCTCCACAGCTGATGCGACGTCTCGTCCGACTCCGTATTGAGTTTCAGCGTAGGGTACCCGCGCACTTCGAAGTAGGAAGCCAATTCCGGATGGACTGCCGCGTCCACCTTGCCCAATTTCGCGAACGACTCCTCCCCTCCTCTGAGCCCGTAGAAAAAGAGCGAGGGAATGGGAAGTTTCCCTCGATTTGGAGGGAATCTCCCCCAATTCGTAGAAAAAGAACTTCCCTTGTTTTTGAGGGAGACTTCCCCCGAAATCGAGGGAGATTTACCCAGGGAATCTTCCCCGTAGAAAAAGAAAATTCCCGGGGAAAATTCCACCAATTTGGAGGGAAATTTCCCTCGAAAAGCTCCCCTACAAATAGCAGGTGAACACTGTCTCCCCCGAAATAATTTGTTTATATTCCATGCAAAAATTTGCATCAACACAATACCAAATGAAAATTGACTAATCTCTTCGAATTAAAAGGCGCTGAGAATTAAATAACATACTTTTACACGATTTAAAAAAAAATTTTTTTTTAAGTTTTAACAAAAGGGTCCCCCCTATGGTTTTGTGGTCAACATAATTTACTAGGTAACTTTGCTTAAATCGGTAGTAGAGCGAGACAATTTGATAAATTCGTTACTTTTTTTGCAAGCTTCACAAAATACAAAGGTGCACTTGAGGAATCAAGACTCCACGATTGTCAGAAAATTTTAATTAATCTTTAACAAAAGATTAAAATTCATGAGGAATTTGAAAACTATTTCCAGCCAAATAAATAAGAGCGATCAACAACATATCTTCACAAAACTCACAAATTGCGGAAAAATTTTTCCGATTCGACAATAAAGTTCTCTTCAACTTCTTGGTATGTAGGGCCACTCTGTGAAACAGAAGGAGGAGCCGTGTACGTAGAAAGCAGCGTAGCATGGTCACTAGTTGAAGACGTACGGGCGAGACAATTTTCCACCGAAAACTCAATTTTAGAAGATAATCCATCATAAGGTTACCTTGTCCAAGATAGACGGAATGCGCAAAAGAATTTGAGAAATCTTTTTCGCATTTTCTAATTCAATCTCTAAGACGGACCGCTGCAGGTCTTCCAAATTTGAGGCTCGAGACGGCGGACGACTAACTGGCGAACCACCTCCCGTGCGGTTATACGATCTAGCAAAATGAAAATTGCTTGAAGGGCTAGGTATTAGGGAGTACCTTTTTTCGGCAGAAATTGAGTCGGCAGTCATTTTTTTCATGTATTTCACACGTTCTTTTACTTGCTTAACCGTAACCGAAGATTTGGGGAATTGGGCACTTATGTGGTCAGTGATGGCCTGCCACGCCTTGACGGAAACTTGGTGAGACTGAGCACGACCTTTTTCAGGGAAAAGGTCGTTTTTGTGTTCATCCACAAGCCGTGCAAGTTCAATAGACATTTCTTTATTGAAGAGTGCCATTGAATGGAATTGGGGGAAAATTCCCTGGGAACGTTCCCGGGGAATTTTCGGGGGAAAGTTCCCTCGCTCTTTTTCTACGGGCTCTGAGTTGAGTCATCGACTTCACGTATTCGGGCTTTGTTCAGACGGCCAAACCACAGAATTATGTAAGAGGAGTCCAAAGAAGGCACATAATAAGAGGATTCTAGCCATGTTGTGACAATACAGTTTTCAATATGAAAAAGAATTTGAATGGCTTTAATTATAATTACTTCAAATTTATTACAAAAAAAAATTTGAATTCAAATTTTGACGCCTTTTTTTGAAAGCCAAAAACCGCCCCACACCCACCGGAAAAAGACGCCAAATTTAAATTCGAGTTTCGACTTTTAGAGACCGACCTGGGCCTGGATCCAGGCCTGGATTTTTCCTGGATCCATAGTCCAGGTCCAGTGGAGCCTCCGATACTCTGGATTTTTGTCCAGGAATCCAAATCTAGGCGTTCGTCAAATCCAGGTCCAGAATCCAGGTCGAAGCATAACAAACCTGGATTTCCTGGATTAAAAATACACGCCTAAAGAGGGCGTTTCTGAGCACCAAACAGCAGGAATATTGGTGAATTTTACCCGTATAATTGATGACAGATTGCCAAGTTTTAAAAAGATTATATGAGTTTTGAGTGCAACTCTCTTCCACAAAACAGCAAATTTGTAACAAAAATAAATAAATAAATTGAGGACGTTAATGCGTCTTTTCACTTGACAAACCCCTATTCATTATTTACAGCTTTACCTTTTAAATGAATTCTTTGGTCTTGAACATGCCTTGGTTGGAAAAAAATTCTGATAAAAAAAAAGCAATTTGCTTGGATTGCAAAGAGAAACGGAGGTTTTTTACTATACCACCGTAGCCAGGGCGAATCCGCCTAGTTCGGCGCGATCAGACATAACTTGGTTAATGGCAAGCAAATCAAATAGAATCGATATCATTCAGAAGCTCTCAGTGTGATGAACCTTAAGGCAAAGCTAACCGATTCGTCTTTAAAAAAAGTTATAGCTGAATACGTGTGAAAATTACCAGTTTTCGCGCCAACATGTCGTTGTGGCGTCATAAGTTTCTTTGTTTAACTTGAATCGCTTAGCTCTTTTCTATTATAGCATCTACAGACATGGTGATTTCTAATGATACTAAGATTATTTGGTTTGGTCAAATAAGCAAAAAGTTATAACGTTTCAAACACTCAGCGCCGAACTGGGCCGCGTCGAACTGACCCCGACCCAGCCAGGGGGCCGAGGCCCCCCTCCGAAATGTATTTTGAGAAAAAACCATTCGGGGGACCCTTTGTTTTGCAACAGATTTCCATAAGTCTGTGTTGTGCACAAAATTGGTTTGTGTTTTTGTAGTGCATTTCTGATTCCACTATTACATGTTTTTTGTTGGTTTGTGTTTTTGTAATGAGTACATTTCTGATTCCATCATTATTATTTTTTTGTTGTAATATTGGTAATGTTTTTTTTTGTAAGTGTGCATTTCTGATTGATTCCATCTTCGTGTGTTTTTTAATTATTGCTTTGTGTTTTTGTAATGAGTGCATTTCTGAATGATTCCATCATCGTGTGTTTTTTTAATTATTGCTTTGTGTTTTTGTAATGAGTGCATTTCTGAATGATTCCATCATCGTGTGTTTTTTTAATTATTGCTTTGTGTTTTTGTAATGAGTGCATTTCTGAATGATTCCATCATCGTGTGTTTTTTTAATTATTGCTTTGTGTTTTTGTAATGAGTGCATTTCTGAATGATTCCATCATCGTGTGTTTTTTTAATTATTGCTTTGTGTTTTTGTAATGAGTGCATTTCTGAATGATTCCATCATCGTGTGTTTTTTTAATTATTGCTTTGTGTTTTTGTAATGAGTGCATTTCTGATTGATTCCATCATCGTGTGTTTTTTTAATTTTTACTTTGTGTTTTTGTAATGAGTGCATTTCTGAATGATTCCATCATCGTGTGTTTTTTAAATTATTGCTTGTGTTTTTGTAATGAGTGCATTTCTGGTTGATTCCATCATCGTGTGTTTTTTAAATTATTGCTTTGTGTTTTTGTAATGAGTGCATTTCTGATTGATTCCATCATCGTGTGTTTTTTTAATTATTGCTTTGTGTTTTTGTAATGAGTGCATTTCTGATTGATTCCATCATCGTGTGTTTTTTAATTATTGCTTTGTGTTTTTGTAATGAGTGCATTTCTGAGTGATCCCATCATCGTGTGTTTTTTAAATTATTGCTTTGTGTTTTTGTAATGAGTGCATTTCTGATTGATTCCATCATCGTGTGTTTTTTAAATTATTGCTTTGTGTTTTTGTAATGAGTGCATTTCTGGTTGATTCCATCATCGTGTGTTTTTTAAATTATTGCTTTGTGTTTTTGTAATGAGTGCATTTCTGGTTGATTCCATCATCGTGTGTTTTTTAAATTATTGCTTTGTGTTTTTGTAATGAGTGCATTTCTGGTTGATTCCATCATCGTGTGTTTTTTAAATTATTGCTTTGTGTTTTTGTAATGAGTGCATTTCTGATTGATTCCATCATCGTGTGTTTTTTAATTATTGCTTTGTGTTTTTGTAATGAGTGCATTTCTGATTGATTCCATTTAATTATTGCTTTGTGTTTTTGTAATGAGTGCATTTCTGATTGATTCCATCATCGTGTGTTTTTTTAATTTTTGCGTTTCTGATTTCATCATAGTGAGTTTTTTAATGTGTGCTTTTCTGATTTTCATAATTGTGTTTTTTTTGGTTGTATTTTGGTAATGTGTTTTTTAAATTTGTCTTGTTTTTTTGATTTCTATCAGTGTGTGTTTATGTTTTTCAATAATGGTTTTTTTGTAATGCGTGCATTTTTCATTCCATTTTTTAATATTGATTTGTGTTTTATAATAAATGCATTTCTGATTCCACCATTCTGTTTTTATATTGGTTTATGGTTTTGTAATTGGTTTGTGTTTTTGTAACGAGTGCTTTTCTTATTCCATAATGTGTTTTTTTTGTAATATTGGTAATGTGTTTTGTATGGGAAATATTAATTTAATAAGAATATGATTTATATGTATGAATGCCCATTTAAATTGTGAATTGGAGGAAACCAAAAAGTAAAATATTCTGATAAAGAAAGGGTTCCAATTAAAAAGAAAATTGCCAAACATTTAAAAGTCAATCGCTCAAAAATATACAAATGGAAAAAAGAATTTGGCCTAAAAATGAAAAAGAAGAACGTAAACATTTGGTAGAGAAATTTGATCAAATGAAAGCCGAGTTGACGCGGGCCGGAATCAAAAACTCTCAAAATGAATTAGATAAAACTGTCGCGAAAGAGTTGGGCTCAATTTGGTAACAATTTACAGGTGGAACAAAAACTTGGCCAAATCGGTGAGTTTTCGAGCCCAATTTTATTTTGTGTTTATATTAATTAAAAATTCTTTTACATCACCAAATAAATATCCCCATAACGTACAAAAAATTAATGAAACGTTATTATAAAAAAGGTACTATGGTACATTGTGATCGGTAACAAATTGCCATTTTGTGCGTATATAACACTGATTCAATTTTTATAACATAGCTAGGAGAAATTGTGAGCTCAAATCAAGGTTGGGATGTTTTTGAACCTAGGCCAGTTTGAAGGCAATCGTCTAGGCTTAGTTTTGTGCGGATTGAATTTAAACCCATATACATTTTTTGGTAAAAATCCCATAAAAATCAGAGGAAACAAATAAAATAGTGCGACAGGTCAATCATAAAATGGAATCGAGTTAATTTGCGGAAAAACTTTATGAAAAACTTAAATTTACGCGGCCAAAATTTATCAATGCGCGCGCTTGCTTGTTGCAATGTTATTGCCAATTTGGCAGGTCTCGGCTTGTAGTGTCGGCATCTTTCTAGTCCATATTACAAAGCGGCAGATTAGTCTCGGTAGACCCGTAGGGGATCAGAAAGTTGACGGGTCTGTGTATC
Organism: Globodera pallida; assembly: GCA_020449905.1. NCBI lineage: Eukaryota > Metazoa > Nematoda > Chromadorea > Rhabditida > Heteroderidae > Globodera > Globodera pallida. Next base: position 156,252 of record JAIXHY010000027.1, on the reverse strand, counting down.
GAATTTGGCTCCAAGCCCGACTCGAAAGTCAACGGGTCGAAGGCCGCTTCGGCTACCGGTCCGAACGTCGAATCGTCCGAATGTCGAAATTCCTAATGTCGAATAGTACAAAATCCAAAGATTAACTTTCTGAGTGTCGAATAAAACAAAACTATCCGAATGTCGAAAGATCAAAATTTGTACACAACTGTCATTTTGGAAAAATTTTGCGCGGATGCAACTATGAAGGAAGTCATGGCTCCTCAAAGTTAAAAATTGAATATTTTGTTATTCTTTATTTAACGACATTTTTGACAGCTTTAAACAAAAAATTGACAAAGTTTCCATATCGAATTTCAGTAAAATTAATTACTTGGAATTTCATATAAATGCTTCTAAATTTAGAGGTTTTTGGACCAAATAAAATGGAAGGGTTTTTGATTCTAATTTTAATCTCATTATTTGCAACAAATTCACTGGAAAAAGCCGAATCCGTAAAAGTAAAATTGGAAGAAACGCCCCCCAAAACATTTGATGAAATATTCGGAGAAAGCTGGCGGGACAAAGGTGAAGCCGAAGATTTGAAAATGCGGCCGCCAACAAACTCTGGACAAAATGTCCATCACCAAATCGACCGGCAGAACACCCAAATTGGAGGAACTAATTCAACTGATAAACTTGGACAAATTGAATCCAATTCAACTGATCAGAATATTCCTCTCACAGAAATTGGACAAATTGAACCCAATTCAACTGATCAGAATTCTCCTCTCACAGAGTCTGATCAAATTGGACAAATTGAACCCAATTCAACTGATCAGAATCCTCCTCTCACAGAGTCTGATCACTCTGGTAATGCCAAAAATGGTAAAGAAATTACTTCAACCGAAAAACGTAAAATTGTTGTCAAATTCCACGAAATGAGAAACGAATTTAAGCAAAAAGAAAAATATTCAGCAAAAGAATGGACTCAAATTGAGGAAAAAATTGCAAAACATTTAAAAGTCAATCGCAAAAAAATATATAAATGGAAAAAAGAGCTTGGCTTAAGCCAAAGAAATCAAAAAAAATGAGCGAAAAAATTTGGTGGAGAAATTTGATCAAATGAAAGCCGAGTTAAAGCGGGCCGGACTTAAAAATTCTTATCATAAATTAGATAAAAGTGTCGCAAAAAGGTTGGGCCTTTGTGATGCAACCATTTACAATTGGAAACGTGAACTTGGCCAAACCAGTGAGTATTTCGTGGCCAATTTTTTATTTATTTAAATTACTTAAAATTCTTTTTTCAGAACCACAACATAAATACTCCCATAACGAACAAAAAGAATTAATGAAACGTTATTATGAATTTAAGGACAACAATCCTAAAAAAAGTGTCGAGGACATTGCCAAAATGTTAAATATTGGAAGTGCTACTTTGTATAAATGGAAAAGGCAATTTAAACAACAGCAAATGCATCAAAATTCTGTCGATGGACATTTTGTGGAAGTAAATGCCGCGGCAAATGTTCAGTAAACTGAGATTTTGAATTCGGAAAATATTTGAATTGCTACTGTTTGAAAAACCCCCAAATCTGTTAACGATTTATTTATATTATTTATATTTTTCGGCTTTATCCGCAACTATTGTATTTTTCATTTTCAAATAATTTTGGCGCCGACAAATCATTAATGAAAAAATGATTTTGATTAAAATTATTCACATTAATTCTAATCCTTTATTTTGGCATAAACCATCAAGACTTAAAGCTGATCTTTTAAACATCCGAATAAGTTTTTTGTCAAATTACAATGCTCATAAATGTCAAATATTAGATGACAATAATTGATCACGGGCAATGCAGTTTTGAGCGACCATTGATGTTTTGGGGATCAAAATTTTCAAGAATATTTTTTGCGGTACATACCAGGGATGGGCAAAATCGGAAAATAAAATCCGAAACCCGAAATCCGAAATTCCGAAATCGGAAAATAAATTCCGAAATCCGAAACCCGAAATCCGAAACGACCAAAAAACCCGAAATTTCCGAAATTCCGAAACCCGAAATCCGAAATTTTGCCCATCCCTGGTACATACGTTTAGATTCAATTTCGTTCATTCTGAAATTTATGTAAATACCCTGAGCAAAACAAAACTAAACAAAAAATTACGGAAGGAATAGAACAAAAAAACAATTTTCATTAGTAGGGCTGCGATTTATATGGACAAAAAATCTCGAAATATGGCCATAAAATATGGATGAAAAATTGCAAAATATGGACCAAATATGGGCAAAAATTGCAAAATATAGACGAAATATAGATAAAAAAATTTAAATATAGCAAAAAATGGGCAAGATTTTCTAATAGAAGTAATAAGAGCAATAAAAATTTTTATATGCAAATTAAAGGCATTTCTGAGAAAATTTTTGAAAATGTGCGGAATTTTAACAAATTTTATTTTTTTGGTGGCAGAATTTTTAGTCGCGAAAGTCAATTTTTAGGGGTGCATTTTTAGAAAATTTTGAAAAAGTCAATTTTTAGGGGTGCATTTTTAGAAAATTTTGAAAAAGTCGATCCTTAGGGATGTATTTTTTGTTTTTAAATGCATTTTTGTTAAGGAATTTTTGAAAAATGGCAAAATATGGAAAAAATATGGAATATGGATAAAAATCGCGAAATATGGAAAAATATGGAAAATATGGATTATAAAATGGGCTCTAGAAGCTCCGCCCAAAGCTAAAAACACTATTTCTGGCATTTATACGCTGTTCCGAGTGCGCAAAAAAAAATATGGATTTCCATATAAATCGCAGCCCTATTCATTAGTAACATTTTTCGTCGCCAAAATGTATGGGCGCCGAATTGCTCGCGCTGAAACGACGGCGCTGAAACAATATCGCGCCGAACAACACGGCGCCACCGCCGCTGGTCATGCCGAAAGCGACCGAAGCTTCGGAACACGGGCTACAGATCACGCCCAGTCATTATTTCCAATATGATCAAATTCATAAAAGTGGCTATTTTCCGGTTTTTGAACCGGTAAATTTTGAAAAAGCATAAACGGGAACCATATTGGTAAAAATTTATAGAAATATTTTTATTCTAAAAATTGCACGAATATATGTTATTTGATTCACTATGAAACTGTCGCCAAAGAGTTGGGCCTCAGTTTAGAACAATTTACAATTGAAAACGTTAACTTGTCCAATCCCGTGAGATGATTTGGTACATCCCGATTTTGGCATTTAAATTTTAAATTTTTTTGACATTAAAATTTTTTTTAAAGATTTTAATTAAGGAAAAATTGGTCATTTTTACTGAAAATTTCCAAATTATTTAAAAATCAGAATGACAAAAGATTGACGACCGCTTCGATCTTGACGATCAATGTGTCGAATTCGCGTAAGTAAGTGTGCAACAGGGATGTCGATATCGTCTCCTCAAAATACGGTACATATATGATATTTACGAGACGATTTTTTACGATATTTTTTCTAGCCGTGTTCAAAATTCAAAAAAAATTTTGGTAGAAATTTCCAGTTGATTTCATTTTAATTCTTAAAAAATTCGCAATGAAAATGCAATTTTAGCTTTATAAAGTAATTTATAAATATTTTTCTATCCACAATCGATTGCCATTTTTATAAAATGATGATTATTATTAGGGCTCGGAAACTCATGGAAATCCATATTTTGTTTGCAAACTGGGGAAGCCCTGAAATGCATGAAAAACACATTTTTAGCTTGATTTGAAGCTTCTAGGACCGATTTTTATATCCATATTTTTCCATATTTCGCGATTTATATCCATATTTCCATATTTCGTCCATATTTTCCATTTATGTCTATATTTTTCGTCCATATTTCGCATTTTAAGCCAAAAATTCCACCAAAAAAGACAAAATCCGCTTGGCTGCGGAATTAGATCGAACCAATTGAAGGAAATTCTGTTTTTACAACCGATGGCAAAATAATTTTCTGCGAGGCATGTCAGAAACAGGTGCCCAACAACAGAACGAGTAATACGACAATTTTTCTATAAACTACAACAGGCTTCTTCGGACCAATTTTTTCATCTTAACCAACACAATCAGTCAGCAAAACACCAAACCAATTTGCAGCGATTTAAGGCAAAACAAATCGGCAAAAACAATAGTTTTTTCAATAACCAGATTGGAGAAGCAAGGGTTAACAATAAATGAGGCGTTGGAAATTTTTGCAGAAGTTCAGAATGCCATGTCCATTGCGATCAGTGTAAAGGCGGATCAAATCCGTGAAAAATTCACTTTCATTGTTTCCATAACCCAGGCATTGAAATCATAGCTCATTTTGTCAGATTATTTCAGGCCAGAATGTTGAATGCTTTACCTCCCCAACTCTCATCCCCCATTACAAACATGCGCCACTTACCTCATGCGACGTAGAGCGTGTATTCTCTATGTACAAATCAATTCTAGCTGATAATCGTATGAGCTTTTCCCTCAAAAACCTGGAAATGTACCTTATCTGCAATTTCAACCAGGACTAGGCGATTTAACATTTTTTTTTAAATTTTCATTCAAATTTTATAAAAAATTATGTCAATATTTTGGTGTTTTGTCCATATTTTAAGGATGTATGTCCATATTTTATGGCCATATTTCACGATTTTATATCCATATTTTTCCGAGCCATAATTATTATGTTGTAGGAAATGTCAGTAATATTGATTCAGTTGAGTAATAATAAATGCACATTTCAATTGTGGGCTGTCACTATTACTTTCAATAATTTTTTTATTAATGCTAATACTATTTAGTATTTTTAAAAAAAGAATATTTTGTTATTCTTTATTTAACAACATTTTTGACAGCTTTAAACAAAAAATTGACAAAGTTTCCATATCGAATTTCAGTAAAATTATAATTACTTGGAATTTCATATAAATGCTTCTAAATTTAGAGGTTTTTGGACCAAATAAAATGGAAGGGTTTTTGATTCTAATTTTAATCTCATTATTTGCAACAAATTCACTGGAAAAAGCCGAATCCGTAAAAGTAAAATTGGAAGAAACGCCCCCCAAAACATTTGATGAAATATTCGGAGAAAGCTGGCGGGACAAAGGTGAAGCCGAAGATTTGAAAATGCGGCCGCCAACAAACTCTGGACAAAATGTCCATCACCAAATCGACCGGCAGAACACCCAAATTGGAGGAACCAATTCAACTGATAAACTTGGACAAATTGAATCCAATTCAACTGATCAGAATCCACTTCTCACAGAGTCTGATCACTCTGGACAAAATGAATCCAATTCAACGTATCAGAATCCTTTTCTCACGGAATCCGATCTCTCTGGTAATGCCAAAAAACGTGAAAAAATTACTTCAAACAAAAAACGTGAAATTGTTACCAAATTCCACGAAATTAGAAACGAATTTAAGAAAAACAAAAATGTTCGGCAAAAGAATGGAATCAAATTGAAACAAAAATTGCTAAACATTTCAAAGTCAATCGCTCAAAAATATATAAATGGAAAAAAGAATTAGGCATAAGTGGGAAAATGCATAACTTTGTGAAGGAAAAAAATGAGCGAAAAAATTTTGTGGAGAAATTTGATCAAATGAAATCCGAGTTAAAGCGCGCCGGATACAAAAATTCTTGTCATGAATTAGATGCAACTATCGCAAAAGAGTTGGGTCTCAGTTTTTTAACAATTTATAAGTGGAAACGAAAACTTGGCCAAACCAGTGAGTTTTTTCTAACCCAATTTTATTATTTATTTATATTAAATTAAATTAGATATTTTTTTACAGAACCAAATAAATATCCTCACAACGAACAAAAAGAATTGATGAAACGTTATTATGAAAATAAAGACCAAAATCCTAAAATGAATGATAAGAACATTTCCAAAAGGCTGAACATTGGAATAGCTACTTTAATTAGATGGAAAAAGCAATTTAAACGACAGCAATTGCATCCAAATTCTGTCGATGGAAATTCTGTGGAAGAGATCGCCGCGGCAAATATTCAGGAAATTGGGCACTCGAATTCGGGGAGTATTTGAATGAATGGTTATATGTCTGTTAACGATTTTTTTTTTTTCGGCTCTATCCGCAACAAAATTGTTGATTTTTCATTTTCATAAACTTTTGAACAATTTCAAGTGGTTTTTATCCACACCCGTAATCACAGAACACGCGGTCTGGCTCAGTTCGGCGCCCACACACACACACAAAAAAAAGTTTTTGTGCCGACAAATCATTAATGAAAAAATAATTTTAATTAAAATTATTCACTTTAATTCTATTTCCTAATGTTTTGGCAACGACGACATTTTGAAGAGTACTGAACGCTCTTTCAACTCCTGCAGAACTAGCATGCCAACATTTGTGCAACCTTAATCATTTTTGGTATATAATTCAGGCTTAACCTTTAAAGCACTGGTAGAATTTTTTCACTTTTTTGCCCAAAATTCTCCAATAGATTCGCACACTTTTGCATCTTGTCAAAAGCACCGGACAAATACATATCAACTTCATCCGACTCAGCAATGCGCGCGCATTAAGAAACTACAACTGGTTGCGTAAAAACATTGAAATTTGCCCTCTGATGAGGTTGTTACAAGATGGCTGAGCAAACTTAAAATGGTCAAAGACATACTTCGAATTTTGGACTGTTTAAACGAATTGAAAATTGTAGAAAATCGTTCTAAAATGACTCACGTTTTTATAAAAATTCGTGGACGCAATTTTGGTGGCATATTAAGGAAGGAATCGATTTTTAGGAGAGATTTAAGCAAATTTTAAAAATATTTGTTTTATAATAAAAAGGATTAAGTAAGGAATCGATTTAGGAGAGATTTAAGCAAATTTTTAAAATATTTGTTTTATAATAAAAAGGCTAAGTAAGGAATCGATTTAGGAGAGATTTAAGCAAATTATAATAAATATCCAGTTTTATAATAAAAAGGATTAAGTAAGGAATCGATTTTAGGTGAGCTTTACGCAAATTTTAAAAATGTTTAACTTTTATAATAAAAAAGATTAAGTAAAGATCGATTTTAGGTCCGATTTAAGCAAATTATAATAAATATTTTTTCTTTATAATAAAAAGAAAAGTAAGGAATTATGCGCAAAAATTAAAAATTTGAGCAATCTAATGGGCATCGATTAATGGAGGGCGGGGGTGGGCAAAATTTTATAATGTGTAATTCAATTACCAGCAATTCTTGAGGGTTCACTTTGGGGAGAGAGGTATGGGGACAAGACTGGCGAGAAGGGTCGGGATTTTGGGGCGGGATTGTGGGTGTAACACTTCTTACGAGAGTAATTTCCAAGAATTACTTGACCGATTTGGCGTTAAAAAGACAAACAAATTTATCGATCGAATTCTTGAGGTTGACCAGCTCCTTCTCCACTCCATCAACTTCTTCTCCAGTTCTTTGTTCTCCTTGCGGGTTCGGCCAGTCCCGTCTCAACTTTTGCCTCTATCTTTTTAACTTTCGCCTCCACCCTAGAATGAAGTAGACGAGTCCAACCACCGCCGACCCAGCCAGAAAGACAAATGCAAGGGTTAAACGCTCTGTCTTCTCTTAAAAATTCAAATGTAAAAGTGAATTTAAACTAACAAAACTAAAAGGCCGCCAGAACGTCGTGCTTTGCGAGAAGTTTGTCCTTGTCCTGCTGCATAAGCAAGTTGACGATTTCATCGCGTTGACTCGTAAGCGTGTTGCCGAAAGCCGTCATTTTCTAATCGATCTGGCCGAGCTCGACGTGAATCTTCTCTAACTAAAAATTTGAAAATATGGATGATTAAATGTTTATGACGGACCTCGTCGCGAGTTATGGTCTCCGATGGGAACGATGAAACCGACGAAAACCGCGCAAACTAAGACCGCCACTGTCGATGCCCTTGACCGCCACTGCGTCAAACATGGCCGAGAAGTAGACGCGATTGGTCTTTTCCCTATGTAGGACAAAGAAAGATTAAAAAGACGCAAAAGGCGTTTTCAAGAAAAAATAATTCCCCCCAGTGTGGACACCGACTTCAACGAATTTGAGGTCCCAAACGGCGGCAGTCCGAGCGGCGTGCCTTGGAACGCGGTGGCGTGAAATTGTCAAGCACAAAGCCCCGGATGTTGCCTTTTTCCGCCTTTTCAAGCCAACCCAACGCCACGGCGCGTTGCTCACCTCCGTGTTGACGTTGAGGACCGCGTCCAAAATTCAACGACTAATAACAAAGTTTTGCAAATAATAAAAACAAACTAAAAATAAAAAAACCAAAAAAAAATGCTAAAATTCAATTAAAACGAAGATTGGAACAAACCTTTGTCCGTGTCCGACTTGAGGCACTCCACAAAGAAAGCCGAATGCTCTCGGGTGGTGAATGTGCGCAAGTGGGCGCCGAGTTTGGCCAACTCAATTTGGAGTTGCAACAAATTGCGTTTCTTTGATCCCTAAAAATGTTTATTTTGAGCACGCTTTACGTGACGGTTATTTTGAACAATTTACGTCGCCACGGTCACGCAACACTTCGGGCGAGTTCGGCAATTGAGTCTGTGTGAGTAGAAAATATAAAAAATCAAAACTTTTCATTATTTCGTGTTACCAAAAAACGAGCTATTCCAAAACGCGGAATAGTCAAAACTTTAAGGAGCATTTTGCAAAAGTACGCTGAAAAAGAAATGCAGATGTTTGCGAGACAAAATACGCCAAAAGCGTTATTCCAATGATTCTTTGTTTTCAAGTTTAAATTTCTAATTCTTTTTGAATAAAACAACAAAACCTAAAATAGGGCATTTTGTACTTCTTGAGATATTTTCTCCATTTAAAATTTTTTTTGTCAAATTAATTTTCACAAAAAAATTCATATCTACATTTCCGGCGCCGACGATTGCGGCGCGACATTTCCGGCGCCTACAATTGCCGCGCACATTTCCGGCGCCAACACTTGCGGCGCACTGCCAAATTGACATTTGCGGCGCCGAACTTTTTTTAAACAAGTTTTACTTTACATAAAAATTTAACAAATTATGTGCTTTTGAAGCCCACTATGATAAGAACAAAGGTACAATTGCAATCGTTTCCCATTCATAAGGGCATACAACAATAACATCATAAGTTTCTTCCAATCTTATGAACTTCCTTGAATATTTTATTTATGTCACCATCCTCTGAATTATTGTTATTAGGGGCGTGCCCGGTCGGATTCAACCACCCTCCCAAATTATCCTTTCTCCTCCCTGATCAGTCTTCCCTCTCTCGATCGAGAGGTGACTGGCACTCCCTGGCCAAATCAGGGAGCCGCCCTTTTCACCCCGTACCCATATCTGTTCTTCTCTTCCATGATAAAGGGTATTACCTAATTCGTATTTTTGGGACGAATGAAAAAGCATCGCTGGGAACAGTATTCATTGGCATTCCTGACAAAAAAACATCTTGTCGTCAGTAGTAAAGATTGGACCGATCGAGATTCTCGATCGAAAAAAATTTGATCGGTTTTTTGTTACGAAACCCCCTAAAGATCGGACTTTTTTGTGGAGTAATGAGTAGTGGTGGTGTGCTGGTGAGTTTTTTGTGCTGTGGTGTGTCGGGGTGGGGTTCGGATCACTGTGTAAATGCCATTTTAGCACTTTATATCATCATCTCTAGTGGAGGAAACTTCTGAAAATTTTTTAATTTTTTTCGATTATTTTGGATGAAATTTTCCAACTTCAAAAAATCATTCAAAATGCGTTATTTACAAAACAGATTAATTACCATTACTGTTCTTCCCGCAACATTGAATATGACTATACATTATTTCCTCAAATTGTGATCAATAATTTTAGGGTTGGCAGAAATTTGAAAAATTCGTCAGCCATTATTGATTTTCTGAGTGGCTCCAAAGATTTTGTATTATTTGCATTTATTTGGGCTAAAAAATTCACCATTTTAGTTATTTTATTTCATTTACAAAATATTCATATAAATCCAAACAATTATCCCAATATGAATGAGTTTTGGATTTTAATATTGTTAGCATTCTTTGCAATAAATTCACTGGACAAAGCCGAATCCGTAAAAGTAAAATTGGAGGAAACGCCACTCAAAACATTTGATGAAATATTCGGAGAAGGCTGGTGGGACAAAGGTGAAGCCGAAGATTTGAAAACGCCGCCAACAAACTTTGGACAAAATGTCCATCACCAAATCGACCGGCTTAACACCCAAATTGGACAAATTGAACCCAATTTAACTGATCAGAATTCTCCTCTCAAAGAGTTTGATCACTCTGGACAAATTGAACCCAATTCAACTGATCAGAATTCTCCTCTCATAGAGTCTGATCACTCTGCTAATTCCAAAAATGGCGAAGAACAGAAACAAATAATGATAGAAATTTCTTCAAACAAAAAACGTAAAATTGTCGACAAATTCCACGCAATAAAAGACGAATTTAAGCAAAAAGGAAAATTTTCAGTCAAAAGCAAGGAATACAATTGAGCAGAAAATTGCCAAACATTTAAAAGTTAATCGCACAAAAATATATAAATGGAAAAAAGAATTTGGCCTAAGTCGAAAAATGCATAACTTTGGAAAGAAAAAAGAAGAACATAAACATTTGGTAGAGAAATTTAATCAAATGAAAGCCGAGTTAAAGCGGGCCGGATTCAAAAACTCTTATCATCACGAAATTGAAGTAACTGTCGCAAAAGAATTGGGCCTCAATTTTAGAACAATTTGCAATTGGAGACGTGAACTTGGCCAAACCAGTGAGTTTTTTGATTTTATTAATTTATTTATATTAATTAAAAATTCTTTTACAGCACTAAAACATAAACGCTCCCACAGTGAACAAAAGGAATTGATGAAGCGTTATTATGCAATTAAGGACCAAAATCCTAAAATTAGTGATGAAAAAATTGTCAAAATGTTCAATATTGGAACACGCACTTTGTTTAGATGGAAAAAGCAATTTAAACGACAGCAATTTCATTCAAATTCTGTCGATGGACAGTCTGTGGAAGAGAATGCCGCGGCAAATGTTCAGGAAATTGAAATTCCAATTATTGGACCATCTGAATGAATATTTAATGTTTAAAAACCCCCAAATCTATTTTCATTATATTTTCGGCTGTATCCACAAAACTTGTTCATTTTCAAAACTTTTGAACAATTTCAAAGCTTTTCTCTTAAATTGATTTCCCGACATTTTAAGTCCGACAAATCCCCACCGACCCCTTTAAAATAGTGATAAAAGATGATTGGGGGCAGTGTGGAGTTAGAATGATATAACCTTTGGCCAAAAAAAAGCTGGATTTTTTAATAAAATTTTCAAAAAATTCAAATAATTGAACCAGTCTTTTTTTCAAATAGACCAATCTAAATTGTATAAGAGATTTTAAAAAAGGTTTTGAATTTTTATACGGGGCATGCGTCCACTGCCAATAGCAAATCCCAGTCAATAGCCTCCGCTTCCCACTCGGCGTCCGCCTATTTGTTTTGCAGTTCGAATTTACCGCCTTTATATAATACATATATTTATCGATCGCCATTTTTGTAAAAGGCATGATTATGAGTAGGGGTCACTCGCGTCCTGCCACTCGCGTCCCGCCACTCGACAAAAATGTTAAAAAGCAAAAGAATTTCCCAACGGCGCCGTCGATGATCATTGTAGAGAAAAAATATTGATTCGGTTAAGGCATTTATTAAAAATAATATTATTAAAGAATATGATTTAATGAATGCCCATTTCAATTGTACGTTCAACCATTTTTTTTTTGCCAAAGCTAAATAATATTTATTAATAAACAAAATTTGAATATTTTTTATTCTTTAAATTTTATGAAAATTTTTGTCTGAAATTCTTAAACACAAAAATAATTAACAAATTTTTCCATAAATTTTCAGTTTTAGAAATATAAGCGTCCCTAAATTCTGAGGATCGACCGGCAGAACGCCCAGAAAAAAAAAATTCGATTTTATTGCATTTTTAATTTTAAAAAAAATTTAAAAAACGCCCAATGGAAAAGGTTGGGACGCTGCGAACACAAAACAAGCAAATAGAAGACAAAAAAGTGTAAAAAGCCAAAGATAAAATGCGTTTTTTTGTCGAGCCCAGTAAATCCGTATAATTTAAAATTGCTTATTTTCTTTATTAAATTGAAATTTCCATTTGCTAATAGTCTTTCTTGAAATCTTCAACAAATCAGCAATGTCACAATCACTCATTTTCGGATTATTTCTTTTCAATTTGGAATATTTTTTGAAAATTCCAATTTTTGTTGCATCAGAAAACCTTTTCTTGCCGAAAGAAAGGCCAAATTTGCGCTTCCATTCATAAATTGTAGTTAAACTAACGCCCAATTTTTTTGCAATTTTCCCATCAATTTCACGCATTGAAATGTTTTTGAGTTTTGCCTTTTTACATTTGCTTTTTATCTTATCAAAATCTTTTAAAATCTTACTTTTTTCAAAATTAGAAACTTTTTTGCTGACAGAAAGACCAAATTTTTGTTTCCATTCATAAATTGTAGTTGAACAAACGCCCAATTTTTTTGCAATTTTCCTATCAATTTCACGCATTGAAATGTTTTTGCGTTTGGCCTGCTTACATTTGCTTTTTATTTCATCAAATTGTTTCAAAATTTCACGTTTTTGCTGATCAGGCTTAATTTTTTGACATTTTTTGAACTCATTTTGCTGTTCATTAACACTCTCATCTTGATCAGATGAGTTATTTTGATTAGACAAATGTTTTGCTTCAGCAGAATTTTCCTGATCAAGTTCATCCGCTGATGGCGCTGAGTGGGTTTCGTCTTCCGACCAATTTTCATCAAATTTCTGTTTCAATATTTCATCCTCAATATTTTTCTGATCAGCAAAAGTGTTTGAAGCTTGTCCGTCTTGAACTTCTTCTTTAACATGGTTGTCCAATTTTTCTTTAAACTCACCACTCTCCTCGTCCCACGATTCAAATTCGTGTTTAATTTTAACTGGCCCTGAATGTTTTATTGTAAAAAAGGAATTATTAGATATTTTTGAATAATTTCAACCTAATAATTTTAGTTATCCAATTCTAGTTTTACAGAAGGTTTTACGTTTGTAAAAAAAATGTTGGTCATTATCTTATCGACGTTTTTGAAACATTTAACCATAAATATAAAGATCCTTTCAAAAATCAACATTATTAAAAGAAGTATGTTATTATTGAAATTTATTGTTTGCCAACATTTAAATTATTTACTCTCTCTCATAAAGTTGCTCACCTTCCACATTAGTTGCTCCAAGATGCTCAACTTTTACGATTCCTTTTAGTGCAGATTCGTCCCGCCGTCTTACATCAAATTGCTTCTCGTGCGGTTCAACCTTAAATTAGTCAATTTTTTGGGATGAAAAGGCAAAACCCCAAAAATAAAAAGAAAAATGTCGAAAATTTTATTTTTTTGTTTATGACAAACTTTGATTTTTGGCTGATATTCAATCGGATTGTTGTTTGCTTGAGGCTCCGGTTGATTTGTCTGCCAAAGTTCCTCAAATAAGTCGTTTGGAAATGTAAAAACATAATTTATTAAACAAATTATTTGTAGAATGTTCAATTTCATAATTAATTTATGCTTAAAACAAACATTATCTTATTATTATTACTTAAAATCAGGTAAAAAAAATTTTGGTAAATCATACATTATTAGAAAATTGCTTAACTTAAAAATAAAATAAAATAAAACGTTGCAAATTTTTTCATGTGAAGAATACATCCGTTATCTGATGAAATAGAAAATAAAAATAATAATAAATCAATTTTCTTTTCTATATATTATTGTTTTTATATTTGTCTATTAAAAATTACAAAATATTTATCAAAAAACGGCGTCGAAAGTTTGCTGGTCGTAACGGGCCATTCAGGGAGAGATTATATGGGCGAAATCATTAGATGAGAGATCGATGAATGGGCTGAATTTTTTCTTAAAGAACTTTTCAAAAGGCGAAATTTTCTACAAAAATTTGTTGTTTTGCTTTACTGAGCGAAATTTATTCGGGTGATCTAAAAAAAAATTTTGAGGATTGGGGGGGGGTGCGATGCCGGAGGTACGACGAAAAAGTTAATCTTTAGAAATTTGTTCCTTTTGTTTAAAAAATTTGGCGATCTGTCACCCCCAGGCACAGCAGCTGAACCACAAGATTCTCGATGTGGTCATTTAATGATTCTGATGATTCATTTTAATTTCTTTTTTATATGAATTTCTTAATCAGATCAGACGAATCCAGTCGAATTGTCTGCTCATATTTTGCTGATTATGATCAAAATATTACGAGTGATTAATGAATCTAGGGTTGGTCCCCGACCCCTCGGGGGCGGAAAAGTCGGGGTCGGGGGTTGGCCGGGGTCGGCCATGTCGGGGGTCGGGGTCGGGGACGACCAAATTGTCGGGGTCGGGGGTCGGGGTCGGGGGTCGGGGTCGGGGATCGGGGGTCGGGGTTGAAGAAAATTTAATTCAATAAAATTTTTTTCCATAACAATTTCAGCACTGTCTTCACTGGGCAATCATAAAATAATAATTCATTCATCATCTTTAAAAATCTCAAAAGTAAAGGTTTTTTAATTTGTAAAAAAAATGATTTGATGGAGTTTTCGTCATGTTTGACTTGGCCCAAAGAAAATTACTAAAACTTTTAGAAAGGCGAAAACTCCTCCCAAAATCTTGTTGTGGCCAAGTTTGCTTTTCTGAGCGAATTTTGATCAGCGATTTTTCTAAAAAAAATTTGAGAGGGGGGGGATTGGCGCCATAGAATTAAAAATTTGTTTTTTTTTGGATTTTCAATAAAAAACTTTAAAAAATGGGGGTGTTTAGAAGTTTTTTAGAAATGGGAGGAGTCGGCGGTGCCGATAGGCGCCGCCGGGAAAATTTTTGAAGATTTTAGCAATATTGTTAAAAAAATTGCTTCTAAATTAACGAAATTTGGCTAACACTTCTTAGATTTTGGAAGTTTTCAGTGAAAATTTATAACTATAGCTTGTTGATTTCTCAAAATTTTAAAGAAATAGATGGAATAAAATTGCGCTATTGTTTTCTAGAACTTATGACAATAAAATACTTAAGATCATTCATGAACAAAGTAACAAATACATTTTTTAATTAGTCACCCAATTTTTCTGACCAAAAAAAGTTAAAATGATCTGAATTGTCATCAAAAATATTTTTTAAAAACGGAAACAATTTTAAAAATTTTATGAATTGTTTACTTTACAATTGGATGTTCATATAAAGTAGTAAAAATTGATTTTCGCAATCGGGATTCGAACCCACACTTGACAACCCATAAACACAACCACTCACCACTACACCAACACATAATATACAAAATTTATTTTCAAAAGTACTTATTTCTCCCAAAAAAGTCGATCTTTAGGGGTGTTTGTTCACCCCCGACCCCCGACGGGGTTCGAGCGTCGGGGGTCGGGGAGGCCGGGGTTGACCATGTCGGGGGTCGGGGTCGGGGACGACCCCCTTTTTGGGCTCGGGGTCGGGGTTCGGGGGTCGGGGTCGGGGACCAACCCTAAATGAATCCCCTGAACAGTATTTGTTAGAAATTGTCTACGTGAATCTTATTGAAGTGTAACCTAATCCTGATCTGATAGAAGCATGAAATCAAATCGGATCACAATGATCAGAAAAAAACATTCCACCACCTCATTGTCTGTCTGTTTGATGGCAGCAACAGTAACAGCCCGTTTTGACCGCTGGTGTTGGTGTTGTTGTTGTTGTTGATGTGCCGCCGTTGCTGATCACGCGTTGTCGACGACGACGTCGAGCTGGACAGCTGCTTCCAGCAGTCATTAGTTGTAGTACTGCTTCCGCCGACGGGTCATATTGGCACCTGTCAATCAAACTTTTCTCCGTGCACCAATTTGAGCGGTAATTAATCACTTGTCAATCAAAGTTTCACCGCTCAAATTTTGAAACAAACCTTTCGCAACCCCACATATTTCAAGCACATTCGTCGTCACCTGTCGTCAATTATACTTTTGCAAATTTTGCATTTCCGTCTAATGATTCAAAAGGATTGAACTGTCGTCATGTTAAGGAAGAAGATCAAGACGGACAAGCTCTATCCACATAATGATCGGGTTAAAATTGAGACAAATGATTTGGATGTTGGTCGTTCAACAATTTATAAATGGATCAAAGAATTGGGTTTAAACCAAGATAAGTTTTCTGAGTTAGAACGTGAAATTTTGAAACAATTTGATGAAAATAAAAAGCAATTTAATGAAGAAAACAAGCTACTTTAAAATTATACGGATTTGCTGCCTCGACAAAAAAAAACGCATTTCATCTTTGACTTTTCGCTTGTTTTGTGTTTGCTAATTGTTTTTATTTAAATACCAAAATCTGTTCCAATATTTGACTTTATTTACGGTTCTAATGCCGCAGAAACACCAAAAATTGCTTAATGCAGATTGACAACGTGCTCGGTGTTGTGTATGCACGGCAGTCAGAGCAACCGCAGGCGACTGTTTCGCCAGGGATACCGAGTGGTGCTAGTGTCGCAAAATTGGGAAGAAATTGCCTGAAGGCATTGAAAATTTTTTCTGCAAAATCTGCCAACTCGGTCACAATGCGAGCGCCTTCTAAAGGCAGCTTCTATGCACGATGGTCAAGGAAGGGTTTAAGCATTGCACCTGCAAAACGGGATGCAACGGGAAACGATGCAAAGCAGGCGAGATGGAACGCTTTGCAATAGCAAGTGTCACGGAAGCTTTGTGCACAAACAGATGTTCAATTGTAATAACATTTTTCTTAGAATATTATATTGTTGTTGAAATTTTTTTGATATTATATATTGTCATTTACTTGTTTTATGCCGATAACACTGATTTGATGCGAATAAAATAATTTCGCCCGTAAAAAACAATAAAGAGTCAAATAAAATTTTCCTAAGTCTAATTTGTATTCAATTCAAATAATACTTTTTTATAACTCGTCGTATTATTTGATTGTTTTCAAATAATACTAGTATTATTCGAATAATCCTGAAATTCAAATAATACGCCTACATATGCACCAATATAGGTATGACAAAAATGCCAAAATATGCACCGTTATATGATAATGCCGAAATATACACCAAAATATGCCAAAAATACTAATTCCAAACGTCAAAAAAGATGAAATCAACGCGAAAAGTCTATTTTTAAGCCGTATTCATCAAAGCATATGAGCAAACAAAATATTCAAAAAGCCATCCGCATTGATAGTGAAGGCATTTAAATTATAATGAAAATTCATTTTCATTATAATTTCAAGCAAAAAAAGATTTTAAACTTTACATGTAAAAATATTTAAAATCATTAACTGACAAAACATTTTTACAAATCATTGACATTCATTCAAATATTTCCCGAATTTGAGTAATCAATTTCCTGAACTTTTGCCGCGGCATTCTCTTCCATAGAATGCCCATCGATAGAATTTTGATCCAATTGCTGTCGTTTAAATTGCTTTTTCCATCTAATCAAAGTGGCACTTCCAATTTTTAACATTTTGGCAATTTTCTCATCACTAATTTTAGGCTTTTTGCCTTTAATTTCATAATAACGTTTCATCAATTCCTTTTGTTCGTTATGGTTATGTTGTGGTTCTGTAAAAGAATTTTGAATTAATATAATAAATAATAAAATTGGGCTCGAAATACTCACTGGTTTGGCCAAGATCCTTTTTCCAATTGTAAATTGTTTTAAAACTGAGGCCCAACTCTTTTACGACAGTTTCATTTATTTGATTGTGATAAGAGTTTTTGAATCCGTCCCGCTTTAATTTGGCTTTCATTTGATCAAATTTCTCTACCAAATTATTTCGCTCATTTTTTGTCTTTTTTGAAGATTTGCCAAACTCTTTTTTCCATTTATATATTTTTGTGCGATTGATTTTTAAATGTTTAGAAATTTTTTTTTCAATTTGAACCCATTCTTTTGTTGAATATTTTCCTTTTTGCTTAAATTCGTCTTTCTTTGCGATAAATTTGTCGATAATTTTACGTTTTCGCTCATCTTCCGCAATATTTTCGTTTAAAGTAATTTCCTGCATTATTTTGTTCTGTTCTTCGCCATTTTTGGTATTCTCAGAGTGATCAGACTCTGTGAGAGGAGGATTCTGATCAGTTGAATTGGATTCAATTTGTCCAATTTGGGTGTTCTGCCGGTCGATTTGGTGATGGACATTTTGTCCAAAGTTTGTTGGCGCCGGCGTTTTGAAATCTTTGGCTTCACCTGTGTTCCACCAGCCTTCTCCGAATATTTCATCAAATGTTTTAAGTTCTAATTTTACGGATTCGGCTTTGTCCAGTGAATTTGTTGCAAAGAATGCTAACAAAATTAAAATCCAAAACTCATTCATCTTGGGATAAGTGTTGGAATTTGTATGAATATTTTGTAAAGGAATAAAATAACTAATATGGTGAATTTTTCAGCCCAAATAAATTCGTTGGAGTCACTCAGAAAATCAATAACCTCTGAATTTAAGGGCATTTATATGAAATTAAATGGGGAAATTTCTCAATTATTTTTTCAAAGAATTTCTATCAAAAAATTTTGTTAAATTTTAAAAAAGAAATTTACAAAATCTACATAAAATATTATTTAGTTTTGTAGTGATTGAAAATAATAAATGACAGCCCACAATTAAAATGGAATTCATATAATCAATCATATTCTTTAATAATTATTTCACCCAAATCAATATTCCTATCTCATAAATATTTTTCCTATAATAATCATGATTTTACGAAAATGGCGATAGAAATCATATTTAACGCAATTTCCCTTAAAAAGTTAAATTAAACAGACACGTTGATTTTCAAGGGCATAACAGCAAAGTTTAGGGAAATCCAAGAACGCTAAAAATTTTCTACAAAATTAATTTTAGGGGCAAATTTTGTTTTACCCGAGCCGGTCAAAATGTCATTAACATTTTGACCGGTTCACATTTGACTTAGGGATGATTGGAAAAGCTTACAGGGGGCTTAACAGGTTCCAGGAAAACGAGTTTTTAATTAATACAAAAAGATAAATATTTTACTTATTTATAAAAATTAGAAATTCAAAACAGGAAAGCGTTTTCATAAAAAATCTTAAAAAAACAGAGCTGGCTGTGGTGGTGACGACGTGCTCGGTGCTCAACGGGACGCTAGGACCGAACCCTTCTGGGCCCAGGCGCCCCGAGTGGATGTGGCGTTGTCGCGGGCACGGCTTTGAATGGTCGTGATTGGAGATCTTGCTGCTGCTGGACGTGACGGAGACGTGGAGGAGGTACCTGGCGAAGACGACGAGAGAAACGATTATTTGGATATAATTTAAAATCCGGAGGAAAGTGACATTTCCGCTTCTAAAATTCAAAACTATCACTTTATTTGGGCACAAGGTGTCTGGACGCACTTTCCTCATTGGGGCACTTTAATTGGGTTTTCATTTCTTTTCCTGCGAAGACAAATATCCCTTTTCGAGACAATAAAATAATGATTAAAGATTTATTGCTCCTTTCTTCAATAAATTTACCATTCTCAACTCGACCTCAATGTTGATATTTGGGAGTGGATTTTTGGTCAAAGAAAAGTCATTTTTAGGGGGTGCATTTTTGGTTTTTTAAGGGTCCATTTTTTGTTTTTATTGCATTTTTTAAAGTATTTTTGGAAAAAGTGTCTAACAAGAAAATGCTTAAAATATGGCTTCATTACGGAAAATGTCGAAATATTGATTTATTCTCAAAAAAGCAAAAAATTGATTTATTTTGCCTAAAAAGTCCCTCTAATTCTAAAATTTTATTTCCGGGATTAAATATAATTTATAATTGGTTTTTTAACAACTCAATTATATTGTTATTAAATAAATAATTTATATTTATTTTTACGGAGTTTGGGAAGCGAGTGAGACGTAATCAATGTTTGATGCCGATTTGTACCCTTTTCAAAATAAGGGGCAGAGATCGTTTTTTGAATATTTGACCCGGATTTCTATCGTCAAAATTTTGTTAAACTCTGCAAAACCCCTTAAATCATTTGCCTCCAGGGAGAATTTTAAATTTACTTTCAATCATTTTTTGTCAAAGCTAAACAATATTTAATATTGTAATAATTTATTTTTGGTTATTCTTTAAAATTTAAGACAATTTGAGAGAAATTCTTTAAACACAAAATTTAACAAATTTTAAAATTAATTGGAATTTTATATAAATTTTACTAAATTCAGGGGGTTTTTGCCCAAATCCTCCAATTCTGATCAATAATTTTAGGGTTGGCAAAAATTGGAAAGATGGCCCTTATTGATTTTCATGAGTGACTCCAAGAAATGTATTATTTACATTTATTTAGGCTAAAAAAATTCACCATTATAATTATTGTATTTCATTTTGTGAATATTTATTACTCTTTTAAATCTAAATATTTTTGCGAGAAATTGTTTAACACAAAAATAATTGCCAGATTTTTGCAATCCATTTAAATTAAAAAATTAAATTGTAAATTCAGAAGTTGTTTTTTGCCCAAATAAAATGAAAGAGTTTTGGATTTTAATTTTGGTGGCATTCTTCGTAATAAATTCACTGGACAAAGCCGAATCCGTACAATTGGAGGAATTGCCACTCCAAACATTTGACGAATTATTCGTAGATGAATGGTTGGACAAAGATGACGCCGAAGATTTGAAAACGCCGCCGCCAGCAAACTTTGGACAAAATGTCCATCACCAAATCGACCGGCAGAACACCCAATTTGGACAAATTGAACCCAATTCAACTGATCAGAATCCCCCTCTCACAGAGTCTGATTACACTGGACAAATTGAACCCAATTCAACTGATCAGAATCCCCCTCTCACAGAGTCTGATTACACTGGACAAATTGAACCCAATTCAACTGATCAGAATCCCCCTCTCACAGAGTCTGATCACTCTGGACAAATTGAACCCAATTCAACTGATCAGAATCCTCCTCTCACAGAGTCTGATCACTCTGATAATGCCAAAAAAGGGGAAGAACTTATTGCTGAAGAGGAGCGAAAACGTAAAATTGTCAACAAATTCCACGCAATAAAAGAAGAATTTAAGCAAAAAGGAAAATTTTCGAGAAAAGAATGGAATCAAATTGAAAGAAAAATTACTAAAAATTTGAAAATCAATCGCAAAATAATATATAAATGGAAAAAAGAATTTGGCCTAAGTCAAAAAGTCTTCTATAAAAAAGAAGAACGTAAACATTTGGTAGAAAAATTTAATCAAAAGAAAGCCGAGTTAACGCGGGACGGAATCAAAAACTCTTATAAGGAAGAAATTGATAAAAGTGTCGCAAAAGAGTTGGGGCTCAGTTTTACAACAATTTACAATTGGAAACGAAAACTTGGCCAAACCAGTGAGTATTTCGAGCTCAATTTTATTAATTTATTAATATTAATTCAAAATTCTTTTAAAGCACCAAAACATAAACACTCCCACGACGAACAAATGGAATTGATGAAACGTTATTATGAAATTAAGGACAACAAGTCTAAAATTAATGACGCGGACATTGCCAAAATGTTGAAAATTGGAACACGCACTTTATATACATGGAAAAGGCAATTTAATCGACATCAATTTCATCCAAATTCTGTCGATGGACATTTTGTGGAAGAAAATGCCGCGGCAAATGTTCAGCAAATTGGGAATGCGAATTCGGGGAGTATTTGAATGAATGGTAGAAAACACCAATTTGTTAACGACTTCTTTCTATTTTTTGGCTGTATTTGCTACCAGAACGCTGTTCATTTTTTATTTTCATAAACTTTTGAACAATTTCAAGCTTTTCTTAAATTGTTTTCCCGACATTTTTAGGGTGGTGGAAGGGCTCCTTCAAATTCAATTCATCGGAACCCCTTTAGGTAAGGGATTTTTTCTGTTTTTATAATGGGACAAAAAAGGGGAAGCGCCATGCCCGGGGGTAAGTGCAATACCGGGACGACGCGCGGTCAAGAGGGAGCTAGCCCCCTGCAGCGACCCTTTCCAAAAATTAGTCAATCTCTTTTGATTAAGCCGTAAAGAACAGATTTAAGTTTACTTTATAGCAAATGCTTGGATAGAAAATAAATTGGTGAAGACCAAAAAGATCACCAAAATGAGCTTAACAAAAGGGGCACATGATTGACAAAATGGGGTCAACAAAAGAGTCACATCATTGTCAAAAATGGGCAAGAGCAATAAAATGCGAAAATGCGAAAATTATGGAATTTTTTTTTGGACTCGCTGAAAATTAACATTTTCAATTTATTTGATTGTAACTGTCCTAAACGCCGACACTGCGTGTCTATAAAAAAATCGGGAGACAAATTATCCGCTCTAATGTTAGATTTTTTACTAACACCTGCGGGTCGCACTGCGCAGCGCTGTGCATTTGGCGTGGTAATGAGAGAAAGAGAAAAAATGTGAGGTAAGAAGTGGCAATAGAAAAAGAGAAAGGATGGTGTTTTGGTGTGTAATGAATACATAGAGATCGAATATTGACGTGAAAAGCCCGGAGCATTCATGCAAAACGATTTTTCTAGGACCAAAATGCACCCCTTAAGTATCAATATTTTATGAATTTTGTTTTTCTCCAACATGTGAAAAATAGAATATTTATAATTTGTGAAAAGTCAATTATTAAAGAAGATTGACGAATTTGAAAGAATTTTGAAACGATTTTAGCATAATTTGACGGAATTTAGTCAGTTTTAGCACATTTATTAATCAATATTTTGGCATTTTTGGGACACCAGTACGCACGCGGACGTTATCATTCGAATGGAAAACATTTTCCAACAATTTTTGGAAAACGTAATACGGCCATGGGGCATGTAAAAGTTGTATGGTCCCGAAAATTAAAAAAAATAAATAATAATAAATACAAATTTATTGGATAAAGTCAGAGTCAAGGCAAAAAAAATAATAATCTGAGAGGACGGGAAATTGTCAACGAAAAGGCTCTACTTTGTGGCGAGTTAGAATGTTCTTCTGACTGCCGTGCGAAAAATTGCGACCCCCGACATTTTGGGCCGAACAATTATAGTTGCAATTTTTGTCTCGAACAATTAAAATTGTAAATATTAAAAACAATTTGTTTATTTGGCTATTCACAATTGATCACCATATTTATAAAGTGATGATTATTGTAGGAAAAATATTTACAAATGTCAGGGAATATTGATTTGGCCCCGGTTCAAAAGTTTTAGGAAAAATATTTAAGAAATGCCACGAATATTATTGATTCGGATGAGATAGTAATTATTAAAGAATATGATTTATATAAATAAATGCCCATTTTAATTGTGGACTGTCATTTATTACTTTCAATACTTTTTTTATTAAAGCTAAAATAATATTTATTAATATAGTAAATGAATTATAGAAAATTTTGACAGAAATTCTTTAAAACAAATTAATTGACAAATTTTCCCATCGAATTTTCCTTTAAATTTATTAAATTTAATTCAAATTAAATCAAAATTTTCTAAATTCAGAGAAGCTTTTAGCCCAAATAAAATGAAAGAGTTTTGGATTTTAATTTTTGTGCCATTCTTCGTAACAAATTCACTTGACAAAGCCGAATCCGTAAATGTAAAATTGGAGCAAACGGCACTCAAAACATTTGATGAAATATTCGGAGAAGGCTGGTGGGACAAAGATGAAGCCGAAGATTTGAAAACGCCGGCGCCAACAAACTTTGGACAAAATGTCCATCACCAAATCGACCGGCAGAACACCCAACTTGGACAAATTGAACCCAATTCAATTGATCAGCTTGGACAAATTGAACCCAATTCAACTGATCAGAATCCTCCTCTCACAGAGTCTGATCACTTTGGACAAATTGAACTCAATTCAACTGATCAGAATCCTCCTCTCACAGAGTCTGATCACTTTGGACAAATTGAACTCAATTCAACTGATCAGAATCCTCCTCTCACAGAGTCTGATCACTCTGGTAATGCCAAAAATGGAGAAGAACAAAACAAAATAATCAAAAAAATTAATTCAAACGAAAATATTACTGAAGATGAGCAAAAACATAAAATTGTCAATAAATTCCATGCTATAAAAGACGAATTAAAGCAAAAAGGAAAATTTTCGACAAAAGAAAGAACTCAAATTGAAAATGAAATTGCTGAACATTTAAAAGTCACTCGCTCAAAAATATATAAATGGAAAAAAGAATTTGGCATAAGCCCAAAAAAGACAAAAAATGAGCGGAAAATTTTGGTAGAAAAATTTGATCAGAGAAAAGCCGAGTTAAAGCGGGACGGAATCAAAAACTCTTATCACAATCAAATAAATGAAATTGTCGCAAAAGAATTGGGCCTCCATTTTAAAACAATTTACAAATGGAAAAGTGAAATTGGCCAAAGCAGTGAGTTTTTCTACCCGATTTTATTATATTTATATTTAATTAAAAATTCTTTTACAGCACCAAACCATAAATACTCCCATAGCGAACAAAATGAATTGATGAAATGTTATTATGAAATTAAGGGCAAAAATCCTAAAATAAGTGACAAGGAAATTGCCAAAATGTTGAAAATTGGAAAAGTCACTTTGTATAATTGGAAAAAGCAATTTAACCGACAGCAATTTCATCCAAATTCTGTCAATTCTGTGGAAGATAATGCCGCGGCAAATGTTCAGGAAATTAGAAACTCGAATTCGGGGAGCATTTGAATAGCAAATGAATAGGAAAAACAAGTTTGGCTGTGATGATTTGGAAAAAATTGTCATAAAATTTAAATCTTTCATTGTTTAAAATTCACTATGAAAACTTGAATTTATTTAGCCTAGATGGGTTAAAATAAAATTTAAATTCTCCTATGTGCTATGAAATTTGCGTATAACGAAGGGTTCTGCTACGGCACTTTGGTCAAATTCGGCAGAAAAGCTCCTCTAGGTTGTTGTCCTGCTTCAAATAAAGGATTTTCTATTCATGCCAAGGAGCGTGAACATGGATGGATGCGCTGTCCAGACATTACGGTGGTCGTTGATTGAATTTCCATAGTATTTCAAGACTGACTGTTGTATTTAACCCACCCGAATTCACTTCCAATTTTCAACATTATCAACCAGTGCAGAATTCCGTTCAAATTGCTATTCAAAACTATCTTTTGCGAGAAGAAAGGCACCTTTTTTGACTATAACTCGGTGTCCAGCTTTCCGTTTCCGCCTCCCGAAGAGCCAAATGAATAATGCCGCACAACGCAAAAGAAGAAAGAAGCTTTGTCCGGTGATCATTGATCATGGATCAATCATTTTCATAAGTAATTTGTAGTGTGATTTGATCGATTACGGAAGTCGTCGGGGCACATTGCTGGGGCTGATCCGAACACAGAAAATGAGAAGTGCTCGCTGATCATTGTTTGCTTATGTGTCCCATTGCAGGTTTGTACAATGCCCGCGGGGGCATCTGATGGAAGTGCTGGACGAGGAAGAAAACATTGGATGCAAAATTGGCTTGGACAAACCAAGAAACGCCAAAAAACAAATGAAAATTCCAAAACTTTGTAAATGCAGCCCAAAAATATGTTTTTAAATTTTTGAAAAAAATTAGAAATTGTTTCCTGCACCATAAATGCTCACAGAATTCTTAAAAAATCACTTACACAATCGGGGTTAAAAGTTAGAACTCCAACCACAACTTTTCATGCCCCCATTAATTAAAAATTCTTTTACAGCCCAAAACATAAGTACGACTACAACTAACAAATTGAAGTGTTCTGCGTGGCCGCCGTAGTAAACAGGGGTGGGTCGAAACCTTTCAATTTCGATAATTTCGAGTTTTTTCTTTCGGCTTTCTTACGAAAATCGAATGAAAAATTTCGATTTCGAAGAGACTTTTGATTTCGAAAAATTTTTCCTTTCGACCCACCCCTGGTAGTAGAGTTCGGGAAACCAATTTAAGAAAAGCTTGAAATTGTTCAAAAGTTTAAGAAAATGAAAAATGAACAGCGTTCTGGTGCGAATACAGCCGAAGAAATAGAAAAAGTCGTTAATAAAATAGGTGTTTTTTAATCTTTGACCATTCATTCAAATACTCCCCGAATTTGAGTTCTTAATTTACTGAACATTTGCCGCGGCATTCTCTTCCACTAAATGCCCATCGACAGAATTTGGTGGAAATTGCTTTTTCCATCTAATCAAAGTGCGTCTTACAATTTTCAACATTTTGGCAATTTTCCTTGTCACTAATTTTAGGATTTTGGTCTTTAATTTCATAATAATGTTTCATTAATTCCATTTGTTCGTCGTGGGAGTATTTATGTTTTGGTGCTGTAAAAGAATTTTGAATTAATATAAATAAATAATAATTGTGAAAAATACTGGTTAGGCCAAGTTCGCGTTTCCAATTGTAAATTGTTGTAA
This sequence comes from Globodera pallida, assembly GCA_020449905.1. Taxonomy (NCBI): domain Eukaryota; kingdom Metazoa; phylum Nematoda; class Chromadorea; order Rhabditida; family Heteroderidae; genus Globodera; species Globodera pallida. Next base: position 129,914 of record JAIXHY010000027.1, on the reverse strand, counting down.
TACTGAGGCCCAATTCTTTTGCGACAGTTTTATCTAATTCATTATGAGAGTTTTTGAATCCGTCCCGCATTAACTCGGCTTTTCTCTGATTAAATTTCTCTATTAAATTTTTTCGCTCTTCTTTTTCATATAATACTTTTCGACGGCCAAATTCTTTTTTCCATTTATATATTTTTGTGCGATTGACATTTAAATGTTTAGCAATTTCTTTTTCAATTTGATTCCATTCTTTAACCGAATATTTTCCTTTTTGCTTAAATTCGTTTCTCATTGCGTGAAATTTGTCGATAATTTTACTTTTTTGCTCATCTTTGGCTATATTTACGTTTGAAGTAATTTCTTTCATTATTTTGTGCTGTTCTTCACCATTTTTGGCATTATCAGAGTGATCAGACTCTGTGAGAGGAGGATTCTGATCAGTTGAATTTGGTTCAATTTGTCCAATTTGGGTGTTCTGCCGGTCGATTTGGTGATGGACATTTTGTCCAAAATTTGTTGGCGCGGGCGTTTTCAAATCGTCTGCTTCACCTTTGTCCCACCAGCCTTCTCCGAATATTTCATCGAATGTTTTGAGTGGCAATTCCTTCAATTTTATTTTTACGGATTCGGCTTTGTCCAGTGAATTTGTTGCGTAGAATGCCACCAAAATTAAAATCCAAACCTCATTCATCTTAAGATATTTATTGTTAGGATTTATATGAATATTTTGTAAATGAAATAAATAACAAATGGTGAATTGTTTAGCCCAAATAAATGGAAATAAAAAAAATTGGAATCACTCAGAAAATCAATTATTAGAAGTATAGGGCCAAGAATCTGGTTCCAAATTTTGCCCCACGAAAACCCGAGCCCCTTCCTCCCCATACCTCCCCCCCCCCCCTCCTCCTTCCCTTGCAATTTCCCAAATTTTTGATTCCGCCTACCAGACTTCCCTCGCCTCTCTCCCGCCCCTCCTCTCGCACCTCTCCCAACCCCTAACCCCAAATCCTTCCTCTCACCCTTCTTTCAAAAAAAAAAGAAGTCCAACTGAGCCCCAGACTTTTAATAAGTGCATCCCGGTACTGAGGCCAGTTAAGCTCTAGATAACCGTAAAAGAAATGCTACTGACATGGCCCCAAATTTTGCCCCACGAACCTGAGTCCTTTTCGCCCCATACCTTCCCCCCCCCCTCCTTCCCCTACAATTTCCCAAATTTTTGATTCCGCTTACCAGACACCCATCGCCGTACTCCCGCCCCCATCCTCTCGCAACCTACGCCCCCCTCCCGCCCCTCCCTTCTCGCACCCCTCCCAACCCCTAACCCTAAACCCTTCCTCCCACCCTTCTCTCAAAAAAAGGAAGGCCAACTAAGTGCCGTAATAAGGGCATCCCGATACAGAGGCCAGCCGAGCGCCAGAATTTTTCTAATGTAAAGGAAAAGGTATTGACATGGCCCCAAAATTTGACCCCTCGCGTTTCCGCCGCCGTCATCCCATTCTTACTGCCAGACCAATCCCATCCCCAACCCCGCCCAACATTACCCGATGAGAGAATACGGTAAAAGGAGAAAGTTAGAGAAAAAAGGCAGTGCACCTCTCCTACCTGCGTCCCACCCTTCTCTCTCGTCCGCGCAACTCTGCCGCTTCCACTGCCTAAAAATTTGTGTGCTGATTTCAATTTAACCCAAGCAGTTGCACACTCTTTAACCGATTTTACGCCTAAAAATATTTCTGAACTTTTCCTCATTTTTGCTTAAGATAATTTTTTGATATTTCAGCTGCTAATCCTGATTTTGGGGGGTTCCAGCTGTTCATCCGACTCGCACCCTCTATCCACACCTTCACTCTTTTTCTCTCCTTTCAAAGAACGTTTAAAGTCATCATCGACAGACGCTACCCCCCACCCCCGCCCCCCCTCCCCTCCCCCCCCCCCCCCCTCCTCTCCCCTCCCGTGAAGGACGTCTGATTTTATCGACTCAAAATTCATTTTACACACTTCAATTCGCTATTAAGAAATGTTTCGATCGAATTTTTGCCTTTTCATTTCTGCAAAAGCTCTGCCCCATGAACTAAACTTTCAAAACTATTTTCGTCCGATCTCATGCATATTTTTATCATTTGTCCATGAAACTTCACACGCTTTTAGAACGCCCCCCCCCCCTCCCCCATAATGTGTGATTTCACTCACTAATCACAGCCCCCCCCCGTGAAGGACGTTTGATTATATCGATCTCAAAATGTATTTTTACACCCTTAATTCGCTATTAACAAATAGTTTTCGTCGTCGTTTTGCCATTTTGGTGCTAAAGCTCCGGCCCGTTTAATCTAAATGGTGGTGGTGATAATGGGTGGTGCGCGTTCTACCCGCGTACATTACACCCGTGGGCGCTGTAATCTAGCGTCTCCTACCGCTAGATGGATTATACACCAACAAATTTTCCGACACCCAATTTATTTTCGTAAAGATCGATTCCTTACTTAATCCTATATCATCCAAACGTTGTCCACTTCCGACCTAAATAAAATATGCATTTTAAAAGCAGGCCCCAAACTTTTAAAAAAATAGAGCCTGAGGCACACCAGTTTATTTATTCCAAATTCATTAATAGGAATTCTGGGCTCTGTTGACGGATTGACAATCGGATTGTTAGGCCTTTTGGCGTAACATTAGAATCCGAAGTGTAGCCTCCTGGCTGCACAGATATCAATAGACGGAACCCGGAATTTTCTTTTAGCGAATAAGAATAAATTCTGAGACGTTATGCTTTGCCTAGCGGTACATTGTTTGACCAAACTTTACCGACGAATAATTTGCCGCTAAGCGGAAAAATCTTTCCACAAGGAGACTGTTTGTCCGTTTTGAATTTCAACTAACCTATTCGCTCTCGTAGCGACTTTTGCCTAACCTATTCGCTCTCGTAGCGACTTTTCTTAACCGATTCGCTCCCGTAGCGACATTTGCTCTAACCCTAACCCATTCGCTCTCGTAGCGACTTTTGCCTAACCTATTCGCTCTCGTAGCGATTTTTGCTCTAACCTATTCGCTCTCGTAGCGATTTTTGTCTAACCTATTCACTCTCGTGGCGACAAGGCACGGAGCGGTGGTAAAGGGGTCTGCTCACTTTCACGGTGCCCGCAAAGCCCAAATCTATTGGATGGGGCTGAACTTGTTCATGTCGCCATAAGCCAAAACCTATTGAAAGGTTCGGGTCCTTTGATTTTCGCGCCCCTAACTCAAGCCCATTAGATGTTTTGGTATTTCTTTTAATTCTCCCGCCCGACAATGAATGCGCGATTACACATAACCAAAAGCAAAGCATTTTAATTGGTCTCCCAAAGCTTTTCGGGTCCATTGCCAATTTCCAAAATTCCAGACCCCTGAAATCCGTAACCCTTCACTCCCGCCCGTGCACACGTCCTCCATCGCCTAAACCCCCACCCCCTTCCAGCGCACATACCTACCTTTCCTCCCTCCTGGAAAGGCCAGCTGAGCACCCAAACTTCTAAGATAAAAAGTGTCTCCAGGTACTGAGGCCAATTGAGCGCCAGAATATAAAGGTAATGGTACTGAACTGGCCGTTCAACCAAAACCCCAGCAAAAAAAAAGCGTAGAGAAAAAACATGAAGGCTCGCCTTCAGGCACCACGACACCCCTCCCTTCCCTCCCGTCTGTCTCTCGTTTCGTACCCCTCTCACCCTGCCTGATCAAAACAGAGATTATAAAAGAAAAACACATAAATAATGTTGTAAGATATATTAAGAAACTATGGCCAAATCGATAGACAAAATTTTATCAAAAGTTTATTACGACTTCAAATCTCCGGCAAGTTTTGCGGGAATTAATAAAATTTTAGAAGCGAGAAAAGTAAACGCAAAAATTAAACTAGAGCATGTCACCAAGTTTCTCGAAAAACAAAAAACATACACGCTTCACAAACCTATCCGTAAACCAAACCCAAGGTTAAAGACAGTCCCCAGCGGCTTTCATACAGATTGGCAATGCGACCTTTGTATTTTTGATCAGCTGACGAAACAGAATAATGAATACAAATATTTATTAGTCTGCATCGATGTTCTGAGCAGAATGCTTTATGTCGCGCCAGCAAAGTCGAAAAAAAGTGAAGACATGATAGAGGCGTTTGAAACAATATTCAAAAAGGCCAAGGTTTTACCAAATAAATTGTATAGCGACAGCGGGTTGGAATTTCAAGCAACTAAAATGAAAAAATATTTTAACGACAAAACCATAATAAAACATGTAATGCATAGCCCCCATCTCCACGCCGGAGTTGTGGAGAGGGCTAATCGAACAATAAAAGAACGACTTTACAGATACTTTACCCAGAACGACACCCTTAGATGGATCGATATTATTGATAAAATTATTAAAAATATTAACAATAGTGTCCACAGAACAACGGGTATGAAACCAGAAGACGTAACGTTTGAAAATGCCAGAGCTCTATGGGAGAAAGAATATGAAGAAAAAAAAACACCGCAAATTAAATCCAAATTTAAAGTCGGTGAAACGGTAAGAATTACCAAAGAAAAAGGGACCTTTGCAAAAGGGTATTATCCGAATTTTACAGAGGAAATAGTTAAAATTGCTAAAGTCCTGCACACTGTTCCACACTCTTATCGTATTGAAGATCTTAATGGCGAAAACATAAAGGGTATTTTCTATAATCAAGAGCTTGTGAGGGTATCAGAGAAACCCCGTCTTGCAGAGATCTTAAAAACAAGGGTTCGAAAAGGGGTTAAAGAACATTTTGTAAAGTGGATAGTAGACACAAACAAACCGAATAGTTGGGTAAAAGATATGGATATTGAAAGAGAATAGAACGGGATATCCCGCAAGGGGGATGTAAATTATGACGAGTGTATGAAAAACGAAGTATGACTAATTATGACTCGGTATGACTATTATGACTAACAGTATGACTATTATGACTAGCAGTATGACTATTATGATAACAGTATGAGTATTATGACTATGACATGACAGACTATGACTAGGTATGACAATGACATAGGACGAAGGATGACTATAGTATGATAAATTATCTATGGTATGAAATTATGACTTTTTGTTTGAAATATGATGAGATTACGACAAACAGTATGACTATTATGACAAATGAGACTTATTATGACAAACAGTATGACTATGATAGGATTAATGGCGACATTAACGTGGCGGTAGTGTGACAGATTAAGAATATCGTATTACAAATATGACAACAACATGACAAATCATGGTAAAGCATTTAATTCCTACCCGCTACTATGCTAATTTTAACGAATTTTTTATCAAAAGACACATCCGGCGAGTTATTATCAATAATAACGGTTTCAGTGAGTGTACAAACCCACAAGAGGGAAGGGGCCGTGCATTGGTGGAACCCTCCCCCATCGTATTCATTTATTGCCAAACACCAAATTGGGGTTTTAAACATTGTTACGACAGAAAATAAGAAAATCAAAATTTGGATAACGAAAAAAAATGCTCGGTCTAAAAAGGATTGAAATTTATTGAGCGCTAAATTTCAAAAATTGGCGCTAAAAAGCGAGCAGAAGAAGACGCGCGGTCTACAAAATCTATCTAGGCTGTGAATTTGGATCTGTTCTGTGCAAATGATATATCTTTTGAAAGAGGAGATTTTTTAGCACAGAGGTACTTCGCAAATTTTTTTTAAGGACCAATAAACGATGCTATGACTCTCAATGTAATAAGGCTATGGGTACTGAAAAACTCAAAGTGCAAAGTAATCGATTATGATTTTTCATTCCAACTAAGTTTTGAAAATGCTTTAATTAAACATAACTACAAACCAAAAGCTTTAATTAAACAATTGGTTCCCGAAATCTTTAGAGCAACCTGGAAATCTAAAATTCAACTTTCCCTCCTCATCTCACAGGGTCATTTCGGCACCTGTCAATAAACTTTCGCCGCGCATCAAAAAATTCCCATCTGGCCAGTAATTATAACCTGGCAATCACATTAAAAACTAGGTGCTTTGACGCGGAAGTGAAAAAGGGTAAGACCCAAATAGGTGAAACCTAAATGGGTGGAGAGGTTAATACAAAATAGGTGAAAAGAGGTGAAAACGGGTGAAATTTCACCTAAAAGTATATGGGGCACGTGTTTTATAGCGGGGTAGTACGCAAAAATGAAAAGAGACAAACACAGTACTAAAATATTTATTCAACAAAAATAAAAACACAAGGAATACCTGCCTATCTACGAAAACGTACCAGCCGGCCTTTATTACCCTTCGGAAAACGCAAAAGCTGCAACCACAACCGTAATCAGTTTCTCTTTTTAAGAACATCTTCACATATTTTTTGAATATTTTTTACAAGCATTTTTTTCAGAATTTTTAAAATAAAATTCAAAGGGTTGTTTTATGCCAAAAATTTTTTCTTTTTCAATAGTAAAATTTTTCCATGGCGGGAACGTTCTTTTCTGTCAAGAATTTAAGCGAATTCTAAAAAAATAGTATACTAAAAAATAAATATTCGAAACGTTTTTAAAAAAACAATTCAAAAAAAATAGACAACAAATGCACAAATTTAAGCTTTATTCAATAATAACCAAAAGGCAAAACATTAAATTTCTCATCAATAATCCCCTTCTTCTGCACGGGTTGATAATCCTTAGACATAGCCAGTGAAACAACCCTTCCGTCTTTTTTAGGCCTAAATTAAAAATTATATCGATAAAACCATTAAACATTCCTACCCGAATTTATCCGCATAGAAGAATTTCAACTTTTCACCTTCCTTATACTTCAAAATCATACTCTTAAGCTCCTCAAATTCTATACTATTATCCCTATTTTGCGTTATCCCCCTGAGTTTTGTTTTTTGCCAAACAAAACCGTCCGACTTCCGCTTAAACTTCAAGGAGTACTGCTTTGGACCTCCTGAAACGAACTCTAAAATTTCGTTGTCCGCGTATTCCCGAGTCATTTCCCCCAAAAATTTCCCCTCTTTTAGCGGACAATCACCCCGCGGATGGGTAAAAATTAAAGAGTCCGTGTCGCAGTACAGAAGTTTACACCCCTCAGCACCATAAACCTTCTCCATATATTCATACAATTTTATCCTCGCCGCACTCGTAGTCCTAAATTAAAATTTATCTAGGAATAGTTTTTTTTGGAAAAACTAACCACAACGACAAAATGATATTCGAAACTTTATGCTCCACAACAAAATCCTCCTTTTTCTTAAATGCCACCCGCATAGTCTTACCATCTTTTTGCAACACGGGCTCCGAGGGCAGAAGGCGATCATCCTGCAGTATTTTGGCCCATTCCTCCCCGCTTTTAAGAATATCATGCTCACTAAGATTATTCCGCATCGAAAATTTTCCCCACAATGAGTTCAGACCCAATTTCGCAATCAACCTCAGCCCCGGGTTCTTCTTCATGTTTTCCCGCTCCAACCGAATATCGTATTTACCCCTATACATGTCGATAAACGTCTGTTTTTCCTCTTCCGTCTTTACTTCTGGGGGCCATCCCGACGCCTCAACTTTAATCCTCAAAAACATCCTCACATACCCTTTAAACAGCTGGCTGTCAAACTCCTCAAAATGGTACGCCCGATAGAAATGCGTGACTTTATACCCCAGCTCCAACGCTTTCCTCAGCTCAATCGATGTAAAAGTCCCCAACAGCGCCCTCTCCTCCTCAACGTGCTCACATTTCTTCTCATCCTTAGCCATTACAAAGTCCTTTTTTGCCCGCGTCGCGCAAATCCCGCATAGAGGGAAAAGTAACATATCATCAATGTGCGCCGGTAACAGAGGGTACAATAAATTCTTCGGTGGGACGACTTTCACTTTCAACAGACCGTCGTAAGGCAAATCCTCGGGCACAGTCCTTAAAATTTTGTCAAATTTTATGGGTATTAAATAAATTTTTTTACCAAAGCACATCTTCATCGCGTATCACAATTTTTGGTATTCCTACGGGGTAAGGCGCGTCGTAATTCACGGAGGGGTAGAGAGAAATTATATCAAACATGGCAATCTCTACCCTCTCCGAAGCCTTGGCATACAAACAAAAAGGCATAGTTCTTCCCCCGGAGTACGCGTCCCTCGGATTAATTGGGCCGCCTAAGACACTGTCGAAAAATTTTTTCATCTCCATATTTCTCTTCAATTCTGCCTTAACGTCACATTCCTAAAATATTGATACATACTTCCTTTTCTTCTTTAGCCTGGGAATAAACACTTACCCAGACTTCCTCAACCGTAAAGTTTTTGCAAATGTCTCGCAAACGCGCCATTTTCATCTCAGTCCTCATAAGTTTTTCCTCCATTAATTCCCCGTCCACGCCTTTCGTCCAGGGGCGAAAACATCTTGGACATCCGTGAAAAACACAACCCTAAATTAAGCGTTCAATAAAAATATTTTTCAAAATATGTACCTGAAATTCAATAATCTTCTTCTGCACCCCTATTACACAATCCACTTTGACCCCTCCAAACTTAATTTCGCGCCCGTTGTCTGCATGTCTGAGTTTGACATTATCCCTATACGAGAGCCACTCAAAATACTGAACAGCGATTTCACTCTGCCTATCCGACTTCTCAAAACCACCTTCTGGAATTATAGGGATATGTCTCTCTCTCAGAAACTTGGCCCTAAAAACGCTCATAACAACGCTCGCAATCGTCATATTATGCTTCAAAATATCAAATCCCTGCGGGGTTTGTGCATCTTTCGTAATGCCCAAAAACAGTGTCCTAAACTTCAAAATCGCCGTCATCAAAATCTCTACATCGTTTTCGCAATACACTTTCAGCTGATGTCCGAGCTCGAATTCCGTGTTTTTGTTCTCCTCATACCATGCAGCAAATTTCCCATATCCTTCTTCCGTCATATTGTTAGGGCCATAATCATCAAAGGGTGGGAGGTGGGGGAGTATGATCCCGAAGTTTGCATTCTTGTTGTATTTATGCGGGAAATACAACTTGGCGGGGATGTCGAGCTCTAACGTCTTGGGCAAATCTGCAAGCTTGTTCTGACAAAGCATCCAAAAATCGCGAAAATATACTTTCCCCAGCCGAATTTGATAAATTTTTAATTGGCCCATTGCTACATCTGGCGCATAACCCTTATCTATCAAACCGGCGAGCACAAAGTGTGAATCGTACCGCCCCGCATAATGCGCAAATGCAACAGTGTCAACCCCCTTTAAACTTAAAATCCAATCAATAAACTCGCTAAGGGGGTCAATTCCATCAGCTGCCGACCACGTAATCATCCTTGGCCCCGGAACACAAATTTCGCAATTTACATTTTTCGTCTCACAACAATCGCTGCAAGTGTGTGCCGCACTAATCAGATTCGGTATGTGCTCTCCTTCTTCATTGGCGGTAGTCTCCATGTCATAGGCCACAATTCTGTATTTTGGCAGCTTGGGGTTTTGCTTTATTCTGGGAATATGGCATTGGCGGCCAGGGTGAGAGGTGCCGCAGAATTTACAGAATTTTTCCCCACAAACATGCTTCCTATCGGTTCTGTATGCTTGCCCACATTTTCCACATTTATGGTATATATTGCACGCCTTCTTCTTATGCTCCTCAAAACAACCCTCGTTGTAAAAGTCTTTGTTGCACGCCTCACAGTGAAGATCGGTCTTCGGCTCCTTCTGGCACGGATACCCGTACCCCATACGGCAACAGTTCTTACATCTTTCGCGGCACTCAATTGTATGTCTTTCTGGTCTATCATATCCAACTTCACAGCTCACACAAAAATAAGGAACTTTAAAAAATTGAGTCACGCTCTTCATCCCGTCCCAATGTCCTTTGTCCAAAATTATGCACACCTCGTATTTTTTCACAACTTCTCCTTTGAATATCGGTTTAAGCCCCTTTTTCTGAAAAAACATTGGTTTTTTTTTGGGTACGGCTTAATTATTTTCCTACCGCCTCAAAAGCCACAACTCGGAATGTTTCCGGGTATTGCTTGTCCCAGAAAGCTTGAACCCCCTGCAGATGGTCGCCCCCGTAGAAACGCTCGGTCCCGGCGATCCCCATTTCTTCCATCAGTCCAAAAACCAGTGCCCGTTGCTTCTTTTCTGTTTTCATCAGATAACGAAATTTCATACGCGTTATCTCGCTATCAATCATTAGATAGTTCCTAGCCAACTCAAGTGCGTAAAAAATACCTAAAATTTAACAGAAGAATTGGTTTTGAACGCATTCCCTTACTTAATTTCCCCTTTGGAGTAGAAATACGTCCCAACTCCTTAGTTTCGACCAGAGGGTTGAAGCGAACCATTTTTTAAAAAGGTTGGGAGTTTAAAAGAAAAGTGCAAGAGTTTCAAAGTAACTAAAATTAAACAAAAAAAGGAGATTAATCTTGTCAGCTTTAAAATATTTTTTCGAGTAAAACGAATAAAAAAACACACAGATTCAATCATTTTTATTTCTGTCAAAAATTTATTTGGTTCCTTCTGGAAGGCAATAGGTAGTGACGATGAAGGACGCTTCCTGCTCAAACAAATTTAATTCGCTATAAGATTGTTCCAGCTTCATCAGCTCGTTCAAGACGACGTCGGGCGTATTTTGGTCTTTTGGCCTGGGGGGAATGATAATTGGGTCCGAAATTTCCTTAAAATGCAAATTAAGCGATATTTTGAGAATCTTGTCATCGTTTTTGCATCCCTCATCTATGAGTTTTTCAATTGTGTGTTTGAAGGCATCGACGGCCGTAGCATTTGGTGGTTTTTTGAAGTAGAAGCGCGTCACATGTTTTTTAATTCCAAATTTATCATACCCTTTTGAGTGACTTTCAACCTCCTCGTAGTATTTTTGGCCATCCAGCGTTGAAATATTTTTGAAATAATTTTTTTCGTTTCGGGCCTGCCTAACATCTGGAGGAGTGTCAAGGAATTTTTTTGAAGACATTTAATAAAAATTTAATATTTTTTCTAGGTGTAAACTGTCGAAAACGTTGAAGTGTGAGGAGAAGCGACGAATACCTCCTTAAAAGGGGAATGGTGGGATAGGCGGAGCTTAGGCTGACGATTCGAAAAGGAAAAAACGGGATAGGCGTGGCATTGGGCAGATGCAGCGACGCGCAAAGAGAGACGGGTGAAAGAACAATTAAGGTGACAGCTGGCGGCTGGCACGCGGGCATTTGCCCGACGGCGACCGAGCATTTGGGCAATTTGATTGATAGGTTTTTAAAAGAGGGGTGAAACTTGAGCAAAATTTTTTCCATATTTGGAGCGGTCGCAAAAAAATAGGGTATTTTGATTGACAGGTGACTAATGACCGGTCGATGGATCGGTCTTTTGCGTAATAAATGCCTGACACCGATCAAGAAAATAGAATATTTTTGATTGATAGGTATAGAAAAAAGTGACAGCCGGTTGGCACATAAATGGCTCTCCGTTTGCGAAATAACGGCCTGTGACAGGTAGGGATGGACATTATGATTGCTATGTTTTTAAAATCTGATGCTTGGGAAACATATTTGAATGCGAAATAACGCTGGGCACATCCGGTTGCCAAAACAAATGTAAGCCACATAAATGCCGTCGTTAAGACAGGCAAAGCCAGAAGAATAACGGCGTTAAGACGGGAAGCAACACAAATGCCGTCGTTAAGACGGAAAGCCACATAAATGCCGTCGTTAAGACGGAAAGCAACACAAATGCCGTCGCTAAGACGGAAAAGCCAGAAGAACGCCGTCGTTATGACGGAAAAAGCCAGATAAATGCCGTCGTTAAGACGGGAAAAGCCAGAAGAATGCCGTCGTTAAGACGGGAAAAGCCAGAATAATGCCGTCGTTAAGACAGAAAGCCACACAATTTACGGTTAAGAAAAGTCGCTACGAGAGCGAATAGGTTAAGAAAAGTCGCTGAGAGCGAATAGGTTAGGGTTAGAGCAAAAATCGCTACGAGAGCGAATAGGTAGGCAAAGTCGCTACGAGAGCGAATAGGTTAGAGTTAGAGCAAATGTCGCTACGGGAGCGAATCGGTTAAGAAAAGTCGCTACGAGAGCGAATAGGTTAGAGCAAAAAGTCGCTACAAGAGCGAATAGGTTAGGGTTAGAGCAAATGTCGCTACGGGAGCGAATCGGTTAAGAAAAGTCGCTACGAGAGCGAATAGATTAGAGCAAAAAGTCGCTACGAGAGCGAATGGGTTAGAGCAAAAACCGTTACAAAAGCGGGATAAGAAAAAACCGCTATGAAAGTGAATAGGTTAGTTGAAATTCAAAACGGACAAACAGTCTCCTTGTGGAAAGATTTTTCCGCTTAGCGGCAAATTATTCGTCGGTAAAGTTTGGTCAAACAATGTACCGCTAGGCAAAGCATAACGTCTCAGAATTTATTCTTATTCGCTAAAAGAAAATTCCGGGTTCCGTCTATTGATATCTGTGCAGCCAGGAGGCTACACTTCGGATTCTAATGTTACGCCAAAAGGCCTAACAATCCGATTGTCAATCCGTCAACAGAGCCCAGAATTCCTATTAATGAATTTGGAATAAATAAACTGGTGTGCCTCAGGCTCTATTTTTTTAAAAGTTTGGGGCCTGCTTTTAAAATGCATATTTTATTTAGGTCGGAAGTGGACAACGTTTGGATGATATAGGATTAAGTAAGGAATCGATCTTTACGAAAATAAATTGGGTGTCGGAAAATTTGTTGGTGTATAATCCATCTAGCGGTAGGAGACGCTAGATTACAGCGCCCACGGGTGTAATGTACGCGGGTAGAACGCGCACCACCCATTATCACCACCACCATTTAGATTAAACGGGCCGGAGCTTTAGCACCAAAATGGCAAAACGACGACGAAAACTATTTGTTAATAGCGAATTAAGGGTGTAAAAATACATTTTGAGATCGATATAATCAAACGTCCTTCACGGGGGGGGGCTGTGATTAGTGAGTGAAATCACACATTATGGGGGAGGGGGGGGGGGCGTTCTAAAAGCGTGTGAAGTTTCATGGACAAATGATAAAAATATGCATGAGATCGGACGAAAATAGTTTTGAAAGTTTAGTTCATGGGGCAGAGCTTTTGCAGAAATGAAAAGGCAAAAATTCGATCGAAACATTTCTTAATAGCGAATTGAAGTGTGTAAAATGAATTTTGAGTCGATAAAATCAGACGTCCTTCACGGGAGGGGAGAGGAGGGGGGGGGGGGGGGGAGGGGAGGGGGGGGCGGGGGTGGGGGGTAGCGTCTGTCGATGATGACTTTAAACGTTCTTTGAAAGGAGAGAAAAAGAGTGAAGGTGTGGATAGAGGGTGCGAGTCGGATGAACAGCTGGAACCCCCCAAAATCAGGATTAGCAGCTGAAATATCAAAAAATTATCTTAAGCAAAAATGAGGAAAAGTTCAGAAATATTTTTAGGCGTAAAATCGGTTAAAGAGTGTGCAACTGCTTGGGTTAAATTGAAATCAGCACACAAATTTTTAGGCAGTGGAAGCGGCAGAGTTGCGCGGACGAGAGAGAAGGGTGGGACGCAGGTAGGAGAGGTGCACTGCCTTTTTTCTCTAACTTTCTCCTTTTACCGTATTCTCTCATCGGGTAATGTTGGGCGGGGTTGGGGATGGGATTGGTCTGGCAGTAAGAATGGGATGACGGCGGCGGAAACGCGAGGGGTCAAATTTGGGGCCATGTCAATACCTTTTCCTTTACATTAGAAAAATTCTGGCGCTCGGCTGGCCTCTGTATCGGGATGCCCTTATTACGGCACTTAGTTGGCCTTCCTTTTTTTGAGAGAAGGGTGGGAGGAAGGGTTTAGGGTTAGGGGTTGGGAGGGGTGCGAGAAGGGAGGGGCGGGAGGGGGGCGTAGGTTGCGAGAGGATGGGGGCGGGAGTACGGCGATGGGTGTCTGGTAAGCGGAATCAAAATTTTGGGAAATTGTAGGGGAAGGAGGGGGGGGGGAAGGTATGGGGCGAAAAGGACTCAGGTTCGTGGGGCAAAATTTGGGGCCATGTCAGTAGCATTTCTTTTACGGTTATCTAGAGCTTAACTGGCCTCAGTACCGGGATGCACTTATTAAAAGTCTGGGGCTCAGTTGGACTTCTTTTTTTTTTGAAAGAAGGGTGAGAGGAAGGATTTGGGGTTAGGGGTTGGGAGAGGTGCGAGAGGAGGGGCGGGAGAGAGGCGAGGGAAGTCTGGTAGGCGGAATCAAAAATTTGGGAAATTGCAAGGGAAGGAGGAGGGGGGGGGGAGGTATGGGGAGGAAGGGGCTCGGGTTTTCGTGGGGCAAAATTTGGAACCAGATTCTTGGCCCTATACTTCTATTATTGATAATTTTTCTAATTGCTGGCAACCCTACAATTGGTCCATTTGCTTGCCGGGACCGGGATTTTTTGAGATAAACAAATGTTTTATGGAAAGGCATGATTGGTAAACTTTCAACTTGTTTTAGAAAGGCCAATAAGGATTTTATTTTGAAATCCGGATTTGCAGATTTTTGTGGACTTTCGATGGACTTTTGGTTCATTTTTAAAAGAATTCTTTCTTAACAAATATCGGTAAATCTATAATCTTCAAAAAAAATTTCCTGGCAGAGCCTATCGGCGCCGCCAGACCTTTTAAATTCATAAAGCTTCAAAAAATACCCAAATTTTGGTTGCAAATCCCAACAAAATTGAGTCAAACTTTTTTCGGCAGTGCCTATCGGTCCTGCCGACCCCCTCCCCCCCCCCCCCCCCCCCATTTTCCCAAAAATTTTAAAAAATACGCGCGAAAAAAATAGATTAAAAAAAATCGCTAACATGCTCACTTATGACAAGGAAATTGCCGCAACTCAATTGTTTGTACCCAGGTGAATGAAATGAAGTTAATTTAAATTTTTGATTTTAATAAATAAATGTTGAGTTTAAGAGATTTAGAGGTAAATATCGGTCACACCGCCCAGAGCCCAAATGGAACGAAATATATATCAATCGACTCCTCTAGGGTATGCAATGTAAGAATCCGAAGAAACAACCATTCCCTGAGTTACAGACCCGGGACTGAAGTGTATTTTGACTGGGGACCCAGTTGCCCACTAATTAAAAAATGAAAAATAACTAATATAGGCTTTTAAAATTATGAATTGCCGATAGAAAATAAAAATTGAGAATGTAAAGCGGTTTTTGAAGCGGTTTAAAAATTTGAAAATTAAGGAAACAACCATTGTCAATCGCCTGTGTTTCTTAATGGTACTGAAGTGTCCCTTTCAGAATGGGACTCACTCGGCCAGTAGCCATTTTCACCTTCATTTTTTTTAAACCGGTTCCAAAACCGCTTTATATTCTCAATTTTTATTTTCTATCGACAAATTCGTAATTTTAAAGCCTATATTAGCGATTTTTCCCATTTTCAATCAGTGGATAACTGAGTCCCCACCCAGACAAAAGACACTTCAGTCCCGGATCTGTAACTCTTCAGGGAATAGTTGTCAAACTAAATTTTAAAAATCCTCCGAAGGAATTACCGGTAAACAAGGACACATTCCAAATTTTTGACAATTCTCCGGACCAAGGAGGGCCCGAGGAGAGCTCCTGGGTCCGCCGAGCAAATGAACACATCAACCTCTTAAACGAGTACCCCTTTGAGTGGAGGAAGAGGGCCCGGGGAGCGAACTCCAAGTCCCATCGGACAAAAAATGCAGCATTTATATAAATCCTAATTTCCTTTCGATGCGAGCATCAGGAAATAATTTTGGGATAGATTATTATCCGCTTGAAGTCATCGACTTATGTTATCCGGAGGCTAGTCTTCCGCAGAGTACTCCCCCTCCGGAACCCTTCCGAAGAGGAGAAAACGTCGGAGCAGGACTCTCATGGGGTCTCTCCTTCCTTTTTATATTGTGCATATGGAATTATGCACTGACAGAGGCGGTGCCTTGCCATTATTCACTCTCTGTGTATGAGAAGAAGAGTAATCTCTCTCACAATGATTCATTATCCAAACGTGTGAATTTTTCCACCGGTGGGCAATATAAAAGGCTGGTCAAAATGAGTTCCGCCACAACCCCAACAATCATTTCCCATCCATCCCCTTCAATGCCCATCTCTTTACGACGTAATTTTTGGGATTTGCGCTCTCCCAGCTCCGAGTCTCGCTCTTCATCTGAGGAAGTAGACGAAGGTGAGATCCATTTGGAGGCGAAGGAAGAGCGGAAGCGTCTCGTCCCCCCGACCTCCCACCTGTGGGGATTTGTCGGGGCAAGGCCACCGCAAAGGGGCCAAGTTGCCCCCGATATCTTCCAATAAAAAAATAGAGGTGGTAGTGGAGTCTATCCGAGGCAAAATTAAGCCTCCACCACACTCCCCACTCATTTCAATTCCTCCTTCCAATGCGAAGGGCGGAAGAAAATCCGGAATTTTGTCAGGGTCGTCCAGCGGTCCAGTGGTGTGTTCATCGGCTTGCCGCCAGCGGTTTCTGCCAGGGCCGCCTCAGTCATTGCCGCGCTAAAGATTTTCGTTTTTTATACGCAGGCCGACAAATGCTACATCTAGCTGGGTTCGTGTGCCCATGGCACGTAATGCCAAGAAACTAAAAAATTCTGCAGGAATTAAATTTTAATAAAGCGTCTCAACTTGTGCGCGATCTGAAGAATGTGAACGACAAAGATTTGCTGGTCGATGCGCAGTTGGTATCAAACAAAACAATTTGCTTAAGAATTTCCATGTTCAAATTAGCATCAAAAAGCACACCTTCAAAAGTCGAATTTGCAATGCTTTATGGCACGGCCCATTATTCGCGGTCTTGCAATTTTACTGACACTATACATTTTTGGGCAAAAAGAAATGTTAATTAAATAATATAAAAATGAGCGCCTTTTAAAATAATAAAATTCAAAGGATGCACACATATGCTTTGAAGAAATAGGCCTGAAAATGGCCTTTTCGCGTAAAGTTTCAATTTGGAATAATTTTTTAGTGCCTAAACCTATCATTATCTGTGACCAACGTGTTCAGCGATGTGATCGTCTACCAATCCAGAATCTTCTTCCTGTTCACCATCTTTAATTTCGAAGTTTTCATTAAAACTTTGATCAGCATTTATACGACGCCCATCAAACGTTTTTTCTTTCAATATTCTTTATGCTAATTTTTAAAGTTATCGATTGATTCCGATCAAATGTTCTTAAAGAGTTTGGCGCAAGTCGAAAAATGCATAACTTTGGGAAGAAAAAAATGAGCGGTAAGTTGAGAAATTTAAAAATGTCAATATTTTGGCAAAAAAACAAAAAGCAACGGGAGGATTTTTTTTAGGTATTCATCTAATCATTAGTAAGATCGGATTTTTAGGGTTTTACTTTTGTTTTTCCTGAACGCTCCTTGCTCTGCAAAGCACGAAAATTATGTTTTTTTTGCTCACAGCGATTGTTTGCTGCATAGCGCCTCGGGGCACACTCACCAAATATCCAGTAATAATAGCACTAATTGAAGTAAAAGTTTTCAAGCATTTTTAAAATTTCAAAAAAAACTCAGTTTTTCTCTAGCTTAATTTAGAGTACGTCGGGACCGGGATCCCGATCGGGACCGGTCGGGAAATTTCCGGTTTTTGGAAATCCAGATCCCGGTTCCAGTGTTTGAAAAATCGAAATCCCGATCCCGATGTTTGAAAAAACGAATTTCGGATCCTGTCCCGGTCGGACCGGGAATTTAGGCCATTTTCGGGGATTTCCCCGACCCCGACACTTCTATCCCCCCTAAAACCCATGACTAAACCCCATCCCGATAAGGGGCATAACATACCACTCTTAAAGTTGGCCTCAAATAAAATGTTCGGTTGAGTTCGAACCCGACTGAGTGCAAGCCTTAAACCTTTCTTCTGCCTCCTAGTCACATAGGACTCCCCCATTAAAGGGACAAATGAGCACCACCCGATGGCCAACATCGGAGTAATTGTTGGCACTAGGAAAAATGTTTTGGACAAAATTGGATGTTATCCCTGGCAAATTCTGATCATCCGGTCTCTAATAGAAACGACGCGAAATTGTCAGCTCTTCCTTTGAAAAATGATGGTCCTTATTGATTTTCTAAGTGACTCCAATTTCTTGGGCTAAAAATTCACCATTTTATTTATTTTATTTTACTTTCTGTATATTTATTATTCTTTAAAATCTTTTTGCGAGAAATTCTTTAACACAAAATATTAACAATTAGCAATCAAATTTTGCATTTTCAAAAGTTGTTTTTAGCCCAAATAAAATGAAAGAATTTTGGTTTTTAATTTTTATGTCATTCTTCGCAACAAATTCACTGGACAAAACCGAATCCGTACAATTGGAGGAATTGCCACTCCAAACATTTGACGAATTATTCGTAGAAGAATGGTTGGACAAAGATGACGCCGAAGATTTGAAAACGCCGCCGCCAGCAAACTTTGGACAAAATGTCCATCACCAAATCGATCGGCAGAACACCCAAATTGGACAAATTGAACCAAATTCAACTGATCAGAATCCTCCTCTCACAGAGTCTGATCACACTGGACAAATTGAACCCAATTCAACTGATCAGAATCCTCCTCTCACAGAGTCTGATCACTCTGGACAAATTGAACCCAATTTAACTGATCAGAATCCTCCTCACACAGAATCTGATCACTCTGATAATGCTAAAAATGGCGAAGAACAAAATAAAATAAAAATTACTTCACACGAAAATACTGCCGAAAATGAGCGAAAACGTAAAATTGTTGCCAAATTCCACGAAATGAAAGAAGCATTTAAGCAAAAAGGAAAATTTTCGGCAAAAGAATGGAATCAAATTGAAGATAAAATTGCTAAACATTTAAAAGTCAATCGCAAAAAAATATATAAATGGAAAAAAGAATTTGGCTTAAGTTCTAAAAAGACAAACAACGAGCGAAAAATTTTGATAGCGAAATTTGTTCAAATGAAAGACGAGTTAACGCGGGACGGATTCAAAAACTCTTATAATCACGAAATTGATGAAACTATCGCAAAAAAGTTGGGCCTTAATTTTAAAACAATTTACAATTGGAAACGAAAACTTGGCCAAACCTGTGAGTATTTCGAGGCCAATTTTATTTTATTTATTATAATTAAAAATTTTTTCCAGCACCAGATAAATATCCCCACAGCGAACAAAAGAAATTGATGAAACGTTATTATGAAATGAAGGACACAAAACCCAAAATTAATGATAAAAACATTGCCAAAATGTTGAAAATTGGAAGTGCCACTTTGATTAGATGGAAAAGGCAATTTAAACGACAGAAATTTCAACCAAATCCTGTCGATGGACATTTTGTGGAAGAAAATGCCGCGGCAAATGTTTAGCAAATTGGGAATTCGAATTCGGGGAGTATTTGAATGAATGGTAGAAAACACCAATTTGTTAACGACTTCTTTCTATTTCTTTGGCTGTATTTGCACCAGAACGCTGTTCATTTTTTATTTTCATAAACTTTTGAACAATTTCAAGCTTTTCTTAAATTGTTTTCCCGACATTTTTAGGGTGGGGGGAGGGCTCCTTCAAATTCAATTCATCGACATTCCTTTAGGCAAGGGATTTTTTCTGTTTTTATAATGGGACAAAAAAGGGGAGATGCGATGTAGAAATTGACCACAACTTTTTAATATCAATAAACAAAAATGTGTACCTATTTTATATTTTTGAGCAATTTTTCTCGATTTTATGAACAAGTGCTATCTGGTAGAGAAAAAAATTAGCAATATATGTAATTAGCGTTTTTTTGAATATCACCATTTTATACATATTTATGAATTTTTTAGTGAAAAATTCATTTAGAAAAATGAGAATTCCATAAATTTCTGATTTGTCATCAAATTACGAATTGTCAATAGAAACTAAAAATTAAGAATTTAAAGCTGTTTTTTACCATATTTTGAAAAGCGAATTGGGTCGGAGGCGGGAAATATATCGCTATAATATTAATATCTTTATCGTTAATTTAAAGTCGGAAATTGCTGGAGTCAAATGAATTTATGTAAAAAATTGCTGGAGTCTCGTGGCTTTCATCAATTTCCGACTTTAAATGGTGTGTTTTCTCCATCATTCCACGTCGGCTAACAGTCTTTCTCGACGACTCTGATCTTATCAAATGGTATTTAAACGCTCCAGAACATCCATCAGGCATTTAAATCACTCAGAAAATTCGAATAAATTTTATCAAAAATGTCTTCTCCCCCTGCCGCACTGTTCTCCATCATCGCAATTGTCGGTTTGCTGTGCAAATGTTGCATTTCGGCCCCACGTTAGACACTTTATAATTTAATTGTAATTGGAATTGGAATTTTAATTCGCAGAATTCCCGTGCTGTCCGGGCAGTCAGCAGGTGGTTTCTCTGATGGCCTCCCATGTTGACGCGTTCGCATCGACAATGACTGAGTCGGCGGCTTGCAAAAACGCCAATGATGTCGAGAATGCCGTCAAAAGTGCACTAAGCTCAATGGGTAGATGCCCCAATGGCGGTGGTGACCAAATTGTCAATACAATTGATGCGAAACTTTCTTCAACAGGTAGTTAGTAGACCCCACGAAAACAATTGATAGCACTTATAGATGTTACGGTTATCGCTTTGAGCAAAAAAAAAATTACGGAATTTCCTGGAAAATTTTGGAATTGGACAATTATAGGAACAAAATATATCATTCTGCTGAGATTAAATTTTTTTTTAAATGTAACATTTTGTAAATTTTCGTTGAAAGAATGCCCAAAATTAACTTGGGATTCAGGAATGGTCCGCTCAAAACTCAATTTTTGAATTCCCAAAATTTTCCGTAACATGACAATACCAGCCGAATCCTTCCTGGTTTAAGCTGACAAAGTGGACTCTACTCACGGTTACGGTAGTTACAGAATGCCGAAATTAATGGGATTCGGTTACTCAGTGATCCTCGGGTTTATTGATTGTTCTTGCTGGCATTCAGACGGATGCGCGTACAGTCTCAGCTTCGTTAAAGCCATGTTCGAGTTGGCCTCTTCATCTGCAGACCATGTTGGCAATACATCATCAGCCTGGGGCAATTTGAGTCAAAAGTTTGAAAAACAAATTGGCGCCATTCACAACATTGCCAATTTGCACAACATTAACATTACGGACGTGTTTTTCAACAACCCAAGCAAAGGTTAATGGTCTTAATTAATATTAGTGTAAATGAATAAATAATTTAAAAAGGATTGAAAATGGTGCTTTATTCCAGGAAATGATGCACACCAAAATGTGCCACACCCGAACAATGTGATTTCCAGCCCTGCCGATTCCGGCTCTCACAAGCTCTGAATGTATATGCTAAATTGTGATGACGTCATTCCGACTTTGTAGAAAAAAGATTTGCATTTTCTTACATGTTTATTTATAGAAACTTTTAATAAACGTATTTTTTAAATTTGATTTTTTTCAATTACCAAAAATAAACTTAGCGGCGCCTATCGGCACCGTCGACCCCCTGCCCGCTCCCCTGAATAAACAGAAATCGTAAATTTACATTTTTGAAAATTCCTTAACAAAAATAGACAAAAAACTGAAAATGGGTAAATAGCCAACTCGCTACCATTTTTCAAGCTTTTTTGCGCATAACTTTTTTCAAAATCAACCAAATCAAAGATGTTCGATATCATTCGAAAGCTTACAATTAGTAGAAGCTATCAAGAAGCAAAAGGTAAGCGATTAGACAAATCTCAAATAAGTTATGACAGTAAAGCTGAAAATTTGATTTCTTTAACTTATTTGAGCTTTGTTCGAATCGCTTAGCTTTTGCTTGTTGATAGCTTCTACTAGTTGCAAACTTTTGAATGATATAAAAAATCTTTGATTTAGTTGACTTTAAAAAAAGTTATAAGCAAAAAAGCTTGAAAAATGGTAGCGAGTTGGGTACTAGTCGTTAGGGAAATGGAGTTTTCAAACATTGGGCCCGGAAAATAAAAATATTGATTTGGTTCGGTTGAAACCGAAAGTTTCGGTTCGGTCATCGGTTCGGTTTGGTTTGAAAAATCGGTATTCAAAAAAAAAATTCGGTATAACGAACGGTATAACCCTTCAGGTCCTATATTCAATTATCATTTTGTTTGTCATTTATTGAAAAAAATGAATTTCCACTTTTTAGAAATGAGACGTTCTGTTGCGAACATCCGAAGGAATTAGAAAAAATCGTTAACAGTTTTGGTGTTTTATCAAACATTGACCATTCATTCAAAAACTCCTCGAATTTGAGTTCCCAATTGCCTGTACATTTCCATCGACAGAATTTTGATGAAATTGGTGTTGTTTAAATTGCTTTTTCCATCTAATCAAAGTGCGTCTTACAATTTTCAACATTTTAGCAATGCCCCCAACATAATTTTAGGATTTTGGTCTTTAATTTCATAATAACGTTTCATCAATTTCATTTGTTCGTTGTGGGAGTGTCTGTGGGTTGGTTTTGTAAAAGAATTTTATTTAATAAAATAAAATAAAATTGGCTTCAAAATACTCACTGGTTTCGCCTGAACATTCTTCCACTTATGCCTAATTCTTTTTTCCATTTAAATATTGTTGTGCACGTGACTTTTAAATGTTTAGCAATTTTCTCCTCAAGTGTTAAGCATTCTTAATCGATTCTTGCTACAAAATTGTTTTCTTTTTTTTTTATATTAATTGTCTTGCGGCGTAAGTGTCAGCGGCGCAAATGTCAAATTGTCCTTCGGCACAAATCCCGCAACGCAAAGATTTGTCACTTTTCCATCGGGCGAATTTGAATTATTTAAAAATATTTTTTTTTATTTGACTATTAACAATCGATCGCCTTTTTTATAAAATAATGAATATTATTATAAAGAAAAATATTTATGAAACGTCAGGAATATTGATTTAGCTCGGTTCAAAAGGTTTAGGATAAATATTTATAAGATGTTAGGAATATTGATTGTGGGCTGTCATTTATTACTTTCAATCAGCTAAATAATATTTATTATTCTTTAAGATTTTTTTGCGAGAAATTCTTTGACAAAAAATTATTGTCAAATTTTTCCAAATCGAATTTTCCATGTAAATTAAAATTAAATTTTAAATTTAGAAGTTTTTTGTCGCCCAATCAAAATGGAAAAGATTTGGATTCTAATTTAGGTGGCATTCATTGCAACAAATTCACTGGACAAAGCCGAATCCGTAAAAGTAAAATTGGAGGAAACGCCACTCAAAACATTTGATGAATTATTCGGAGAAGGCTGGTGGGACAAAGGTGAAGCCGAAGATTTGAAAATGCCGGCGCCAACAAACTTTGGACAAAATGTCCATCACCAAATCGATCGACATAACACCCAAATTGGACAAATTGAACCCAATTCAACTGATCAGAATCCTCTACTCATGAGTCTGATCACTCGGGACAAATTGAACCCAATTCAACTGATCAGAATCCTCCTCTCACAGAGTCTGATCACTCTGAATCAATTGAACCAAATTCAACTAATCAGCTTCAACAAAATATTGCTGAAGATGAGCGAAAACGTACCGACAAATTCCACGCAATGAAAGATGAATTTAAGAAAAAAGGAAAACATTCGAAAAAAGAAAGAAATCAAATTGAGGAGAAAATTGCTAAACATTTAAAAGCCAATCGCAAAAAAATATATGAATGGAAAAAAGAATTAGCATTAAGCCAAAGAAATCAAGAAAATGAGCGGAAAAATTTGATAGAGAAATTTGATCAAATGAAAGCCGAGTTAAAGCGGGACGGAATCAAAAATTCTTATCATGAATTAGATAAATGAAACTGTCTCAAAAGAGTTGGGCATAACTGATAAAACAATTTACACGTGGAAACGTGAACTTTAAATGAAAAGAATCATTTTGGGGAAAAAGCCAAGCGGTTCAATTCGTTTTTAAAAAGTTCAATGTAAAAAGCACCCTTTACTGAAATAAACTTTTCTCGAATTTTCGAATTATCCAGAATTAACCGATTTCCAGAATCTGTAACATTTGTACTATTCCACCTTACCGGCATTCCTTCAATTTAAAGTTCACACGTATAAATTAAAAATTCAAACTAAAGTAGAATATAAATCTGGGAGGATTTGCTCCAGCTGTATGCTTTTGAATTAGCCTTTTGCCAAGTTGTTACATATGTTTAAAGTGCGCGACTATTCGTCTGCACTTTGCAAGGGTACGAAGGGTCTCCCCCATCTCATCAACACCCAACTCATCAACGACCCAACTCATCACCAATCAAGATTGGGCACTAACTTGCTTAAACATTAACCGATTCAGTAAATCTTAACGCCAATCGAAAGAGCTTGAAGAGATGAAGCTAACATTAAGTTAAAGCTTTGTGATTGGACAATTAGCAAAAAAGTTATGGCCAGAAAACCCCCAAAACCCGGAATTTTTAAATTTTATCAAGTGGTGAACTATTTCACCTCCTTTTGGTCTTTTTCAGACTTCGACAGCAACGGATTTCGACTTATAGTTTTCTGGCAACGATAACTTCTTTGAAACTTTCCCGATCGAAAAGAATTAGCTTAATGTTCGCTTCTTCGAGATCATTCGATTGGCGTTAAGAATTTCTAAATCGGTTAATGTTGAAGCAAGTTAGTGCCCAATCTTGATTGGTGATGAGTTGGGTATTGATGAGTTGGGTGTTGATGAGATGGGTTGACCCCGATATGAAAATTGGCGGATGCTTAAGCCCATTCTTCACGACGAGATTTAAAAGGTGAGCGACGCAGTCAGCATGTTTGAACTCCTCTGTATCTTCAAAATCTTTAAAATATTTTTAATGCTCAGAATTGATTCCCTTTTTCATGTCGCGCACTCATCCCACAAAAACAATTAAAAAAGTTCAAAAAATTGCCCTTTAAAATTTTGGTAGCAAATCTTTTAACAAATTGAGTTAAAATTAGAAATTACACCAGCAAGAGGTCAGCCATTTCATGGGTTTTGGCTGAGTCAACTTTCATGGCTTCGATTCGTGCCTTCGACATTATGTGAGGCAGCAGTTGCGGATAAAAATTTAAAAAAATTGTGAACAGATTTGGGGTTTTTTCAAACATTGACAATACAAATATTTCCCAAATTCGATTTATCAATTTCTGAACATTTGCCGGGCATTCTCTTTCACAAAATGTCCATCGACAGAATTTTGGCTGTCGTTTAAATTGTCTCTTCCAATTAAACAATGTGCGCGTTCCAATTTTCAATATTTTGGCAATTTCCTCGTCACTAATTTTAGGCTTTTGGTCGTTATTTTCATAATAATGTTTCATCAATTCCTTTTGTTCGCTGTGGGAGTGTTTAAATCCGGATTCCTAATTACGGATTTTGCTTATGGCCAAGACTGAATGTCAAGATATCGATTGGCCAAGCAACCCGCCGTTTGCTTAAATTCGGATTCCTAATATACGAGATCAAACGACGATGAACTTTAGGAAAAACAGCAAGGAAGGCGATACAGCAAAGAAAGGGACCTGATAGGGATCAGTATTTTGGAAATGAACAGGATCAGAATTTACCAGGATAAAAATTCTGGTTTCTGGATATCCTGATCCTGGTGCTTTACGCGGACTAGGACTAGACCAGCATCAGGATTTTTACCAAATTTTTTGCAAGAATTGGGCTTTTATCGACTTAAAAAAATTTATACATTTTTTAACTTGGGCCAAACTCTTTAAGAACACTTGATCGGAATCAATCGATAACTTTAAAAATTAAACAGAAAGAAAATGTGAACAAAGAAACGCCGTATAAATGTTGCTTAAAGTTTAATAAAACATCGAAATTAATGATGGAAAGATTCTGGACTGGTAGACGATCACATCGCAGAACACGTTGGTCACAGATAATGGATAGGTAAAAGGAACGTAACAGAAATGCCATAAGGATAAATAGCAATAGGGAAAAATGCAAAGGGAGAAAAATGCCAGAAGATTGCAGATTTAGGGTTCGTTCAAGCATTGGCCATTAAAATATTTCCCAAATTCGAGTTCCCAATTTCTTGAACATTTGAGCCGGCATTTTCTTCCACAGAATGTCCATCGACACAATTTGGATGCAATTGCTCTCGTTTAAATTGTCTCTTCCAATTAAACAATGTGCGCGTTCCAATTTTGAACATTTTGGCAATGTCCCCGTCACTAATTTTAGGATTTTGGCCCTTAATTTTATAATAACGTTTCATCAATTCCATTTGTTCACTGTGGGAGTGTTTATGTTTTGGTGCTGTAAAAGAATTTTTGTTTAATGTAAATATGGTTGGAGGCCTGATAGTTTTAGGATTTATCCGATTTTTTTTTCAGCTTTGTTGTAAAATATTTCGATTGATAATTTTACTATGTAAAAAAAATACATTTTTCACACCTATTTTCGCTTAAGAACTCAGTTTTTGATAACTATTTTGGCACTTTTTTCACCTATTTAGATAAATATTTCGAGATTTATTAAACTTCAAAATACGCAGCCCTATTATTAGGTATGGCATTTCCCGGCAAATGCCTATTTTTTTGCCTATAGGCCCTAAAAAGAAGCTAAAAAATGATTGGCCGGCGTTTGATGAGATTTGATTTTTTGTCAAGTAGAATTTTTGCGCTGCATTTTCTAAAATATTTTGCCGAGAAAATTTTTTGAAAAATTGTTTTGTTAAGTTACAAAATTCCAAAAAGCGTATTTTTACGCTCATTGGAAGGGATCCGGTAGCGCCTAGAAGAAAAATACTTCAAAATGATTCAATGTAAGCCCGTTCTTTCGCAATTTGCGCAACCGATCGGCCTAAGCGAGAATTATAATGTTTAACTGGAATTTCTCAAATGTCACTTTGGGTGGGCGCCGCAAATGTTGTTGGCGTAAATACCGCAGGTTATAAATGCAAGACTTCAAAATGTTGAGAACAAAATTAAAACTCACCGGTTTGGCCAAGTTCACGTTTCCACGTGTAAATTGTTTTATCAGTTATGCCCAACTCTTTTGCGACAGTTTCATTTATTGCATTATATGAATTTTTGAATCCGTCCCGCTTTAACTCGGCTTTCATTTGATCAAATTTCTCTACCAAATGTTTTCGTTCATTTTTTGGATTTCTTCGAACTAGGCCAAATTCTTTTTTCCATTTATATATTTTTTTGCGATTGACTTTTAAATGTTTAGCAATTCTATCCTCAAATTGATTCCATTCTTTTGCCGAATATTTTCCTTTTTGCTTAAATTCGTCTTTTATTTCATGGAATTTGGTAACAATTTTACGTTTTCGCTCATCTTCAGCAATAAGTTCTTCCCCATTTTTGGCTTTATCAGAGTGATCAGACTCTGTGAGAGGAGGATTCTGATCAGTTGAATTTGGTTCAATTTGTCCAATTTGGGTGTTCTGCCGGTCGATTTGGTGATGGACATTTTGTCCAAAGATGTTTGGAGCCGGCGTTTTCAAATCTTCGGCTTCACCTTTGTCCCACCAGCCTTCTCCAAATATTTCATCAAATGTTTTGAGTGACGTTTCCTCCAATTTTACTTTTACGGATTCGGTTTTGTCAAGTGAATTTAAGAATACCAAAATTAAAATCCAAAACTCTTCCATTTTATTGGGAAAACCTAAGAATTAAGGAGATGAATTGTTGAATTAATTTTTGTGGAATTTCGATATAGAAAAATATGTCAAATTGTTTTTAGAATTATACTCAAACTCTATTTAATAATATTCAAATTTTACAAATATTAATAAATATTACAATCAAAAATGCGCATTCATATATTTATTCTATCCGAATCAATATTCCTGACGTCTCATCTCAAATTTTTATGACATTGGAGATTCTGCGAAAGACCAAGACGTGGCACATCGACGGCACCTGGCGAGATCGGCATCGAATGATTAGCAAATCTCATTCTTAGGGGTGTAAAATCCGAAATTTTGCTCAAATTCCGAAACCCGAAATCCGAAACGGCAAAAAACCCCGAAATTTCCGAAATTCCGAAACCCGAAATCCTAAATTTTGCCCATCCCTGTTTTGTACCAACAATTTTTCTCAACAATTTGGGGGTTGAAAATTGCAGTTTTCACATGGAATTTCGAGTTTTGCTGATTTTCAAAATACATCTTTTTTGAGAATTTTGTTTTACTTCTGGGGGGAGGGGAGGGGGGAGGGAGGTCGGCGGTGCCGATAGGCCGAGAATATTTTTGAATTTCAACTCAATTTAAGCCGGATTCTCTTCCACAGATTGTCCATCAACAGAATTTGGATGCAATTGCTGTCGTTTAAATTGATTTCCATCTGTACAAAGTGGCGCTTCCAATTTTTAAGTTTTTGCCAATTTTCTCATCACTAATTTTAGAGTTTTTGTCTTTAATTTCATAATAAAGTTTCAAGCGTTAATTTATGCCATTTTTCGGCTGGCTTTGTCATTGTTGGCATTGTGTTTCTGAGTTTGTTTTAATAACATAATGAATTTTTGAGTGCAATGTTAGCCAAATAATCAACTTTAGCTTTATTCAAATTTATACATCTATCTAAAATACTCTACACACTTTTATTAAATGTGGGCGAAATGTCCGTGGGCAAAACATCCGTTTTTTTTTCACTACCGGGCGAAACGTCCGTGTTTTCGTTACCGGGCAAAATTCGAAGTTGCACCACAAATATTAAAATGCAATTAATAAAAAAGATTGTTGGGGTCTAGAAAACAATCGATTTTTAGGAAGGCGTTTTACCTGAAAAAAACAAATTCATTTTTGGGAGAAAATTTTTTGGATTTTATTGTTAAAATTAGGGTTCCTCCCCGACCCCTCGAGCCGGGAAAGTCGGAGGTCGGGGAGGCATGAGCCCGGTTTTTGAGCAAATTTTGGCATATTTCTAAATCTATTTTCTGCATCTATTTTGAGATTCTTCGAGCCTAAAAAGGTCAGCCCTGGCCATCAGTCTCGGCGCGTCCGAATCGTGACGAAATTTCACGCTTAAAGCTCGGCTAGGTTGACGGCTTGAGCCCCCCAAATTGGAGCGACCTAACACGGGATATTTTTCGATTCGGCTAACCAAAATTTCGATTCAAACCAAGTGCAGCTAGCAGTATTAAAAGAAATTTTCTAAAATGTTACAAACGCGCGATGAGTTTTGTGGATAGTTTTGATTGGGCGTAATTAAGGATTAAGAGGGTGGGTCCGTGTTACGGGTTTTTCGCAATTGCCCCGTGTTTGCTTATGGCCAAGACTGAGTCTCGAGACAAATCTGGTCGCAACTAATTAGTGACAAAACAACCGAAAACGTTTTTTGCTTCTTGAATTATCCTAACAAAAATATAATCCATTTTCTGATATTGAAAATGGCATTCTTCAACAACGAAATGGCTATTAAACTTGCACGGCTCCTCCTTCTGTTTCACATGATGGCCCTAATTAGGAGTTGAAGAAAACTTTTTATCGAATCGTTCAAATTTTTCCGCAATTTGTGAATTTGTTGAGAATATGATTTTGATGCTGAGCATGAATTTTAATTTTCTGGCAAAAGAAGTCCAGGATTTAGAATTGGGGTGAAATGGAGTTCAGATTCGGATTCTACGGCCCAGAAAGCCCCTAGAAAAACCATTTAGATTTCTTGAAAGTTGTTCGAATTTGGGTCCGGTGTTCGTAATTAGTTAAAAGAGAGGTCAAACATTTATTGGTTTTTGGCTGAGTGACTTTTTCGTGGCTTCGAGATTATTGGGGCAGCAGTTGCAGATACAAATTTTAAAAAATTGTGAACAGATTTGGGGGTTTTTTCAAACACTTGACAATTCAAATATTTCTCAAATTCGATTTATCAATTTCCTGAACATTTGCCGTGGCATTCTCTTCCACAGAATGTCCCATCGACAGAATTTGGATGCAATTGGTGTCGTTTAAATTGTCTCTTCCATTTATACAACGTGCGACGCGTTCCAATTTTCAACATTTTGGCAATTTTCTCGTCACTAATTTTAGGCTTTTGGTCCTTAATTTCATAATAAAGTTTCATCAATTCCATTTGTTCACTGTGGGAGTGTTTATTTGGTGCTGTAAAAGAATTTTAATTAATATAAATAAATAATAAAATTGGGGTCCAAATACTCACCTGGTTTGGCCAAGTTCACTTTTCCACCTGGAAATTGTTCTAAAACCGAGGCCCAACTCTTTTTGCGACAAGTTTCATCTAATTCATTGCCTATAAGAGTTTTTGAATCCAGGCCCGCTTTAAATCGGCTTATCATTGAACTAAATTTCTCTAATAAATGTTTACGTTCTTCTTTTGGCTTTATTCGACTTAGGCCAAATTCTTTTTTCCATTTATATATTTTTGATCGACTAACTTTTAAATGTTTAGCAATTTTCTTTTCAATTTGATTATATTCTTTTGACGAAAATTTTCCTATTTGCTTAAATTCGTCTTTAATTGCGTGGAATTTGGCTACAATTTTACGTTGATCAGACTCTGTGAGAGGAGGATTCTGATCAGTTGAATTGGGTTCAATTTGTCCAGAGTGATCAGACTCTGTAAGAAGGAGGATTCTGATCAGTTGAATTGAATTTAATTTGTCCAATTTGGGTGTTCTGCCAGTCGATTTGGTTATGGACATTTTGTCCAAAGTTTGTTGGCGGCGGCAGTTTTCAAATCTTCGGCTTCATCTTTGTCCCACCAGCCTTCTACGAATATTTCGTCAAATGTTTGGAGTGGCAAATCCTCCAATTCCTCCAATTGCACGGATTCGGATTTGTCGAGTGCATTTGTTGCAAAAAATGCCAACAAAATTAAAACACAAAACTCTTCCATTTTATTTGGGCAAAATAACATCTGAATTTAGGGACAATTATATGAAATTCCAATTAACTTTATAATTAAAACAGAAAATCGATATGGAAAAATTAGATATTTTTGTGTTAAAGAATTTCTCTCAAATTAATAAATATTCACAAATTTTTCAAATATTACTAAATATTATTTAGCTTTGATAAAAAATTATTAAAAGTAATAAATGACACGCGCAATTGAAAATGTGCATTTAAAGTATTATATAAATCATATTCTTTAATGATTACCTCATCCGAATCAATATTATTCACCTTTTGAACCGGGGCCAAATCAATATTCCTAACATCTCACTTACTAATAATAAAAATGGCTATTAATTGGGATAGCTAAAATGTCAAAAAAATAACCAAAATAATTTTCCCTGAAGAAATGATGATGATCTCACGGTCCCGGTTTTTACCAAAAATCCCGTTCCCGGTCAACTCTACCGTGAACTCATAATTAGTGTACGGTAAATACGGTTTTACGGTATTCCAACAAAAAAAAATTCGGTATACCGAACGGTATTTGGATGTTTTTTTGATTTCAATTTGCAATGAACTAAAACAATTTATTCAATACTTATAATTTGATTTGGGGCAATCTTTTGTTGAGAACAATAAGCATTTTCAGCGGTTTCCGGGGGTTCATTTTAACTTAATTTGAAGAGAAAAGTTTTTTGTTAAAAACCCAAAAGCCGTCCCCCTTTCGGTTTGAAAATCCCAAAGCACTTTTCGACAATTTTAAAGCTGTGGTTAAAGCGATCTACGAGTTAAAAAACTTAGTGCATAAAATTAGCTTGAAAATTATTTAGAACTTTTTAAAAATGTTATTTTGAAAAATAGTTATGAATTTTTGTGAAAAATTAAATTTTGAATAAAATTAACGATAAACTTTTAAATGTTTAAAATGGGAAAGCATCTTAAGAAGTAAAAAATGTGCCTGAACTTTACGCGATGCCGGAGCGTCTAGAAACTGCTAGCCGCCATTGACAAAATTTGGAGCCTTTTTTGTGCCCATTTCATCATTTTTGGTGGCTTTTCAGGATTTTGATTTACTAAATTCTGCAACAAAAAAATGAAAACGATAAATGCAAAAGAGCCTGGATGAGGGGTTCCAAAATTTTTAAAGAATCGTAATTTTTTTGTTTTTTTTTGCTGAAAAACCTTCTTCTTTTTTTGCATATTTTTATGCCTAGTTGGCAGTTTTGTCTTTTAGAAAAAATTTAGTGCCCGTTTAACAATTTTTCATAATTAACTGAGCTTCATTCAGTATGTACGAAAAATGTTGAAAATTAAAAAGTGAAATAAATTGTTAATAATCTTTATCTGGCGCATTTCGAGACAGAACAAACACAATATTTCCGGGAACTCGAATTGTTCAAAATTTAAAAGGTAAAAAATTCTAATCCTAATCAACCTAAGAAAAACTTTAAACTGTTCAAAAATTCATGAAAATGAAAAATGAGCAGCGACCGTATTGTCGACTTTTTGGAACGACTAAAATCGCGGCGTTTTATTCTACAGAATGTCCATCGACAGGATTTGTATGCAATTGCTGTCCTTTAGATTGCTTAATCCATTGCAATTTTCAACCTTTGGCAATTTTCTCATCTTTAATTTTTAAGATTTTGTCCTTAATCATATTTAAATTCATTACTTAAAGGATTTATTAATAATGGCCGGGATCGAAAAAACGCTTTCCAAGTCCATCAGCTCGATAAGTATTTATATTAGCGATCGAATAACGCAAAAACAATTTTTGTCTTAACTGTTCGAAAAAGTCGACAATACGGTCGCTGCTCATTTTTCATTTTCATGAACTTTTGAACAGTTTAAGTTTTTTTCTTAGGTTGATTAAGATTAGAATTTTTTACTTTTTAAATTTTGAACAATTCGAGTTCCCGGAAATATTGTGTTTGTTCTGTCTCGAAATGCGCCATAGGCATACATAACCCGCTAGTTAGGTATAAATTATCTTAAAACAATATATTTTTGCTATTCAGAATTGCTCGCCATTTTTATTTATTATATGAAATATTTATGAGATGTCAAAAATATTGATTTGGGTGAGATAATTACTAAAAGAATATGAATACATGAATTGCCATTCCAATTGTGGCTGTCATTTACTACTTTCAATCATTTTTTGTCGAAGCTAAATAATATTTATTATATTGTAATTGAATAATTATAGTTTAAAATTAAGAAAAAATTCAAAGATTGCTTTGCCCAAATAAAATGGAAGAGTTTTGGATTTTAATTTTGGTGGCATTTTTTGCAACAAATTCACTGGACAAAGCCGAATCCGTAAAAATAAAATTGGAGGAAACGCCACTCAAAACGTTTGATGAAATATTCGGAGAAGGCTGGCGGGACAAAAGTGAAGCCGAAGATTTGAAAAGGCCGGCGCCAACAAACTTTGGACAAAATGTCCATCACCAAATCGACCGGCAGAACACCCAAATTGGACAAATTGAATCCAATTCAACTGATCAGAATGCTCCCTCTCACAGAGTCTAATCACTCTGATAATGCCAAAAATGGCGAAGAACAGAACAAAATAATGAAAGAAATTACTTCAAACGAAAAACGTAAAATTGTCGACAAATTCCACGCAATTAAAGACAAATTTAAGCAAAAAGGAAAATATTCGGCAAAAGAATGGAATCAAATTGAGGATAAAATTGCTAAACATTTGAAAGTCTATCGCAAAAAAATATATAAATGGAAAAAAGAATTTGGCCTAAGTCAAAAAATGCATAAGTTTGAGAAGAAAAAAAATGATCGAAAAAATTTGATAGAGAAATTTGATCAGCGAAAAGCCGAGTTAAAGCGGGACGGATTCAAAAACTCTTATAAGGAAGAAATTGATGAAACTG
This sequence comes from Globodera pallida, assembly GCA_020449905.1. Classification (NCBI taxonomy): domain Eukaryota; kingdom Metazoa; phylum Nematoda; class Chromadorea; order Rhabditida; family Heteroderidae; genus Globodera; species Globodera pallida. Next base: position 96,322 of record JAIXHY010000027.1, on the reverse strand, counting down.
TCACAAAAGAATTGGGACTAAGCGTTGCAACAATTTACAGGTGGAAAAGTGAACTTAGCCAAATCGGTGAGTTTTCGAGCCCAATTTTAGTTAATTTATATTAATTCAAAATTCTTTTACAGCACAAAAACATAAACACTCACACAGCGAACAAAAGGAATTGATGAAACGTTATTATGAGATTAAGGACAAAAATCTTAAAATTAGTGTTGGGGACATTGCTAAAAGATTGAACATCGGCATAGCCACTTTGTATAGATGGAAAAAGCTATTTAAACGACAGCAATTGCATTCAAATCTTGTTGATGGACATGAAGAAAATGCCGCGGCAAACGTCCAGGAAATTGATAACTCAAATTTGGGAAATATTTGAATTTCCAATGTTTGAAAACCCCTAAATCTGTTCACGTTTCTTCCTATTCCTTCGGCAGTATCCGTATTTTTATAAACTTTCCAAAGCAATTATTTCACTTTTTATTTATAACATTTCGTATATAATGAATGGAGCTCAGTTAATTAATGAAAAAAATATGTCAGCATTTTTACTTCATTGACCAATAAACTACTGGCAAAAAAAAAAATGCTCGGAATAGAAACTTTTTAAATATTTCCTCTATTTCCTAGCCGGGTGACTTTTTAAAAAATAATAAAATTGGGCTCTTAAAGGTACGATATTATGAACCGATTTGATTGAAATTCTTAGCTTTTTTTATTCTTGGGAGTTTCCCCTTGACATTTTCCCACATAGCAATTTCATTCTTGGCATTTTCTCGCATGGCACTTTCTTTCCATTCCTCTCTCCTTTTTTTCCTTTTTCCCCCTTTCCTTTCGTCTCTTCCTTTCTTCCCCTCATTCATTCTTCCTTCCCCCGCCCCCTCCCCACTCTAGTCGTTTTGTGTGTGATAGATAGGGATAGGATTTACATGTGCTAAAAAACCCAAAATATGTATGTTTTTATGTGCTCAAAAATGCTAAAATAAACGATCTTTTGAGGTGCTGTGCTCAAAAATGCTAAAATAAACGATCTTTTGAGGGTGCTGTGCTCAAAAATGCTAAAATAAACGATCTTTTGGGGTGCTGTGCTCAAAAATGCTAAAATAAACGATCTTTTGGGGTGCTGTGCTCAAAAATGCTAAAATAAACGATCTTTTGGGGTGCTGTGCTCAAAAATGCTAAAATAAACGATCTTTTGGGGTGCTGTGCTCAAAAATGCTAAAATAAACGATCTTTTGGGGTGCTGTGCTCAAAAATGCTAAAATAAACGATCTTTTGGGGTGCTGTGCTCAAAAATGCTAAAATAAACGATCTTTTGGGGTGCTGTGCTCAAAAATGCTAAAATAAACGATCTTTTGGGGTGCTGTGCTCAAAAATGCTAAAATAAACGATCTTTTGGGGTGCTGTGCTCAAAAATGCTAAAATAAACGATCTTTTGGGGTGCTGTGCTCAAAAATGCTAAAATAAACGATCTTTTGGGGTGCTGTGCTCAAAAATGCTAAAATAAACGATCTTTTGGGGTGCTGTGCTCAAAAATGCTAAAATAAACGATCTTTTGGGGTGCTGTGCTCAAAAATGCTAAAATAAACGATCTTTTGGGGTGCTGTGCTCAAAAATGCTAAAATAAACGATCTTTTGGGGTGCTGTGCTCAAAAATGCTAAAATAAACGATCTTTTGGGGTGCTGTGCTCAAAAATGCTAAAATAAACGATCTTTTGGGGTGCTGTGCTCAAAAATGCTAAAATAAACGATCTTTTGGGGTGCTGTGCTCAAAAATGCTAAAATAAACGATCTTTTGGGGTGCTGTGCTCAAAAATGCTAAAATAAACGATCTTTTGGGGTGCTGTGCTCAAAAATGCTAAAATAAACGATCTTTTGGGGTGCTGTGCTCAAAAATGCTAAAATAAACGATCTTTTGGGGTGCTGTGCTCAAAAATGCTAAAATAAACGATCTTTTGGGGTGCTGTGCTCAAAAATGCTAAAATAAACGATCTTTTGGGGTGCTGTGCTCAAAAATGCTAAAATAAACGATCTTTTGGGGTGCTGTGCTCAAAAATGCTAAAATAAACGATCTTTTGGGGTGCTGTGCTCAAAAATGCTAAAATAAACGATCTTTTGGGGTGCTGTGCTCAAAAATGCTAAAATAAACGATCTTTTGGAGTGCATTTTCTTCGGCTTCCCCTTTGTCCTACCATCCCTTATCCGAATATTTCATCAAATGTATTTTTTAGTCTTTTATTTTTTGGTGACTAAAATAGAACCTAAGTGACTATTTTGGGCTTTTTAGGAAAATCCCTTAAGAAAATGCTATAAAACCAAAAAATGCACCCCCTAAGGATCGAATTTTTTCAAGACTAAAAATTCTGCTCGCCAAAAAATGCAATTTTTAAAATTCTTAATATTTAAAAAAATTTTGACTTAATTGCTTTTGATTTGAAATTTTTTTGATTAATAAATATCACGAAAAAATGATTTATTTTATATCCGAACGGAATCGAAATTTCGGTTCGCCGAATCGAAAAATGTCCTGTGTTAGGTCGCTTCAATTTGGATTTAATCCGTCCACCTAGCCGAGGTTCGATATTATTGCATTTTTCTTAAGAAATTTTTGGAAAAATAGTGAAATAGGCTCGAGTCTATTTTAAACGCGAAAATCCCAAAATAGGATTTTCTGGGTCCAAATAGCCTCGTAAATTTAGTGAAGCTTAAAATAATTAGTGAATTGCAAACAAAATTTTCAAAAAAGTCCCGGTCTCGGGTCTTGAACAGAGATTGTCTTGGTTTTTTTTGTTTTTATTATTTATTTATATTAATTAAAAATTCTTTTATAGCACCAAATAAACACTCCCACAGCGAACAAATGGAATTGATGAAACGTTATTATGCAATTAAAGGCCAAACTCCTAAAATTAGTGACGAGAATATTGCCAAAATGATGAAAATTGTATCACGCACTTTGTTTAGATGGAAAAAACAATTTAAACGACAGCAATTTCATCAAAAGCACTGATTACATTGTAAACATATTTTAACAATTAATTTTCTTCAATTCTACAAAAAGAGGGAGGAGGGGGAAGGGTAAGCTGAGGAATTTTTAATTCTCCAATGCGGATTTTTAAATTTTAGATCGGAACTCTGATTTAAAAATATTAATGGCAATATGTTTTCCCGCCTCCGACCCAATTTGCTTTTCAAATATTATTAACGAAAATTGCTGAAATTTTCTTTGAAATTTGTACAAATAGCGGAAGTTAATGCCATTCCAAAACGGAACATCATATTAAGCGATGATCGCACTTTTGTAATTTTAATTTTACGATGACATTTCACCCAACCGCAGTCGAAAAAAATTTACAAAAATAAATTACATTTTAAGGATTTTAAAGACTCAGAGGGGTTCAAACATGCTGACTATGTCGCTCACTCGGTTAATTAATGGTATTAACCGGTTAATTTTGGAAATTCTAAATTTGAAAGTCTATAACTTTTTTTAAACTCAACCAAATCAAACAACCATGATGCCATTCAAAAGCTGTTGGCTTTTAAAAGCTACTGTTAAAACAAAGCTAAACAATTCTAAAATTCGTGAAAAAGTTATTTCAATAAAGGGTACTTTTTGCACATTTAGAATTTCCAAAATTAACCGGGTAATTCCAGAATTGACGTAACACATATCGTTGCATACATAAGACACGAACTTGGGACAGTTATAAACCGATAGGTCTGGAGGAGCTTCGGGAATTTGTTCGTCAAACGGTGATTATAAAATTTAAGAGCTTTAAGTACGAAACATTTTTTATGACATCTCTGTTGCACAGGCAGTTCCTGGACCCGTGAATCAAAGATCGGAATTTTAATAAGTTGGTATATGTCAATTTTACGAAAAAATTATTTTTCACAAAAAAATTGGTAACACCTTTTTGAATAAATTAAAAAAAAACGCTAATTAGATAAATAGCGAATTTTTAGATCTATTAGAAGAGAAAAAAGTAAATTGTCGAAAATTCTATTGCCCATCGTTACATTCAAATATTTCTCGAGTTCGAGTGGCCCCAATTCCTAAACATTTGAGCCGGCATTTTCTTCCACAGAATGTCCATCGACAGAATTTGGTTGAAATTGCTCTCGGTTAAATTGCTTTTTCCAGTAAATCAAAGTGCGTGTTCCAATATTCAACATTTTGGCAATGTCCTTGTCATTCATTTTAGGATTTTGGTCTTTAATTTCATAATAATGTTTCATCAATTCCATTTGTTCGCTGTGGGAGTATATATGGTTTGGTTCTGCAAAAGAATTTTAATTAATATAAATATAAAAATTTGGCTTGAAATACTCACCGATTTGGCCAAGTTCACGTTTCCACGTGTAAATTGTTGTAAAACTTAGGCCCAATTCTTTTGCGACAGTTTTATCAATTTCTTCCTTATAAGAGTTTTTGAGTCCGGCCAGCATTAACTCGGCTTTTCTCTGATCAAATTTCTCTATCAAATTTTTTCGCTCATTTTTTGGATTTCTTCGACTTAGGCCAAATTCTTTTTTCCATTCATATATTTTTGTACGATTGACTTTTAAATGTTCAGCAATTTTAAGTTCAATTTGAACCCATTCTTTTGTTGAATATTTTCCTTTTTGCTTAAATTCGTCTTTCATTGCGTGGAATTTGTCAACAATTTTACTTTTTCGCTCATCTTCAGCAATATTTTTGTTTGAAGAAACTTCGTTCTGTTCTTCGCAAATTTTGGCATTTTCATAGTGATCAGACTCTGTGAGAGGAGGATTCTGATCAATTGAATTGGGATCAATTTGTCCAGAGTGATCAGACTCTGTGAGAGGAGGATTCTGATCAATTGAATTGGGTTCAATTTGTCCAATTTGGGTATTCTGCCGATTGATTTGGTGATGGACATTTTGTCCAATGTTTGTTGGCGCTGGCGTATTCAAATCTTCGGCGTCATCTTTGTCCAACCATTCATCTACGAATAATTCAGTCAAATGTTTGGAGTGGCAATTCCTCCAATTCTTCCAATTGTACGGATTCGGCTTTTGTCCAGTGAATTTATTACGAAGAATGCCACCAAAATTAAAATCCAAAACTTTTCCATTTTATTTGGGCTAAAAACAACTTCTGAATTTACAATTTAATTTTTTAATTTACATGGATTGCAAAAATTTGGCAATTATTTTTGTGTTAAACAATTTCTCGCAAAAATATTCATAGATTTAAAAGAATAATAAATATTCACAAAATGAAATACAATAACTATAATGGTGAATTTGTTGCAAGGAATGACAGCAAAATAAAAATCCAATACTTTGCCATTTTATTCAGCACGCAATTGAAATGGGCATTTTTACAAATATATTCTTTAATAATAAATTTTCCTGACATGTCACCTTGAGCCGGGACCAAATCAATATTCCTGACGTCTCATAGTTTCTAATAATATTCACCATTTTATAAAAATGGCGATCGATTATTAAGTCAAATAAAAATATATATTTTAAAATAAAGCAAGAATAACACCAACTGGCACCGGTTTGACGGCATCAACAAAAAATAAAAGCAAAATAAAAGTTTGATAACATTTATTTTTCAACATCCTAAAATGTTTTAATGTAAAGAAAATTGTCGGCAGATGCGAGTGTGTGAGAATAAGAGTAATAAACAAACGAGCTCCTATGAATGAATGAATTGTAGTCGGGCACTCTCGATGGACTAATGAGCTTTAATGACCTCATGTATATGAATGAGCTGTATAGCAGAGCTGTCGATATCGTCTCCTCAAATACGATACACGATATACAATATTTACGATACACCAAAAGACGATACGATTTCCGATACGGCCAAAATTACGGTATTTTTTCTAGGCCATGTTCAAAATTCAAAAAAAAAATTTTTTCGGTAGAAATTTCCAGTTTTTTTTTAAATTTTAATTCTTAAAAAATCCTAATGAAGGTGCAATTTTTTAGAATCCTGCTTTACTTCTGGGAAGGGGTCGGCCGTGCCGATAAGCGCCGCCGAGAAAATTTTGAATTTTTGACTCAATTTGTTAAGAGATTTTCAACTGAAATTTTGAAAATACGATAGTTTTTAAGGGTTTTAGGCAGGCCCCTATTCAGGGGGCAGGGATAGGGGCATGCCCTCCCTCCAGAAAAGTTTTTTTAGAAAAAAAACATAGGGGGCCCTTTGCAAAATTCGTAATTTTTGGGCAAATTCTCTTAACAGATTTTGACAAAATCTTCGATTTTTCCCCGGCGGCGCCTATCGGCACCGCCGGGCCCTCGCATTCGTAAAAACTTCAAAAAAGGTACCGTATTTTAAATTTTGGTTGAAAATCCCTTAAAAAATTGAGTAAAAAAATTCATAAATTTCTCGGCGGCGCCCATCGGCACCGCCGACACCCCTCCCAAATCTGGGGTCTCAAAAATTACGATACGGGAGATTTTTAGCAAGATCCGATACGATATGGCTTTAAAATACGATATTTACGATTACGATACGATACGATACACAGCCCTGCTGTATAGCCCATTCTTTCACTAAATTAGCTTCTTTGGCGAATAATCAATCCGAACGAATGATTGCTTCTTTTGTATACCTTCTTTGTACAGTTTCGCTAATATGTAAAAAAGTTTCTTATTAAATTAATATTTTTATTTTGGATATCATGCTGACAGTAACAATTAAATTAATCCCAATAATTTGTTATCTGTATTGCATCTATGGTCAAATCCAAAAAATCTGGTCGAGACTTTTGATCGGAATGTAAATCCGAACGATGATCAGCTACTAACGCATTTGCGCGCTGTACAATATAAAATTGTGTCTTTTTTTGTTGCTTAAACGCAAGTTTCGGCTATCCTGGGGCAGCGCTTTCAACCGCTTGGTTTTTTGGCAGCAACGGTTTAATACCAATCTATTAAAGATTTAATACGGTTATTTTTTGGCGTTTTCTTGATGATTGCAAACCATTTGTTTGTTAAGAAATATTGATCCTCAAATTTCAATTTTTTTTTTAACTTAAATTTTAATTATATAAAATGAAAGAGGCTGGCGATGCCAATCAGGGTTGCCGCGGGTTACCCGAAACCCGAGAGCCGAAACCCGGCCCGAGGTTTTTTTGGCCGACCTGATCCGAAACCCGACCCGACATTTTTCTTAACCCGAAACCCGAAAAAGCTCATTTTTCATTTTTTTTTAATGCGAAAAAGCTTCACATTTTCTGCAAATTTAGTTGCAAATCTTTTAACAAATTGAGTAAAAATTCAAAATTTTTTCGGCGGCGCCTACATATGGAAAAATTGTTGTTTTGCACCATAATTTACCAATTTATGATTTACATTTTTAATTTTTTTTTGGTTAAATTTTCAAGAAAAACATTTTCAACCCGAAGACCCGAAACCCGAGAGCCGAAACCCGACATTTTTCTCAACCCGTTTTCACGAAGCGAAACGTCAAAATCCGGATCAGCAAAGAATGTGAGGAGGAATATAAAGGATCAGAGATGAAGCTGAACGAATGAGGAAAATGAGTGATCAGAGCTGGAAGGAATGAATAAATGAGGAGTTTGAGGCATGAATGTGCGCATGCCCTAGGGGGAAAGATGACGAGATTAGTTGTCGTTGCCCGAGGGGAACAGGGCGGCAACCCGCCGTTTGCTCAAAATCCGGATTCCTAAAATGCGAGATCAAGCGGCAATGATAGTGGCCGGTCATTCGCCTTAGGGCATTTTGTGAATGGCTAAGTCAAAAACATTTAATTATTGACCATTAATTTTTTCCAAAGTTTTTTTACTACGAATTTTTCATTTTAAATTAAAAACATTATTCAAAATGTTAATGGGGGTCGTTTTTGCATGAAAACTGTCAATAAAATTGCTTAGAGGAAATTAAGCGTTTATGCCGCTGAAAAACACCATCAAAATATCATTTTGTTCGTCATTATCAAAAAATATTTTTTATTGACTAATTGACTATTCATTCGAATACTTCCCGCGGATTTATCAATCTACTGAACATTTGCCGCGGCATTTTCTTCCACAGAATGTCCATCGACAGAATTTTGATCCGATTGCTGTCGTTTAAATTGCCTTTTCCAATACAAAGTGGTTCTTCCAATTTTCAACATTTTGGCAATTTACTCGTCACTAATTTGAGGATTTTGGTTCTTAATTTCATAATAACGTTTCATCATTTTTTTTTGATCGTTATTGGAGTATTTATGTTTTGGTTCTGTAAAAGAATTTTAATTAATAAAAAATAAATTTGGGCTCGAAATACTCACCGGTTTAAAATTCTTCAAATTCATTCAACACTGGTTAAAATTGCTGATGAGATACATCCAAATTTTCAAGTGAAAGCTTCAAGGCATTTCAGAGAAAATAAAAAAACATTTAATAATTTCAACGGATGAAGAAGATGCTGCCAAAACAATTATTCTAATGAAATTTCAAAACTTGATTTTAACCGTTCAGGAAACCCTCTTATTGAACTTGTAACTGATCCTGTATCATTCGATTTTCGGGTTTGGGGTTCGAAAGGTCTAAATATATGTCAGATTCAGATTCTACGACCCTAAAACCCCTAGAATTGTGTTTTCAACATTAAATAACAAAAAATTTTTGCTGTGTTGTTGTCACATAACAGAAATGAACCGCCAAAATCACTCAAAACCACTTTTATTCCGGGGGTTTATTTTAACTGAATTTGAAGGGAAAATTTTTTGATGAACCCCAAAAAGCCGTCCCCACTTTTCTTTGAAATCCCTACGGTGGTTAAAGAAAGCTATCAACTAGAAGTTAAAAAACATAGAGAATAAATTTAGCGGACTTGCGAACCCCGATTTTCATTTTCGGTTTGGGCCGACACCCTGGTAACCAAAAACCGAGAGGGAATTTAAATGATAACGGTTGTTTTTGGCAAAATTTTATACAAAGTTTTTTATCAAAATTCCTTAAAAACTTCAAATTTTTCTCAGCAAATTCACCTTCAACATCAACGTCAGTTCGATGTGCAAATGGGCAATTGTGACGCCGAGAATTTGCCCGAGTATCAAAAGGGCAATGCATCGTCTCGGCTCCGATGGTGATCAAATCATTTTTATAGTACAAAATCCCGATCCCCGACCAACTCTAATATGGAGCACTAGAATTTTTCTTCTCGTTTTGGGCATAAGACTTCTGTTTTCTCATTTTAAAATAAGCTATCTGACCAAAGTCTGATGAAAAAACGTTGAAACATTGCAAATTCAAATATTTCCCGAAATTTAAGTTAATTTCAATTGTCACAAAAAAATTTAAAATCGTTAGATGTCAAATCGTTTTTTCCCAATTCATTGACCATTCATTCAAATCCACCCCGAATTTGCGAGCCCAATTTACTTAACATTTGCCGCGGTATTCTCTTCCACAGAATGTCCATCGACAGAATTTGGATGAAATTGCTGTCGTTTAAATTGCCTTTTCCATCTAACCAAAGTGGCTATTCCAATTTTTAAAATTTTGGCAATGTTTTATCATTTTGGGATTTGTGCCCTTCATTTCATAATAACATTTCATCAAGTTCTTTTGTTCGCTGTGGGGATATTTATTTGGTGTTGTAAAAGAACTTTGTATTAAAATAATAAATAAAATAATAAAATTGGGTTCGAAATACTCACTGGATTGGCCCAGTTTTTGTTTCCAATTGGAAATTGTTCTATAAGTTATGCTGCGACAATTTCATTAATTTGATTGGGATAAGAGTTTTTGAATCCGGCCTGAGTTAATTCGGCTTTCGTCTGATCAAATTTCTCTACCAAATTTTTTCGCTTTTTTTCATAAAACACTTTTTGATTAATGCCAAATTCTGTTTTCCATTTGTATATTTTTGAGCGATTGGCTTTTAAATGCTTAGCAATTTTTTTCTTCAATTTTATCCCATGCAATTTTCTCCTCAATTTGAATTCTTTCTTTCCAAGGAAATTTTCTTTTTTGCTTAAATTCTTCTTTTATTGCGTGGAATTTGTCGATAATTTTACGTTTTTCGTTTAAAGTAATTTCTTCCATTATTTCGTTCTGTTCTTTACAATTTTTGGCATTATTAAAGTGATTAGACTCTGTGAGAGGAGGATTCTGATCAGTTGAATTGGGTTCAATTTGTCCAGAGTGATCAGACTTTGTAAGAGGAGGATTCTGATCAGTTAAATTGGGTTTAATTTGTCCAAGCTGGGTGTTCTGCCGGTCAATTTGGTGATGGACATTTTGTCCAATGTTTGTTGGCGCCGGCGTTTTCAAATCTTCGGCTTCATCTTTGTCACACCAGCCTTCTCCGAATATTTCATCAAATGTTTTGAGTGGCGTTTCCTCCAATTTTACTTTTACGGAATCGGCTTTGTCGAGTGAATTTGTTGTAATGAATGACACGAAAATTAAAATCCAAAACTTTGCCATTTTATTTGTACAAACAACCTCTGAATTTAGAAGATTTATATTGAATTACAATTAATTTAATAAACTAAAACAGAAAATTCATGGAAAAATTTGTCAATTATTTTTATTAAAGAATTTCTGTCAAAATTTTTCATTTTTCATTTTTAATAAATAATAAATATTAAAATTTTTATAATCTTAATAAATTTTATTTAGATTTGATAAAATATTATTAAAAGTAATAAATGACAGCCCACAATTGAAATGGGCATTCATATAAATAATTTATTTAATAATTTATTTCATTCTAATCAATATTCGTGACATTCGTAAAAATTTACTATAATCATCATTTTACAAAAATGAAATCGAATATGAATAGCCAAGATGAAAAATATTTTAAAATATTCTATAACTATCGGATTCGCATTAAAATAAAAGTTTTGGATAAAATTGCAAATATATTCTTGCGTTATTCCCGCAAAAAATACCGCAAGTTTTTTGCCGGATTCCCGCGCAAAAACTGGAAAAATAAAAAAAAATTTAATACAAAATTTTTCTTAATTTTTTTTGGTTTCGCTTTTACAAAGTTGTTACCCGAAGTCTCAATTGATGTCCTTTAGCTGACAATCACGATCAAATAATTAAAAATAAATGTGGAGTCAGGCGAAGGGAAGCAAAAATATTCACACCGCAAAGTGCCTTGATTTGTGAGTCAACGTAGTTTTGTATGCTGGTTCTAAATTGCTTTACGTCCACTGGTTGTCGAATCTTCCACCTGGTTGTGGTTGGATTCTTGACGATTCCCCGTTTGTAAGATCACCCATCGCCTTCGTAATGTATTTCTGCAATCCCAGTACATGAATCAGTTCGAACTTTTATGATGGAGTGGAGTTTTTTTTTGTTAATAGATTTTCTGTCAAATCTAAAATGAACTTGCAAATATTTAAAAATTTAACGATCTGTCACTAAAATTTCAAATTTGCGGGTAAAGCCCAGCATTCATGCTGTTCCCTTCTCTCGAATAGTTCTCACCATTCGTCTAGGAGATGGAGTTTTCTCTTCCAAATCTTCAATAGCTTGTCGGCTCACTAGCCATTGCCTCAGCCACTTTCGATTGAAAGTAGATCAAATCCTCAACCAGACTTTCATATTAACGTTCGCTCCGTCCATCGCCAATTTTTTCTAAAATGCGGTCGCAATACGGACTCGCTATGCGCCTTCAGCTCCGTTAATAACATGAGGCAATACAATGTGCTTGCTCAATTCTACGAATTTAAAATCCGAGAGCAATTTCTTGTGGCGGTTGACAAACTGGCGGAAGACTTTGCCCTCTCCCCTCACCGCTTTTAGGCACTTATGCCTGTGGATGAAGATTGACTAGGGTCAACAGCAGCAACAGCAGCAGAAAAACAGGGAGCAAGTAAAAAAAAAGAGAAATGTAGTGGATTGTGGGGTTGGGGTGGTAGGGTCCGCCTAGCTCTCCCTCCCAAGGAATGGGGGGTGGCAGGGCCCGTTGGCTCTCTTTTAAGGAATGAGGGGTAGCAGGGCCCTTTGGCTCTCCCACACTAAAAAATGGTTTTTGGAGGGGCGACCCCAAATATCCCAAAAATAAAATTAAAAAATTTTTTTTATAACCGCACGGGTCGAGAAAAAGAAGCAGCAAAAAGGCGCCGCAAGGAGCAACGGGGGGGGGGGGCAAACAAAAAAAAAGAAGGTTCATAGGATGATTTGGGGGGGGGGGGGACAGATTGTTGTTATGTTAACAACTGCAAATGTGTTGGGCTTTCATTGCGAACATTTAGTCTGCCCAGATACATGTAGGCTTATAGAGGGACAGGGAAATTGTGCTGACGAGGGCGTACCAAAAGCAAATAAAATGAATAGTTTTGTTTTGAAATTGTCTCATTGAACTTTCACCCTCCATTATAAGTTGAAAATTTTGGGGTTTTCTAACTTATTCTTTACTAAAAGCCTAAAAATGTCCGTTCCAACCAATCTTACGTGGATCGATGTCAAAGACTGTATTTGTAAGAACCCTTTGGACGTGTGTGTCCGCCCCAATGTTTACACCAAGCCTATCCTTTGCGTCCCAGCGGCTCTTTGCACCCAGTTTCCCAATCTTCTTTCGCTGAACACAAACAACACGTTATTTTTTGCTCTTATATTGCTTGTTCTGATCCGTTTGGTCCAGGTTAAAATTTGCATTATTGCTGCACAACTTTTTTTGTCCAAAGGGTTTAGCGTAAAGGGGGGGGGGAAATCATTTGACATTCTTTATATTTCTTTCTCCATCCAAAAGGGTGATGATCTAATTTATAATATTTAAGTTTTGATTACTTTCCTACAGGTCCGGTTTTACTGGTGATAATTAAAAATAATATTTATTATTATTATTAAGTTGCTGCTCCTCTTCTTCTACTCATGGAGCCTATTCGTCAAACGTCGTCGTCTTCACCGGGCCACCCGAAACTTCCGTGTCGGCAACCCGGCAAATTAAATATTTTGTTTAAATTTGATTTTTGTTTAATAGCAGGTTCAGTCGTTGGAGATCCGTCGTCCAACTGTTCACCCGCCAACCGACAACCCGGTCCAAAAGAAGTTTTTGCTTGGTGTGCCAAAAGGCCTTCTGTAATCGCCAAACCCTGTAGAGCGACATTTTTCATCTATGTTGTTCTTTCTCTAGCGACAAAGCGACAAATATACGCAGTCGGTCCTCGGCGATATTCAATATGCCGTTTACTGCTTTCTGCATTTGTTGTTTGATTTGGCGTACATTTGTCTCAATTTTTCCGACCAATTCTTTTGATTTGGCTCAATTTTGCGCTCCATTGACGCTCCCAGCAGATCTCTCTTCAAACCCTGTCGGGTTTGAAGCAAACTTCAGCGCCTCATCCAGCGTTTGGCCTATTGAATGTTTGCTGCTGCTCTGATTAAAAATTAACGAGTACTGATGACAAAGATGTTGTCGAACTCGTCGGGGACCCCAGTTGTTCTTCAACCGGAATCCCCGCAGTAATAGTCGTTCCACCGGCGAATTTCGCAGGTGCATTCTCGCAGCCTGGAGTTGCGAGAATGCGTTTGGCTGGCCAGCCGATGTCGTTTGAAGTTGTAGGTAGAGAGCGACGATAGTGCGGTGGAGGCGTGAAAATTTACGACCAGGACGCTTAATTTTATTATTATTACTCCAGTACAGAATTTTTTATTAAATTACAGCTTCAGCCCAAGCCTCGACGGTTTCCAACCGTGAAATGCTATTCAACACCACGTGTCTGACATCCCCAACTTGCTTGCGCAAATTCTCAACAACTTTGGTCAGAGCAGCAAGCTCAATCTCAGCGTCTCTCAATCTTGATGTTGTTGTAGATAAAGAGGATGTAAGAGGACGACATTAAAACCAAATTTGGGATTGTCTGCAGGTGAGGCCCCGCAACCCTCACTTACGATCATCGGGGTTTGGGGGCCCTTAAAAGACCTTTTTGGATAGCCAAACCCATAAAACTCCACAACTCCAAAGCTCACTCCTCGTCGGACGACAATTCACTTCCTCTCGCTCCGTAACCACTTTCTTCTGGAATGGGCAAATGAAAAAATTTGCGGTTTGCCCACTCAAAAACTAAAGCCAAAACCTCAGCCGGGCAGCGCATTGGAGGCATGGATTGAGAGAATGCGGCGCACGTGCCGGAAATGTCCTCCACTGGCGTGAAACGTGGCGCGGCCGATGAGTCGCCACGCTGCAAACGAAGCTTCGCATCAGCGAGTCGTGCCGGCGCCCAATTAGAGAGCCGCACGTGCACCAGTCTTCTGTGGCAACTGTATAGGAAACAATTTAAAAAGTTGGAAGACCTTTGCCAGTGGTTTGCTGATTTGTTGTTGCGGCTGTGCTTCCCTGGCGCTGGACTCGAAGCGGCCCCAAGAGGTTGTCTTGGTCCGCGGAAGTTGCTGCCGTGTTGGCGACGGCGGCTTTGGCAGCGACCGGCCCGCTAAGTCGTTGTTGGTCTTGCGGACGCTGGCCACCCATCCTCGGGGTGCCGCACAATTCGGCTTTGCTTTGGACATCCGTGCACGCTCTTCCTTGACAGCCGAAGAAGTGGTGAGCTTCTTTGTAATTGCGGCAGCCCTTTCCTGATCGGTGTCATCTTTGTCTAACCATTCTTCTACGAATAATTCGTCAAATGTTTGGAGTGGCAATTCCTCCAATTCTTCCAATTGTACGGATTCGGCTTTGTAGAGCGAATTTGTTGCAAAAAATTAGACCAAAATTAAAATGCAATTCATTTTATTTGGGCTAAAAACAACTTCTGAATTTTCAATTTAATTTTTTAATTTAAATGGAAAATTCGATTGCAATAATTTGTCAATAATTTTGTGTTAAAGAATTTTTCGCAAATAGATGTGAAAAAATAATAAATATTCACAAAATGAAATAAAACAACTAAAATTGTCAATTTTTAAGCCCAAATAATAAAAATTCTTGGAGTCACTCAGAAAATCAATAATTCTGCCAACCCTAAATATTGATCACATTCGGGTGGAAATGGTGCCAATTTCCGGTCGTTTCTATTAAAGACTGAATGCTCATAATTTGCCAGGGGTAACACCAAATTTTGCCCAAACTCTTCCCTTATTGCCAACAATTACTCCGATGTTGGCCGTCGCTTCTGAGCTTTAAATGTTCCGTTAATGGGGATACAATGTATAGGCCGAAGAAAGGTAAATAGTAGGGATGTTCGAGACTTGAAATTTACCGAGAATCGAGAACCGAGACCGAGAAATGACCCCGAGACTCGAGACCGAGCCCGAGACACAAAAAAACCGAGAAATTTCCCGACTCGAGAACCGAGAATCGAGAAATTTCGAATTTTTTTTTGAAATTCTCTAAAAAAATTTGATTTTAAGTTCTACAAATTTTCAATGTCTGATTTTTAGGGGTGCATTTTCCGTTTTTATTGCTATTTTGTTAAGGATTTTCAAAAATACGATTTTTTTTGCAAATTCTTCTTCACTTTTAGGGGGGGGGGGGTGGGGTTTGCGGTGCCGATAGGCGCCGCCGGAGAAAATTTTGAAATTTTTACTCAATTTGTTAAGAAATTTGCAACCAAAATTTCAAAAATGCGGTAATTTTTTGAAGCTTTTTAGGAATAGGAGGGGTCCGCCCGGTGGTGCCGAAAAGCGGCGCCAGGGAAAAAGAGTTTAGTGATGAATTCAGTTGGGAAAATGTGCCTAAATGATCCCTAGTGGTTGATTGCATCCTTTTTTTAGAACGTAAATTGAATTGGCGAAATAACCCCATACTAAAATTTGAAAAAAAAAACACCATTTTATAAGGTTTTCTGCGTGATTTTTTTGTTTTTGACTAACAAATAAGAACAATTAATTAAATTAAAAGAATAAAATCGGTTCGCACTAGGGGAATAGAACATCCGGTAAATAAACTATAGACAGAATTCAACCACTGAGCCAACGACTTTCGCATGCTGTATCGTGCAAAAGATATTAAATGAACAATTTCTAAAATTTGATTTATCGATCTTTCAGCCTCAGTTCTGTAATGAATTCTCACCAAAAAAGTCAATCTTTACCAGTGCAAAAAAGTCTCGTTTTCCGAGACTAAAAACCCGAGACCGAGAACCGAGACCCAAAAAAACCGAGAAATTTCTCGACTCGAGAACCGAGACCGAGACTCTCGAAAATCCCTAGTAAATAGTGCTTGCACTCAAGCGGGTTCGAACCCAAACATAAAATTTGTCGGGAAGCCAAACCACTGACCCATCAATTTACTTGGGGGGGGGGGCACTCTTGTAAAATGTTGAAATTTTTGTCAATTGTCAACAAGTTCGCAAGACCACCGCCCTGTCCTTGGCAAAAATTTTTCGATGAGATTTTGCAGAATTTATGCCACCAAGCTGATATTTTTTACTCTGCACAAAGCAAATCAAAAATAAAATTTTAAAAAATTCTGGAAATTGTTCGTATTTGGTTTCGGGGTTCGGTACCAAATGTCATTTTTACGAAAGGATGTGAACTTTGTTCTTACGTCAAAAATTTGAAGAAAATTCAAAAATGTAAAATATATTGACAGGAGGTGTTGTAATTCCTAAAATAACGGCAGTATTTCGGAGTTTGTCGTGTTTTAAAAAACTGTCGGGAAATCAATTTAAGAAAAGCATTGAAATTGTTCAAAACTTTATGAAAATGAAAAGTGGGCAGCGTTCTAATGCGGACACAGCCAAAGAAATCCTTAACAGCTTTGGTGTTTTTTAAATTCATTCAAATCAGGGCTGGACGAAATTGCGTATTGCGAGTTACGGATTGCTGAAATTGCGGCCTATGCCCATCAACAGCATTTGGTTGAAATTGTCTCTTCCATTTAAACAAAGTGGTTCTTCCAATTTCCAACATTTTGGTAATTTTCTCATCACTAATTTTAGTAGTTTGGGCCTTAATTTCATAATAACGTTGCATCAATTCCTTTTGTTCGCTGTGGGTGTGTTTATGGTTTGGTTCTGTAAAATTTTAATCAATCTAAATAAAGAAATAATTTTTGTTTTGAAATACTCACTGGTTTGGCCAAGTTGACGTTTCCAATTGTAAATTGTCATAAAACTAAGGCCCAACTCTTTCGCGGCAGTTTCATCTAATTCATTTCTATATGTATTTTTGATTCCGGCCCGCGTTAACTCGGCTTTCAATTGGTCAAATTTCTCTATCAAATGTTTACGTTCTTCTTTTTCATAAAACACTTTTCGACTTAAGCCAAATTCTTTTTTCCATTTGTATATTTTTGTGCGATTGACTTTTAAATGTTTACCAATTTTCTCCTCAATTTGAACCCTTTCTTTTGTCGAAAAATTTCCTTTTTGCTTAAATTCGTCTTTAATTGCGTGGAATTTGTCGATAATTTTACGTTTTCGCTCATCTTCAGCAATATTTTCGTTTGAAGAAACTTCATCTTGTTCTTCAGTGAGAGGAGGATTCTGATCAGTTGAATTGGGTTCAATTTGTCTAATTTAACGAGTACTGATGACAAAGATGTTGTCGAACTCGTCGGGGACCCCAGTTGTTCTTCAACCGGAATCCCCGCAGTAATAGTCGTTCCACCGGCGAATTTCGCAGGTGCATTCTCGCAGCCTGGAGTTGCGAGAATGCGTTTGGCTGGCCAGCCGATGTCGTTTGAAGTTGTAGGTAGAGAGCGACGATAGTGCGGTGGAGGCGTGAAAATTTACGACCAGGACGCTTAATTTTATTATTATTACTCCAGTACAGAATTTTTTATTAAATTACAGCTTCAGCCCAAGCCTCGACGGTTTCCAACCGTGAAATGCTATTCAACACCACGTGTCTGACATCCCCAACTTGCTTGCGCAAATTCTCAACAACTTTGGTCAGAGCAGCAAGCTCAATCTCAGCGTCTCTCAATCTTGATGTTGTTGTAGATAAAGAGGATGTAAGAGGACGACATTAAAACCAAATTTGGGATTGTCTGCAGGTGAGGCCCCGCAACCCTCACTTACGATCATCGGGGTTTGGGGGCCCTTAAAAGACCTTTTTGGATAGCCAAACCCATAAAACTCCACAACTCCAAAGCTCACTCCTCGTCGGACGACAATTCACTTCCTCTCGCTCCGTAACCACTTTCTTCTGGAATGGGCAAATGAAAAAATTTGCGGTTTGCCCACTCAAAAACTAAAGCCAAAACCTCAGCCGGGCAGCGCATTGGAGGCATGGATTGAGAGAATGCGGCGCACGTGCCGGAAATGTCCTCCACTGGCGTGAAACGTGGCGCGGCCGATGAGTCGCCACGCTGCAAACGAAGCTTCGCATCAGCGAGTCGTGCCGGCGCCCAATTAGAGAGCCGCACGTGCACCAGTCTTCTGTGGCAACTGTATAGGAAACAATTTAAAAAGTTGGAAGACCTTTGCCAGTGGTTTGCTGATTTGTTGTTGCGGCTGTGCTTCCCTGGCGCTGGACTCGAAGCGGCCCCAAGAGGTTGTCTTGGTCCGCGGAAGTTGCTGCCGTGTTGGCGACGGCGGCTTTGGCAGCGATCGGCCCGCTAAGTCGTTGTTGGTCTTGCGGACGCTGGCCACCCATCCTCGGGGTGCCGCACAATTCGGCTTTGCTTTGGACATCCGTGCACGCTCTTCCTTGACAGCCGAAGAAGTGGTGAGCTTCTTTGTAATTGCGGCAGCCCTTTCCTGATCGGTGTCATCTTTGTCTAACCATTCTTCTACGAATAATTCGTCAAATGTTTGGAGTGGCAATTCCTCCAATTCTTCCAATTGTACGGATTCGGCTTTGTAGAGCGAATTTGTTGCAAAAAATTAGACCAAAATTAAAATGCAATTCATTTTATTTGGGCTAAAAACAACTTCTGAATTTTCAATTTAATTTTTTAATTTAAATGGAAAATTCGATTGCAATAATTTGTCAATAATTTTGTGTTAAAGAATTTTTCGCAAATAGATGTGAAAAAATAATAAATATTCACAAAATGAAATAAAACAACTAAAATTGTCAATTTTTAAGCCCAAATAATAAAAATTCTTGGAGTCACTCAGAAAATCAATAATTCTGCCAACCCTAAATATTGATCACATTCGGGTGGAAATGGTGCCAATTTCCGGTCGTTTCTATTAAAGACTGAATGCTCATAATTTGCCCGGGGTAACACCAAATTTTGCCCAAACTCTTCCCTTATTGCCAACAATTACTCCGATGTTGGCCGTCGCTTCTGAGCTTTAAATGTTCCGTTAATGGGGATACAATGTATAGGCCGAAGAAAGGTAAATAGTAGGGATGTTCGAGACTTGAAATTTACCGAGAATCGAGAACCGAGACCGAGAAATGACCCCGAGACTCGAGACCGAGCCCGAGACACAAAAAAACCGAGAAATTTCCCGACTCGAGAACCGAGAATCGAGAAATTTCGAATTTTTTTTTGAAATTCTCTAAAAAAATTTGATTTTAAGTTCTACAAATTTTCAATGTCTGATTTTTAGGGGTGCATTTTCCGTTTTTATTGCTATTTTGTTAAGGATTTTCAAAAATACGATTTTTTTTGCAAATTCTTCTTCACTTTTAGGGGGGGGGGTGGGGTTTGCGGTGCCGATAGGCGCCGCCGGAGAAAATTTTGAAATTTTTACTCAATTTGTTAAGAAATTTGCAACCAAAATTTCAAAAATGCGGTAATTTTTTGAAGCTTTTTAGGAATAGGAGGGGTCCGCCCGGTGGTGCCGAAAAGCGGCGCCAGGGAAAAAGAGTTTAGTGATGAATTCAGTTGGGAAAATGTGCCTAAATGATCCCTAGTGGTTGATTGCATCCTTTTTTTAGAACGTAAATTGAATTGGCGAAATAACCCCATACTAAAATTTGAAAAAAAAAACACCATTTTATAAGGTTTTCTGCGTGATTTTTTTGTTTTTGACTAACAAATAAGAACAATTAATTAAATTAAAAGAATAAAATCGGTTCGCACTAGGGGAATAGAACATCCGGTAAATAAACTATAGACAGAATTCAACCACTGAGCCAACGACTTTCGCATGCTGTATCGTGCAAAAGATATTAAATGAACAATTTCTAAAATTTGATTTATCGATCTTTCAGCCTCAGTTCTGTAATGAATTCTCACCAAAAAAGTCAATCTTTACCAGTGCAAAAAAGTCTCGTTTTCCGAGACTAAAAACCCGAGACCGAGAACCGAGACCCAAAAAAACCGAGAAATTTCTCGACTCGAGAACCGAGACCGAGACTCTCGAAAATCCCTAGTAAATAGTGCTTGCACTCAAGCGGGTTCGAACCCAAACATAAAATTTGTCGGGAAGCCAAACCACTGACCCATCAATTTACTTGGGGGGGGGGCACTCTTGTAAAATGTTGAAATTTTTGTCAATTGTCAACAAGTTCGTAAGACCACCGCCCTGTCCTTGGCAAAAATTTTTCGATGAGATTTTGCAGAATTTATGCCACCAAGCTGATATTTTTTACTCTGCACAAAGCAAATCAAAAATAAAATTTTAAAAAATTCTGGAAATTGTTCGTATTTGGTTTCGGGGTTCGGTACCAAATGTCATTTTTACGAAAGGATGTGAACTTTGTTCTTACGTCAAAAATTTGAAGAAAATTCAAAAATGTAAAATATATTGACAGGAGGTGTTGTAATTCCTAAAATAACGGCAGTATTTCGGAGTTTGTCGTGTTTTAAAAAACTGTCGGGAAATCAATTTAAGAAAAGCATTGAAATTGTTCAAAACTTTATGAAAATGAAAAGTGGGCAGCGTTCTAATGCGGACACAGCCAAAGAAATCCTTAACAGCTTTGGTGTTTTTTAAATTCATTCAAATCAGGGCTGGACGAAATTGCGTATTGCGAGTTACGGATTGCTGAAATTGCGGCCTATGCCCATCAACAGCATTTGGTTGAAATTGTCTCTTCCATTTAAACAAAGTGGTTCTTCCAATTTCCAACATTTTGGTAATTTTCTCATCACTAATTTTAGTAGTTTGGGCCTTAATTTCATAATAACGTTGCATCAATTCCTTTTGTTCGCTGTGGGTGTGTTTATGGTTTGGTTCTGTAAAATTTTAATCAATCTAAATAAAGAAATAATTTTTGTTTTGAAATACTCACTGGTTTGGCCAAGTTGACGTTTCCAATTGTAAATTGTCATAAAACTAAGGCCCAACTCTTTCGCGGCAGTTTCATCTAATTCATTTCTATATGTATTTTTGATTCCGGCCCGCGTTAACTCGGCTTTCAATTGGTCAAATTTCTCTATCAAATGTTTACGTTCTTCTTTTTCATAAAACACTTTTCGACTTAAGCCAAATTCTTTTTTCCATTTGTATATTTTTGTGCGATTGACTTTTAAATGTTTACCAATTTTCTCCTCAATTTGAACCCTTTCTTTTGTCGAAAAATTTCCTTTTTGCTTAAATTCGTCTTTAATTGCGTGGAATTTGTCGATAATTTTACGTTTTCGCTCATCTTCAGCAATATTTTCGTTTGAAGAAACTTCATCTTGTTCTTCAGTGAGAGGAGGATTCTGATCAGTTGAATTGGGTTCAATTTGTCTAATTTGGGTGTTCTGCCGGTCGATTTGGTGATGGACATTTTGTCCAAAGTTTGTTGGCGGCGGCACTTTCACATCTTCGGCTTCATCTTTGTCCCACCAGCCTTCTCCGAATATTTCTTCAAATGTTTTGAGTGGCATTTCCTCAAATTTTACTTTTACGGATTGGGATTTGTCCTGTGAATTTGTTGCAATTAATATCACCATAATTAAAATCCAAAACATTGCCATTTTATTTGTGCAAACAACCTCTGAATTTAGAAGATTTATATTGAATTCCAATTAATTTAATAATTTAAAACGGAAAATACTTGAAAAAATTTGTCAATTATTTTTGTGTTAAAGAATTTCTGTCAAATTTTATTTTCAATGAATAATAAATTTTCACATATTTTTATAATTTTAATTAATTTTATGTAGTTTTGATAAAATAATATTTAAAAGTAATAAATGACAGCCCACAATTGAAATGGGCATTCATATAAATAATTTATTTAATAATTTATTTCATTCTAATCAATATTCGTGACATTCGTAAAAATTTACTATAATCATCATTTTACAAAAATGAAATCGAATATGAATAGCCAAGATGAAAAATATTTTAAAATATTCTATAACTATCGGATTCGCATTAAAATAAAAGTTTTGGATAAAATTGCAAATATATTCTTGCGTTATTCCCGCAAAAAATACCGCAAGTTTTTTGCCGGATTCCCGCGCAAAAACTGGAAAAATAAAAAAAAATTTAATACAAAATTTTTCTTAATTTTTTTTGGTTTCGCTTTTACAAAGTTGTTACCCGAAGTCTCAATTGATGTCCTTTAGCTGACAATCACGATCAAATAATTAAAAATAAATGTGGAGTCAGGCGAAGGGAAGCAAAAATATTCACACCGCAAAGTGCCTTGATTTGTGAGTCAACGTAGTTTTGTATGCTGGTTCTAAATTGCTTTACGTCCACTGGTTGTCGAATCTTCCACCTGGTTGTGGTTGGATTCTTGACGATTCCCCGTTTGTAAGATCACCCATCGCCTTCGTAATGTATTTCTGCAATCCCAGTACATGAATCAGTTCGAACTTTTATGATGGAGTGGAGTTTTTTTTTGTTAATAGATTTTCTGTCAAATCTAAAATGAACTTGCAAATATTTAAAAATTTAACGATCTGTCACTAAAATTTCAAATTTGCGGGTAAAGCCCAGCATTCATGCTGTTCCCTTCTCTCGAATAGTTCTCACCATTCGTCTAGGAGATGGAGTTTTCTCTTCCAAATCTTCAATAGCTTGTCGGCTCACTAGCCATTGCCTCAGCCACTTTCGATTGAAAGTAGATCAAATCCTCAACCAGACTTTCATATTAACGTTCGCTCCGTCCATCGCCAATTTTCTAAAATGCGGTCGCAATACGGACTCGCTATGCGCCTTCAGCTCCGTTAATAACATGAGGCAATACAATGTGCTTGCTCAATTCTACGAATTTAAAATCCGAGAGCAATTTCTTGTGGCGGTTGACAAACTGGCGGAAGACTTTGCCCTCTCCCCTCACCGCTTTTAGGCACTTATGCCTGTGGATGAAGATTGACTAGGGTCAACAGCAGCAACAGCAGCAGAAAAACAGGGAGCAAGTAAAAAAAAAGAGAAAGGTAGTGGATTGTGGGGTTGGGGTGGTAGGGTCCGCCTAGCTCTCCCTCCCAAGGAATGGGGGGTGGCAGGGCCCGTTGGCTCTCTTTTAAGGAATGAGGGGTAGCAGGGCCCTTTGGCTCTCCCACACTAAAAAATGGTTTTTGGAGGGGCGACCCCAAATATCCCAAAAATAAAATTAAAAAATTTTTTTTATAACCGCACGGGTCGAGAAAAAGAAGCAGCAAAAAGGCGCCGCAAGGAGCAACGGGGGGGGGGGGGCAAACAAAAAAAAAGAAGGTTCATAGGATGATTTGGGGGGGGGGGACAGATTGTTGTTATGTTAACAACTGCAAATGTGTTGGGCTTTCATTGCGAACATTTAGTCTGCCCAGATACATGTAGGCTTATAGAGGGACAGGGAAATTGTGCTGACGAGGGCGTACCAAAAGCAAATAAAATGAATAGTTTTGTTTTGAAATTGTCTCATTGAACTTTCACCCTCCATTATAAGTTGAAAATTTTGGGGTTTTCTAACTTATTCTTTACTAAAAGCCTAAAAATGTCCGTTCCAACCAATCTTACGTGGATCGATGTCAAAGACTGTATTTGTAAGAACCCTTTGGACGTGTGTGTCCGCCCCAATGTTTACACCAAGCCTATCCTTTGCGTCCCAGCGGCTCTTTGCACCCAGTTTCCCAATCTTCTTTCGCTGAACACAAACAACACGTTATTTTTTGCTCTTATATTGCTTGTTCTGATCCGTTTGGTCCAGGTTAAAATTTGCATTATTGCTGCACAACTTTTTTTGTCCAAAGGGTTTAGCGTAAAGGGGGGGGGGGGAAATCATTTGACATTCTTTATATTTCTTTCTCCATCCAAAAGGGTGATGATCTAATTTATAATATTTAAGTTTTGATTTACTTTCCTACAGGTCCGGTTTTACTGGTGTTAATTAAAAATAATATTTATTATTATTATTAAGTTGCTGCTCCTCTTCTTCTACTCATGGAGCCTATTCGTCAAACGTCGTCGTCTTCACCGGGCCACCCGAAACTTCCGTGTCGGCAACCCGGTCAAATTAAATATTTTGTTTAAATTTGATTTTTGTTTAATAGCAGGTTCAGTCGTCGGAGATCCGTCGTCCAACTGTTCACCCGCCAACCGACAACCCGGTCCAAAAGAAGTTTTTGCTTGGTGTGCCAAAAGGCCTTTTGTAATCGCCAAACCCTGTAGAGCGACATTTCTTCATCTTTGTTGTTCTTTCTCTAGCGACAAAGCGACAACTATACGCAGTCGGTCCTCGGCGATATTCAATGTGCCGTTTACTGCTTTCTGCATTTGTTGTTTGATTTGGCGTCCATTTGTCTCAATTTTTCCGACCAATTCTTTTGATTTGGCTCAATTTTGCGCTCCATTGACGCTTCCAGCAGATCTCTCTTCAAACCCTGTCGGTTTTGAAGCAAACTTCAGCGCCTCATCCAGCGTTTGGCCTATTGAATGTTTGCTGCTGCTCTGATTAAAAATTAACGAGTACTGATGAAAAAGATGTTGTCGAACTCGTCGGGGACCCCAGTTGTTCTTCAACCGGAATCCCCGCAGTAATAGTCGATCCACCGGCGAATTTCGCAGGTGCATTCTCGCAGCCTGGAGTTGCGAGAAGCCGGGCAGCGCATTGGAGGCATGGATTGAGAGAACGCGGCGCACGTGCCGGAAATGTCCTCCACTGGCGTAAAACGTGGCGCGGCCGATGAGTCGCCACGCTGCAAACGAAGCTTCGCATCAGCGAGTCGTGCCGGCGCCCAAATTAGAGCGCCGCACGTGCACCAGTCTTCTGTGGCAACTGTATAGGAAACAATTTAAAAAGTTGGAAGACCTTTGCCAGTGGTTTGCTGATTTGTTGTTGCGGCTGTGCTTCCCTGGCGCTGGACTCGAAGCGGCCCCAAGAGGTTGTCTTGGTCCGCGGAAGTTGCTGCCGTGTTGGCGACGGCGGCTTTGGCAGCGACCGGCCCGCTAAGTCGTTGTTGGTCTTGCGGACGCTGGCCACCCATCCTCGGGGTGCCGCACAATTTGGCTTTGCTTTGGACATCCGTGCACGCTCCTCATTGACAGCCGAAGAAGTGGTGAGCTTCTTTGTCATTGCGGCAGCCCTTTCCTGAAGCTGGGCACGCCGAGCCGAAGCTGCAGTCAAGATTTGCGGCTTTGAAGACATGTTAAAAAGTTTGAAAATTATATTGAGAAATTGAGAAAAAAATTTGGAGATAATTTTTTGCGAAAAAATTTGAAAAGAAAGAATGTGAGGAGGGATGGCAAAAAAGTCAATTGGAACATTTTTGACCGCCCATTTTGGTCGACATGTCTGAGCGAGCTGTCAGTCAATATGAAGTGAATATGCGAAATTTCATAATTCTAATTTGCGACGGGCATATATGCTCTCTCTCTATATAGCAGCTCTCTCCCTCTTATATAGGTGCTCTCACTCACTCTTAATTAGGGGTGTGCATCAGTAGAATTTTAAATAACCCCGCCCCGTAGTTGTATACATATATATTAGAGGCACATTTGTGAGTGTACGCATTTGTGTCTACAATATATGTGTATACAACTGGGGGTATATCCAAAAAACTGAGTATGCAACACCCCACCTCCTCCATCGCATAAGAGTGAGTTGTTGAGCGCCTATATAAGAGAGTGTTAGAGAGTGTGCTGAAAGAGAGAGAGAGAGAGAGAGTAATAGAGAGAGAGACGTATAAATAGATACTAGGGAGCCTGCCTAAGCCTAAGAGAACCTTGGTCTATGGCAGCGTCACTCACGACATACCATAGAAAAGAAGAGAGAAAAAATTGATTTTCTTAAAAAAAAGAAAATAAAAATGATTAGAATGACTAAAATGCTCGCTTATATACTAATAGTGAACAGTACCAACAGTTTGATCAGATTGAACAGTTCAAACAGTTTGATCAGATTGAACAACAGTTCAAACAGTTTGATCAGATTGAACTGTTCAATGTAGGGTATATAGGGGATTGGGTGGGGCTGTGTAGTTCACATTTTAGAAAGGCAGTTTTGGAGTAAGCTTGAGTGACGCTGCAATTAGCTTAAGTCAGAGCTTCATGTCTGTCTAGGCACCACATGGCAGCGTCACTTACGCATACCGTGTAAAACAATAGGAAAAAATTGATTTTCTAAAAAAAAGAAAATAAGAAATGATTAAAATAACTAAAGTGATCCTTTATATACTAAGAGTGAACTGTTCAAGCTGTTCAAACAGTTCAATATGTTCAAACAGTTCAAGCTGTTCGAGCTGATCAAACTGTTCGAACAGTTCAATATAGGGTATACATATAGGCTTCTTTTCATTCATTATTTTTCATATGAGCCTGTGTGCGTGGGTGACGCACAAATTGCTTCTGAATTTCAACGCCCAGGAGATCCGAATTCTGTCCAAAACGGCGCGTCTCCAAATACGTCTACCACAGCGTGTTGCACCGACCCATTATCCACTGTCCAACGCATTTCCGAGGAGTGTGTGGAGATGGAACAAATTCAATCAATAATTTTGATGAGCAAATTGAGGGGCACGATGATAATTTGGTGTGTTTATCTTATGACAAACATTTGGCGCAAACTTTAAAAAATTTTTTTTTGTTGCTTCAACAGGTTGAGCCAAACGATCACCCAGCATTGTCCACTGTCCATCGCATTACCGATAAGCAAATTCAATTCAATAATTTTGATGATCAAGTGGAGGGACACCAAGATAATTTGGTTCGCTTTTTTATTATTTTTAACATTAGACTCCGCTAGGAGTAAACTTCAAAAATTTTACAGATTGTCGACCTCACTTCATTGGAAATTGCTTATGAAACTGAACGCTCAAGAGTTCCGAATTCTGTCCAAAACGCTGCACCTCAAAGTACGTCTACCTCAGCGTGTTGCACCGACCCATTATCCACTGTCCAACGCATTTCCGAGGAGTGCGTGGAGATGGAGCAAATTCAATTCAAGAATTTTGAAAAGCAAGTGAAGGAGCACCAAAAGGATTTGGTATGTTTTTAAAATTTATTTGATCTTGGAAATTGTTGCGCAAACTTGGCAAGAAAATTTTTTTTGTTTCAACAGGTTGTTGGCCCTGATCATCAACAGCAGCAACATCAGCAGAACAACAGCGGGGGAGCAAGTAAAAAAAAAGAGAAAGGTAGTGGATTGTGGGGTTGGGGTGGTAGGGTCCGCCTTGCTCTCCCTCCCAAGGAATGGGGGGTAGCAGGGCCCGTTGGCCTCTTTTAAGGAATGAGGGGTAGCAGGGCCCTTTGGCTCTCACACTAAAAAATGGTTTTTAGAGGGGCGAGCCTAAATATCCCAAAAATAAAATAAAAAAATTTTTTTTATAACCGCACGGGTCGAGAAAACGAAGCGCAAAAAGGCGCCGCAAGGAGCACGGGGGGGGCAAACAAAAAAAAGAAGGTTCATAAAATGGATAGTTTTGTTTTGAAATTGTCTCATTGAACTTTCACCCTCCATTATAAGTTGAAAATTTTGGGGTTTTCTAACTTATTCTTTACTAAAAGCCTAAAAATGTCCGTTCCAACCAATCTTACGTGGATCGATGTCAAAGACTGTATTTGTAAGAACCCTTTGGACGTTTGTGTCCGCCCCAATGTTTACACCAAGCCTATCCTTTGCGTTCCAGCGGCTCTTTGCACCCAGTTTCCCAATCTTCTTTCGCTGAACACAAACAACACGTTATATTTTGCTCTTATATTGCTTGTTCTGATCCTATTGGTCCAGGTTAAAATTTGCATTATCTCTGCCCAACTTTTTTTGTCCAAAGGGTTTAGCGGAAGGGGGGGGGAAATCATTTGATCATTCTTTATATTTCTTTCTCCATCCAAAAGGGTGATGATCTAATTTATAATATTTAAGTTTTGATTTACTTTCCTACAGGTCCGGTTTTACTGGTGTTAATTAAAAATAATATTTATTATTATTATTAAGTTGCTGCTCCTCTTCTTCTACTCATGGAGCCTATTCGTCAAACGTCGTCGTCTTCACCGGGCCACCCGAAACTTCCGTGTCGGCAACCCGGTCAAATTAAATATTTTGTTTAAATTTGATTTTTGTTTAATAGCAGGTTCAGTCGTTGGAGATCCGTTGTCCAACTGTTCATCCGCCAGCCGACAACCCGGTCCAAATTAAAATACTTTGTTTTAATTTGATTTTTGTTAAATAGCAGGTTCCGTCGATCCGTGGCCCAATTGTCGAAGACGAAGAAAACAAAGAATGGATGATGAAATGTACTAATCTTAAATTCGTAATTTTGATTAATGAGCGGAAAGAAAATTTTTGAATTAAATATACGTAATCACTTGGGACAATGCCACGGGAATTTGGGTAAAGGCTCAAGAGGACTACGTCTCTTCGTGCTTGCATTTTCGGGCAAAAAGAAACCAGTGAAATTGGTGTTTCATTTCTTTAGTTTTCCATTTTTTCCAACTTTAGAAATGACTGAGAAAATCAATTCTTCTACGCCCCAGCCTCAACGAGACCCAAAGCAGCCGATTGTGCAAATGCCTCGCGATAACCCAATGCCCCCTGAAGAGGAACTATGGATTGGACTTATCCATGATGGATTAATGTAAATTTCCCGTTACGGGACAGCGCTCAAATGGCCCAAAAGGTTTAGGCTCAAGCCCCCTGGGACCACCCCCGGGGCACCACCAAAATGATTAATTACCCTCGCGCAAGCCCTACAGGCTTGCACTCGCGCGGTAAATTTAACCGCGCGGTAGAGGTCACGGTTGGCTTACTACTCACATTCCACATTCCATGCTGATCCGGATTCGATTGTTGTTTTTAACAATTCCATCAAAATCTCAAAAAAAAAAATTGCCGGACTCGCTCCGATTTTAAAGCTTCAAAAATGGCTGTAAATCTGTTAGCAAATTAAGTCAAAAAATTCAAAATTTTTTCGGCGGCGACTATCGGCACCGCCGACCCAGCCCCTCCAGAAGTAAAGCGGAATTCTCAAAAAATGTTAAATTTTAAGCTAGGGTTGCTCCGATCCCAAGCCCCAAATTGTTCGTCCCCGACCCTCGACATGGCCACCCGATCTTCCCGGCCTCCGATTTTCCTTCCCCCAGGGGTCGGGGACAGGGTTGGCGGTTCCAAACCGGATGCACCGAAAAATTCCGGTTCGGTTCTCGGTCCCGGTTTGGATTACCGAACAATTTCCAGGAACCGCCAACATTTTATATTATTTCATTTTCTTTAAAAGCAATTTTTATAATAACTTTATTGCGTTGTCCGGAATTCAAAGATTAAACAAAAAATTTGATTGATAATTGCTTAAGTTATTACTTTAGAAAATTATTTTAAATTTTTAATTGCAAATTAGCAAAAAATGGCAAAATTAAAGTTTTTTCAGATTTTAAATGAAATTCAATATTCAACAACTAATTTATCTTCTGCTTAACTGCAGCATATGTGTACAGTTTTGCTAGCACAGTTTTTCTGTAATGTGACTCATCTTTGAGTGCATCTCTGCAGAATGCTTGTGTTGTCGGGTTTGTTCAAATAGCAAAATGAAGTAAAGGCGCAATAATATTAAGACTTCAAATAAAAGTACCTTAAAATTTAATAAAACATTTATTATATTTTAAAATAAATTCACCATTTAGTGCTCAATTGACAAATAATTTAAAAAATTTTCCAATTAAATTTAAGCAAATTTTCATCAAACTTTTTGTTTATTATTAGAATTGAATTCCCAAAAGTTCCGGTTGAACCTTTTGCACCTTTCGCCCTCCACCATTCTTCAAGCTTTTAGTGTACCGTAGGCACACCTAAACCGCTAGTTAAAAATTATTTTAAAATATATTTTATAATGATCGCTATTTCCATAAAATAAGTTCGTAGAATAATATTTTGAAAACGTCATGGATATTGATTGGGGTGAGATATTATTAAATGTTTTATATGAATGCCCATTTCTTTGGGCTGTCAATATTACTTTCATTCATTTTTTAGCAAAGCTTAATATTATTATTAGAATGTAAAAATTTAGAATATCTATTATTCTTTAAATTTAAAGAAAATTTTTACAGAGAAAATGAAAGAGTTTTGGATTTTAATTTTGGTGTTATTCGTCCCAACAAATTCACTGGACAGAGCCGAATCAGTAAAAGTAAAATTGGAACTCAAAACGTTTGATGAAATATTTGGAGAAGGCTGGTGGGACAAAGATGAAGCCGAAGATTTTAAAACACCGCCAACAAACTTTGGACAAAATGTCCATCACCAAATCGACCGACAAAACACCCAAATTGGACAAATTGAACCCAATTCAATTGATCAAAATCCTCCTCTCACAGAGTCTATCGAGCGAAAACGTAAAACTGTCGACAAATTCCACTCAATAAAAGAAGAATTTAAGCAAAAAAGAAACTATTCAAAAAAAGAATGGGTTCAAATTGAGTATAAAATTTCTAAACATTTAAATGTCAATCGCACAAAAATATATGAATGGAAAAAAGTTTGGCCTAAGCCAAAGAAATCCAAAAAATAATCGAAAAAATCTGGTAGAGAAATTTGATCGAATAAAAGCCGAGTTAAAGCGGGACGGATTCAAAAGATCATATAAAAATGAATTAGATGAAATTGTCGCAAAAGAATTGGGCTTCACTTTTAAAACAATTTACAGGTGGAAACATGAACTTGGCCAAACCAGTGAGTATTTCAAGCTCAATTTTATTAATTAAAAATTCTTTTACAGCACCAAAGCATTTTTACTCTGACAGCGAACAAAAGGAATTGATGAAGCGTTATTATGTAATTAAGGACAAAAATCCTAAAATTAATGATAGAAACATTGCCAAAATGTTGAATATTGGAGCAAGGACTTTGGTTAGATGGAAAAAGCAATTTAAACGACAGCAATTGCATCATAATTCTGTCGATGGGCATTCTGCGGAAGAAATTGAGAAAGAGGCATTCATATAAATCTTTTATTAATTTCTCACCCCAATCAATATTCATGACAATTTTAAAATATTATTCTTACGATCAATCATTATGTATTTTATGGAAAATAGCGATTCCTTATAAAAAATATTTAAAATAATTTATATAAGTGCCTGTGTTACCATGTAATTTAATTAACAGGGAAAATTATATAATCATGTGGGAACTAACCAGGTTGGCCCGCACTCGACATTAGTGTTCGGCAAATGGGGTTTTTCGGTATTCGGTATTTCGGTATAATACAGATACCGAAAAAATACCGAAATCTCAAAATTTTTTCGGTATCGGTATTTCGGTAAAATACCGAAAAAATACCGATACCGAAAAATACCGGTCAAAAAAATTCGGTATACCGACCGGTATTCGGTATTTTTTTTTGGAAATTTGAATTTCATTTTGAAATAAACAAAACATTTTATTCAATACTTATAAGTGATTATTTGGCAATGTTTTGTTGAGTAATAAGCTTCAGCGTTTTCCGGGTTCATTTCAATTGAGTTTGAAGAGAAACTTTTTTTGATAAACCCAAAAGGTTGACCCTTGAGAAAATTAAATTTTGACAAAAATGTCACACATTTAAATTTAAAAAAAAAGATTAATTTTTTGAATTTTTTAAATTGTATTTCACTTGAATATCTCAACTTTAAGCTAGAGTTCATTCCTTAAAAATTCACCCAATTTTTGCTGAGCAAAAAATTAAAATTCTAAAAATTTGTAAATACTGCCAAAGTATGTAGTGATGCACGAGACCCAAAATTTTCCGATACTCGAGCCCGATACTTTACCTCGAATCCGTACTTTTCGAGCTGTACCTCGGCAGGTACCCGCACAACTGTCTCGCCTGACAAAAGTGAATTGAAGACAAGCATCGGTCGCAGTTTCTCGAAATTGAACGGCACACTCTTAAACACCTACTAGTACGTCATTTAACATTCATTTCAAAAAATTTTAGAATCTTAGCTTTGATATTTTTTATAAACTTTTAAATACTGGGACATGCCCTTAGGCGTTCCCCATACCTCCAATGTAAAAGGGTGTGAATAATAACCTTTATTCTTATCTTGATGCACTTTTTTTAGCCTTCCTTTTCCATCTAATGACTGTATAATAACATTTTCTCGCTCTTTTTCAATCCCAACTCAACGGAAAGGGCCTAACCAGCGGTCATCAAACTTAAGCCTTAACACTTTTTTTAAGAACTAACGCGCCAATTTGAAATTCTTTTTTAAATGCTTTCCTGTTCTTATCATTATCTTGTTTATTCTTTTTCTGAATCTGTAAAATTCCTATTACTAAATTCCATGCCTTCTTGTTAGTAAGTTCTGCTCTTTCCGCTGTAAGCTCTCTCCAGTGTGACCATTATATTAAATTCGCGCAAAAATTTGAAAAAATCTCCACTAGCGTCATATTTTGGAATTCTGAGCCCAGGGGGTAAATTGGTTGACTCCTTAGTTAGCTTATCCTTTAAATCTTTGACTTTTGCTTCGAGAATTTCATATTTTAGCTCAAGATACTCGTCCGGCATCTTTCTTTTGTTTTGTTTACGGTTATCTTTATTGCCTTTACTTTTCTCTCTGATTTGTGCTTCCAAAATGCTTCGGTGAAAACTCGATTGTTCTTTTGTCATTAATATATAAAATATTTTTTTAAATTTAAGTATGCAAAAAGAATTTGTTTAGTGTTGAAAAAATTTATTGGGATTTGTTAACTTTTGCTCTGGGATTACGATAATGGCCTAGGGTTGCCAGATTTTTCTTATTTATTTATCTCCTCCCTTTGTGACCAATTGTTGCACTTTGGCTTCATTTTTTCTATGTCATTAATTTTGTGCCCGGGCTTAATGTTTTATTTGTTTCATCTCTCGTGATTTGTCGGCGGGCTAATTATTTTCCGCCGATTTTTATTTTTGTCCGATCATCCCTCTGGCAATTCCCGGGAAAGCGTTTCGATCACCGGTTGTCGACCACCGTAATCTTTAGCCGTCGTTCGGCCTTTGTTTTCTGAACAATTTGTTAATAGACCCTCTTTTTGCTATTTTTATTATGGGCAAAGATTAATTCTAATTTGATAAATTACGAAAATCGAATACTAAATTTTACTATTCTTTGGTCCGGATGGCGTTTTGCTCAAGGCGATTGATCAGCTAAAATTGAATTTTTTAAATATAATTAGGTTAAGTGCCTGCTCCAACGGGCAAATTCATCGCCATCCTGTGGCTGAGCAACTTCTACATTCTCTTCCAACCAGTAAAAGACTTTTTGCCTGAAAAAATCAGGGAAGTCAGTTTGGCGGCCCTCCAGCCGCGGATCGAAAAATTGGTCAATCTATCTTTATGTAAAGCAAATTTTTTTTTTATGCAAATAACAAAAAAAACACGCTGTGTGACTAATTTTTTATATATGCGGCGGCAAAATGAAGTCAAGGCGGGGGTTAATGTAATTGATAACTCTTTTGTCCGTATAGGAAAGCCCACCTGTCAATAAAAAAATTGAGCTAAACTAAAATTACCCAAGTTAGCTCCACTAGTTATGTTCAGGCATGGCCATGGACGTCCAATTTTTTGTTGAAATCACTTCAGTCTAGAGCTCTTAACTTGCTTTAGAGTAAATTGAACCCAATTCAACTGATCAGAATCCTCCTCTCACAGAGTCTGATCACTCTGGACAAATTGAACCCAATTCAACTGATCAGAATCCTCCTCTTACAGAGTCTGATCACTCTGGACAAATTGAAACTAATTCAATTGATCAGAATCCTCCTCTCACAGAGTCTGATCACCTGAGTCTGATCATAAACATTTAGTTTGGCTTAAGTCGAAAAACTTCAATAAATTAGCGAAAAACTTAACTTTTGCCCATGTATTTGCCACTATTTGGCGTTATCTCAGAAATGAGCTAATTAATTCAAAAAATCCTTGTTTGCGAGCAATTTGATTAAAAAATATTTGAAAATTGAATAAAAATGATTAAATAGTAAAAATTATTACAAAATGTCAGGAATTGGTTTTGGCTTAGGGGCGTTGAGATAAGCGGACTCTCTAGGCTTAGTGTTGTGACGGCAAGATCAAAGGATCGGACTACTCTATAAGAAAAGCTTGAAATTGCTCAAGTTTATCAAAATGAAAAATGAGCAACGTTTTGCTGTGAATACATTCAAAGGAATGGAAAGATTCGTTAACAGATTTGGTGTTTTTTCAAATTATGTGACCACATTCAAATACTCTCCAAATTCGGATTCTCAATTTCTTGAACATTTGCCGCGGCATTCTCTTCCCCAGAAAGTCCATCGATAGAATTTGGATGAAATTGCTGTCGATTAAATTGCTTTTTCCAGTTAAACAAAGTGGACCTTCCAATTTTCAACCATTTGGCAATGTTATCATCATTAGTTTGCGGATTTTGCTCTTTAATATTATAATAACGTTTCATCAATTCCTTTTGTACGATGTGGGGATATTTATTTGGTTCTGCAGAAAAATTTAATTATAAATAAAAAATAAAATTGGGCTCGAAATACTCACTGGATTGGCCAAGTTTCCGTTTCCAATTGGAAAGTGTTCTATCAGTTATGCCCAACTCTTTCGCGACAGTTTCATTTATTTGATTGGGATAAGAGTTTTTGAATCCGGCCCGCTTTAACTCGGCTTTCATTTGATCAAATTTCTCTACCAAATGTTTACGTTCTTCTTTTTCCTTCCCAAAGTTATGCATTTTTCGACTTAAGCCAAACTCTTTTTTCCATTTATATATTTTTGTGCGACTGACATTTAAATGTTTAGCAATTTTATTCTCAATTTGATTTCTTTCCTTGTAAGGAAATTTTCCTTTTTGCTTAAATTCGTCTTTTATTGCGTGGAATTTGTCGACAATTTTACGTTTTTGCTCATCTTCAGCAATAAATTCTTCCCCATTTTTGGCATTATCAGAGTGATTAGACTCTGTGAGAGGAGGATTCTGATCAGTTGAATTGGGTTCAATTTGTCCAATTTGGGTGTTCTGCCGGTCGATTTGGTGATGGACATTTTGTCCAAAGTTTGTTGGCGGCATTTTCAAATCTTTGGCGGCTTCACCTTTCTCCCACCAGCCTTCTCCGAATATTTCATCAAATGTTTTGTGTGGCGTTTCCTCCAATTTTACTTTTACGGATTTGGCTTTGTCTAGTGAATTTATTGCGAAGAATGCCGCCAAAATTAAAATCCAAAATTCTTCCATTTTCGCAAAAATTTTCTAAAAAATAATAAAATTCAACTACAAATATTATTTAGCTTTGAAAAAAATGATTGAAAGTAATAATAAATGACAGCCCACAATTGAAATGGGCATTCACATAAATCATATTCTTTAATAATATCTCACCCAAATCAATCAATATTCCTGACATCTCACAAATTTTAAATAAATTATTTTACAAAAATGGCGATCGATTGTGAATCGCCAAATGAAAAAAGTATTTAAAATAATTATAATTAATTGACCCTGGAGGAAAAACGCATTTCGCCACAGATGAAGACAACATTTTCGTTGCTTTTCCTCCAATTTTGCGAATCTAAGTTCAACCCGATCTTCCCGGCCTACGATTTTTCCGCCCAGGGGTCGGGGACATGGTTGGCAGTTCCAAACCGGATGAACCGAAAAATTTCAGTTCGGTTCGTGGTTCCGGTTTCGATTACCGAACAATTCCCATGAACCGCCAACATTAGTCGGGGAGCAACCCGATTTTGAACCTAAATTAAAAATTTTCGTAAAAGTCTCGAGTTTTCGGGGGTAAATTCTAGAGTCTCGGAGTCAAGTCTCGGTCAATTCAGATCTCGAGCACCATTAGAAAGCGATTGAACACTTTGTCCAATGCTTCAGACTGAATTTCACTCGGAAAATTTTTAATTTGGAACAGTCTAAGAACAGTTTACTCTGTTCTATTCCTGTTATGTTCTCGAGGTCGGAACAGAACAGATGTTTTTTACATGAAAGAATTTGCAACGTTTTTATATTATACCTTTTTCTTTAAAGCAATTTTTATAATAACGTTTATTGCGTTGTCCTGAATTCAAAGATTAAACAAAAAATTTGATTGATAATTCGCTTAAGTTATTATTAGAGATAGGATTTATATGTGCTAAAAAAAACCCAAAATCTGTATGTTTTTATGTGCTTAAAAAAATGCTAAAATATGTATTAAAAACCCAAAAAATGGAAAAATATGTGCTTAAATATGTGCCAAAATGGCCAAAATCTAGTCAGTTTATGCATAACATTTTCAAAAATTTATCAACACGACGTCACGACGCCAAACAAAGGCTTTTGAAAATTAAAGGCATTTCAGAGATATTTTTGAAAATAAGCAAAATTTTAATTTTTTTTTGGTGGCAGAATTTTTTGTCGCGAAAAAGTCTATTTTTAGGAGGTGATTTTGAAAATTTTGAAAAAGTCGGTCCATAGGGGGTGTATTTTTCGTATGTTAAGATTCGAAAAAAACTTTGAAATTCGCCGTGCTCAATTATTTTTTATAGTTTTTATAATGATCGCTATTTCCATAAAATAAGTTCGTAGAATAATATTTTGAAAACGTCATGGATATTGATTGGGTGAGATATTATTAAATGTTTTATATGAATGCCCATTTCTTTGGGCTGTCATTTATTACTTTATATTTTTTAGCAAAGCTTTATATTATTATTAGAATGTAAAAATTTAGAATATCTATTATTCTTTAAATTTAAAGAAAATTTTTACAGAGAAAATGAAAGAGTTTTGGATTTTAATTTTGGTGTTATTCGTCCCAACAAATTCACTGGACAGAGCCGAATCAGTAAAAGTAAAATTGGAACTCAAAACATTTGATGAAATATTTGGAGAAGGCTGGTGGGACAAAGATGAAGCAGAAGATTTGAAAGCGCCGCCAACAAACTTTGGACAAAATGTCCATCACCAAATCGACCGACAAAATTGTTTTCACTTTATGCATTCATAATTTAACATTTTTTCTCATCTGTGGCTAAATGCGTTTTTCCTCCAGGGTCAATTAATTATAATTATTTTAAATACTTTTTTGATTTGCGATTCACAATCGATCGCCATTTTAAATAATTATTATTTAAGAATTTTTGAGATGGCAGGAATATTGATTGATTCGGGTGAGATATTATTAAATGGCTGCCATTTATTACTTGCAATCATTTTTTCAAAGCTAAATAATATTTATTTGAATATTTTATTATTTTTTATTGCGAAAATGGAAGAATTTTGGATTTTAATTTTGGCGGCATTCTTTGCAATAAATTCACTAGACAAAGCCGAATCCGTAAAAGTAAAATTGGAGGAAACGCCACTCAAAACATTTGATGAAATATTCGGAGAAGGCTGGTGGGACAAAAGTGAAGCCGAAGATTTGAAAACGCCGGCGCCAACAAACTTTGGACAAAATGCCCATCACCAAATCGACCGGCAGAACACCCAAATTGGACAAATTGAACCCAATTCAACTGATCAGCTTGGACAAATTGAACCCAATTCAACTGATCAGAATCCTCCTCTCACAGAGTGTGATCACTCTAGAATGCCAAAAATGGCGAAGAACAGAACGAAGTTGCTTCAACCAAGAATATTGCTGAAGATGAGCGAAAACGTAAAATTGTTGCCAAATTCCATGCAATTAAAGACGAATTTAAGCAGAAAGGAAATTATTCAAAAAAAGAATGGGTTCAATTTGAGGAGAAAATTTCTAAACATTTAAAAGTCAATCGTACAAAAATATATAAATGGAAAAAAGAATTTGGCCTAGTTCGAAGAAATCCAAAAAATGAGCGAAAAAATTTGGTAGAGAAATTTGATCAAATGAAAGCCGAGTTAAAGCGGGACGGATTCAAAAACTCTTATTCAAATGAATTAGATAAAACTGCCGCAAAAGAGTTGGGCCTCACTTTTAAAACAATTTACAATTGGAAACGTGAACTTGGCAAAACTAGTCAGTTTTTCGTGTTCCATGACTTTTCGTCAATGGGCTCTTCGTCAACGACATTTCGTCAATAAGAAAGAATTAAAAGAAAACAACAAATTTTAATTATTTAAGCCAACAATTTTTCAGTAATATGTAGTGATTTACTTGTCCAACAAAAAAAGATTTTAAGAGGCTTTTGCGCAATTCTCAGAAGTACTCGGGGGTTATCGAAATCGCTGAGCACGAATATGACCATAAAATGCCAACAAAAAGGCAAATAATGATCGAATCGTGCTTTTCGGATGATTATGAGCGTGTTTTTGAAGGCTAAAATTTATTTCTAAAAAATTTTGAAATCTCAAAAAACATTCGAATTCGGGTCCGGGGTTCAAAATGATCGTAATGTAGGTCAGAATCGTCTTTTACGCCCCGAATACCACTAGATTGGAAAATTGTTGTTAGCCTAAATTTAATTAAAATTTGTTGTTTTTTTAAAATTTCTTTCTTATTGACGAAAAGTCGTTAACGAAGAGTCCGTTGACGAAGAGTCCATTGACGAAAAGTCGTTTACGAAGAGTCCATTGACGAAGAGTCCATTGACGAAGAGTCCATTGACGAAAAGTCGTTGACGAAGAGTCCGTTGACGAAGAGTCCATTAACGAAGAGTCCATTGACGAAAAGTCGTTAACGAAGAGTCCGTTGACGAAGAGTCCATTGACGAAAAGTCGTTGACGAAGAGTCCATTGACGAAGAGTCCATTGACGAAGAGTCCATTGACGAAAAGTCGTTGACGAAGAGTCCGTTGACGAAGAGTCCATTAACGAAGAGTCCATTGACGAAAAGTCGTTAACGAAGAGTCCGTTGACGAAGAGTCCATTGACGAAAAGTCGTTGACGAAGAGTCCATTGACGAAGAGTCCATTGACGAAAAGTCGTTGACGAAGAGTCCATTGACGAAGAGTCCATTGACGAAAAGTCGTTGACGAAGAGTCCATTGACGAAGAGTTCATTGACGAAAAGTCCATTGACGAAAAGTCGTTGACGAAGAGTCCATTGACGAAGAGTCCATTGACGAAAAGTCGTTGACGAAGAGTCCGTTGACGAAGAGTCCATTAACGAAGAGTCCATTGACGAAAAGTCGTTAACGAAGAGTCCGTTGACGAAGAGTCCATTGACGAAAAGTCGTTGACGAAGAGTCCATTGACGAAGAGTCCATTGACGAAAAGTCGTTGACGAAGAGTCCATTGACGAAAAGTCGTTGACGAAGAGTCCATTGACGAAGAGTCCATTGACGAAGAGTCCATTGACGAAAAGTCGTGCCACCGTTTTTCGGGCCCAAAACATTATATTTATATTAATTAATAATTCTTTTATAGCACAAAAACATAAACACTCCCACAGCAAGCAAAAGGAATTGATGAAACTTTATTATGAAATTAAAGGCACAAATCCTAAAAATTAGTGAAGGAACCATTGCCAAAATGTTCAAAATTGGCACAAACACTTTGTATAAATGGAAAAAGCAATTTAAACGACAGCAATTGGATCAAAATTCTATCGATGGACATTCTGTGGAAGAGAATGCCGCGGCAAATGTCCAGAAAATTGAGAATTCAAATTCGAGGATTATTTGAAATAGCCAATCTTTGAAAAAAACATTTATATTTTTTGTCTGTATCCGCAGCAACGCTGCTCATTTTTCATTTTCATAAACTGTTAAACAGTTACAAGCTTTTCTTAAATTAATTTGGATTGCTAGCCATTATTTCACTTTTTAAATTATTGAACTACTGGTAAATGAAGTAAAATTCCAACACATTCTTTTTATTTTTTCACCAAATATTTCTGGCTACGTCCCTGAACCTTTAGGTACATCGCCCGAAGTGTCATCGAATTTCTCCAACGCATTCGTCGACTTTTCGATTCCAATGACACCAATCTTTTCATTTCCACGGGCATTGACCAAAAACGGTGTTGGCAAACCATTTGGCATCGGTTTTGGCCGTTGATCAATGACCACATTTGCACATTTTCTTCCCTTCGGCATTGACCATTTGCGCCGTTTCTCGCCGACAATTCTTTGCGATTGTGCGAAACTTCGCGTGATCCAACCCTTTGAATTGTTTCCCACATTCCCGGCCGATGACAGTGCCGGCGGCGCTTCTTCAGCCCAAGCAATGGCCAAATGGTTGCACACGCCCCGCGGGGAAGGATTGCCGAAGGTGCTAAAATCTGGCGTTTGTCCGGAAAGAAAGGAAGGACTCAAGCTGGTCAGTGTTCGACTTTTCTTTTTTATTGGAGGATTCTCTCCGATTTAAATTGTAATTGGCCAAAACCGGGATTTTTGGGATAATTGGAACCGGGACTTGGCCGGGACTGGGATCGGAATCTCTTTTTCATTCAACTCGTTCTTTGGGGTCCATTTTTATCGCGGTTGATCCCGGCCCGACCGGGATTGGCATTCCAAAACCCGAGACAATCCCGACCGATCCCGGCCAACTCTCCATTATATTCCTGTCCCAACATTTTTCTGCTGACATTGTGCCATTCGAAATGCAAAACAATTGGACGGGGGAGCGATTGGTGCCGCGACGACTTGACGAAGACAATTAATTGGCTGTTGCTTCGTTGACCATTTAAGCGAACGAAAAAAAAATGGGCGGCCGAGTGGGAAGGGAGGTTTGGCTGCAAAGAGTCTGGCGGCGGGATCACAAGGTTTTAGTTTGGGGCGGCAAGAAAAAAATCCGCGGGCTTTTTCCGCGCGGTACCCGCGAGGCCTGATTGGCCACTGAAGCGCAGCCGTTCGCTTTTGGGACCGGTGGTTTTGGCTTGGGGGGTTGAGATAAGCGGACTCTCTAGGCTTAGTGTTGTGACGGCAAGATCAAAAGGATCGGACTACTCTATAAGAAAATCTTGAAATTGCTCAAGTTTATCAAAATGAAAAATGAGCAACGTTTTGCTGTGAATACATTCAAAGGAATGGAAAGATATCGTTAACAGATTTGGTGTTTATTCAAATCATTTGACCATATTCAAATACTCTCCAAATTCGGATTCTTAATTTCTTGAACATTTGCCGCGGCATTCTCTTCCCCAGAAAGTCCATCGATAGACTTTGGATGAAATTGCTGTCGATTAAATTGCCTTTTCCAATTAACCAAAGTGACTTTTCCAATTTTTAAAATTTTGGCAATTTTCTCGTCATTAATTTTGGGATTTGTGCCCTTAATTTCATAATAACGTTGCATTAATTTCTTTTGTTTGCTGTAGGAGTGTTTATTTGATGCTGTAAAAGAATTTTAAGTAATTAAATAAATAGGGCTCAAATACTCACTGATTTGGCCAAATTTACGTTTCCAATTGTAAATTGTTCTAAAACTGAGGCCCAACTCTTTTGCGACAGTTTCATCAATTTCGCGATCATAAGAGTTTTTGAATCCGGCCCGCTTTAACTCGGCTTTTCTCTGATCAAATTTCACTATTAAATGTTTACGTTCTTCTTTTTCTTTCCCAAAGTTATGCATTTTTCGACTTAAGCCAAACTCTTTTTTCCATTTATATATTTTTGAGCGATTGACTTTTAAATGTTTAGCAATTTTAATTTCAATTTGATTTCTTTCCTTGTAAGGAAATTTTCCTTTTTGCTTAAATGCGTCTTTTATTGCGTGGAATTTGTCGACAATTTTACGTTTTTGCTCATTTTCGGCAATATTTTCGTTTAAAGTTATTTCCTGCATTATTTTGTTCTGTTCTTTACCATTTTTGGCATTATCAGAATGATCAGACTTTGTGAGAGGAGGATTCTGATCAGTTGAATTGGGTTCAATTTGTCCAATTTGGGTGTTCTGCCGGTCGATTTGGTGATGGACATTTTGTCCAAAGTTTGTTGTCGCCGGTGTTTTCAAATCTTCGGCTTCACTTTTGTCCCACCAGCCTTCTCCGAATATTTCATCAAATGTTTTGAGTGGCGTTTCCTCCAATTTTACTTTTACGGATTTGGCTTTGTCTAGTGAATTTATTGCGAAGAATGCCGCCAAAATTAAAATCCAAAATTCTTCCATTTTCGCAATAAAAAATAATAAAATATTCAAATAAATATTATTTAGCTTTGAAAAAATGATTGAAAGTAATAAATGACAGCCATTTAATAATATCTCACCCGAATCAATCAATATTCCTGCCATCTCAAAAATTCTTAAATAATAATTATTTATAAAAATGGCGATCGATTGTGAATTGCAAATCAAAAAAGTATTTAAAATAATTATAATTAATTGACCCTGGAGGAAAAAACGCATTTAGCCACAGATGAGAAAAAATGTTAAATTATGAATGCATAAAGTGAAAAAATTATATGCACATTTTATTGCTTACAAATTGTGCTGGTTTGCTTCTTTAGTCTAACTGACATGAGTGCTTACATATAATTTGTTTAATTAAAGTTTTTCAATTTGGCGAAATGTCGGGACGAAAATGTCCTACTTTGGCTAGGCAGCGCAAATGGCTGCGCACTTTTTTTCACACCAATTTCAGCCGCTTTTTTACCTTTTTCTTTACGCGAAAGCTGGCTTTCTTTTCGAAAATGACTCAAAGTCTTTAGTTAAAGATCAAAAACAGCCAGAATCAATGATTTTGGGTGAATTTTTTAAAATTTTAGGCAAAATATGTTTTTCCCCGAAAACTCCCGAAATTTGTTAAAAATTTGTAATTTCAGCTTTGTCAAAAAAGCTCAAGCTTCATCGGTTTGAACCTCGTATTCAGTTTTTGTTTTTTTTGACAATTGAGATTTACTTAAATATTTGCTAGATCTGTTATGAGTAGGGCTGCGATTTATATGGAAATCCATATTTTTTTTGCGCACTCGCAGCGTATAAATGCCAGAAATAGTGTTTTTAGCTTTGGTTGGAGCTTCTAGAACCCATTTTATAATCCATATTTTCCATATTTTTCCATATTTTGGGATTTTATCCATATTCCATATTTTTTTCATATTTCACCCTTTTTTCAAAAATTCCTTAACAAAAATGCAATAAAAACGAAGAATGCACCCCTAAGGATCGACGTTTTAAAAATTTCAAAAAATGCACCCCTAAGGATCGACTTTTTAAAAATTTCAAAAAATGCGCTCCTAAAAATTTACTTTCGCGTATAAAAATTCTGCCACCAAAAAAATGCAATTTTTTAAAATTCTGCTTATTTTCAAAAATTTTTTCTGAAATGCCTTTAATTTACATACAAAAATTTGTATTTTCTTATTACTTCAATTAGGAAAATCTTTGCCCATTTTTTTGCTATATTTGAAAAAAATTTTCTCCATATTTCGTCCATATTTTGCAATTTTCTCCATATTTCGTCCATATTTTGCAATTTTGTCCATATTTGGTCCATATTTTGCAATTTACCGTATTTCCTCTATTATAGCCCCCCCCCCCCCCCCCCCCCCCCCCCCCCCTCTAATAGAGCCCCCCTTTTTGGGGGGGTTGAACAATAGAGCCCCCGGGGGCTCTATTAGAGGAAATACGGTATCATCCATATTTTATGGCCATATTTCGAGATTTTTTATCCATATAAATCGCAGCCCTAGTTATGAGTACTTGTACCTCTCAAACTTTTTCTCTTGGTCTATAAAAGACGAAAAATGCAATTAATGAAATTTGGAAGTATTTTGGGGTTTGTGCATATTTTTTGCATAGCGATGCATATTTCCTCATAATGGCGCTGCTTCCGATACAAAAACTGTTACAATTTAATAAAATGTTCAGGCTATTTGATCATTTTTACAAAAGCCTGACCAAGAAACAACAAACATCGTTAATTTTTTTTTTAAAATTAACAATGAATTCCCTTAAAACTCTTTTATATATTCATAATGCTAATTTTTAAAATTATAAACAAAAGTTTTAACAAAAATGTTACTCAACAAAGAATGTGCTAAAAAAAAACCCCCCGATTCGCAAAATATAAATGGAGGAAGAAAAGCAACGAAAACATTGCCTTCATCTGTGGCGAAATGTCGTTTTTCTTCCATGGCCACTTAATTATAAATGTTCCTTTAATGGGGGAGCAAATGGCCCGGATAAAAGTAAATAAGTGCTTTGGGGAGGAGGGGGTGAGGATCGAATAATTAAATTTTTGACCAAAATTTGTTAAGAAAAATTGTTTTTAAAACAAGATCAGGAAAAAATATAAAAAGTCAAACTATTGGGAGTTTGTAATTCTCCGTATTTCCGGGCATCTTTTTGCAAGCCGGAATTCCGGATTCCGGCCTTTTTTTGGTTTCCGGTTACATGCCTGATACACATGATTAATAGAAAGCATTGGCACTGGCATATTGGGTCAATTCCACGTCAATTTCACTGGCAAACAGCGAAAGTTGGGCAATATAAAAGTGCTTGATGTAAGCCCAAATCCATCATGGGGGGGGCTATCATTTATTTAATACAAATATTTCATTTTTCCATTTTATGTTTGTTTAATAATTAGGGTTGGGATTTTTAGATTTGTCATTTTTTTTTTCCTGAACGCGCCTTGCTTGGAAAAGCACGAATACTCGGAGTTTTAAAGCATATTGTCATACATATTTTGAGCTTTTTTGAAATCAGTGATATTAAGAATTTCTGAATTGGTTA
Organism: Globodera pallida; assembly: GCA_020449905.1. Taxonomy (NCBI): domain Eukaryota; kingdom Metazoa; phylum Nematoda; class Chromadorea; order Rhabditida; family Heteroderidae; genus Globodera; species Globodera pallida. The sequence goes on along the minus strand of JAIXHY010000027.1, from coordinate 51,643 downwards.
AGTTTGAAAAAAGTTATTGCCCGATCTTGATTGGGGATGAGTTGGGTAAATTAATTAAAATTATTTTTAAAATAATTTTTATTTGAATATCAATTGATCGCCATTTTTGTAAAATGGATATTATTTAAGAAAAATATTTAGAAAATGTCAGGAATATTGATTTGGTCCCCGTTCAAAAAAATATTATGAGATGCCAGGAATATTTTATATGAATAAAGCCCATTTCAGTTGTGGCTGCCATTTCTTACTATCAATAATTTTTTTATCAGCTAAAAATATTTATTAATATTTGTAAAAATTTGTGAAAATTTATTATTTCTTTGAAAATTTTTGACAGAAATTCTTTAACACAAAAATAATTGACAAATTTTCCCATATCGTTCCTGTTTATTATAAAATTAATTGGAATTTCATATAAATGCCCCTAAATTCAGAGTTTATTTTACCCTAATAAAATGAAGGAATTTTGGATTTTAATTTTGGTGTTATTCTCCGCAACAAATTCACTGGATAAAGCCGAATCCGTAAAAGTAAAATTGGAGGAAACGCCACTCAAAACATTTGATGAAATATTCGGAGAAGGCTGGTGGGACAAAAGTGAAGCCGAAGATTTGAAAATGCCGCCAACAAACTTTGGACAAAATGTCCATCACCAAATCGACCGACAGAACACCCAAATTGGACAAATTGAACCCAATTCAACTGATCAGAATCCTCCTCTCACAGAGTCTGATCAATCTGGACAAATTGAACCCAATTCAACTGATCAGAATCCGCCTCTCACAGAGTCTAATCACTCTGATAATGCCAAAAATGTGGAAGAACAAAATGAAATTACTTCATACAAAAATATTGCTGAAGATGAGCGAAAACGTCAAATTGTTGACAAATTCCACGCAATTAAAGAAGAATTTAAGCAAAAAGGAAAATATACAAAAAAAGAATGGGTTCAAATTGACAATAAAATTGCTAAACATTTGAATGTCTATCGCAAAATAATATATAAATGGAAAAAAGAATTTGGCAGTAGCCAAAAGTTCAATGAAAAAGAAGAACGTAAACATTTGGTAGAGAAATTTGATCAGAGAAAAGCCGAGTTGAAGTGGGACGGATTCAAAAACTCTCAAAATGAATTAGATAAAACTGTTGCAAAAGAGTTGGGCCTCAGTTTTATAACAATTTACAGGTGGAAACGTGAACTTGGCCAAACCAGTGAGTATTTCGTGCCCAATTTTATTATTATTTATTTAATTAAAATTATTTAACAGAACCACAACATAACCATAACGAACAAAAGGAATTGATGAAACGTTATTATGAAATTAAGGCCCAAACCCCTATAATTAGTGACGAGAAAATTGCCAAAATGTTAAAAATTGGAATAGCAACTTTGTATAAATGGAAAAGGCAATTTAATCGACAGCAATTTCATCCAAATTCTGTCGATGGACATTCTGTGGAAGAGAATGCCGCGGCAAATGTTCAAAAAATTGAGAACTCAAATTCGGAGAGTATTTGAATGAATGGTTAATGAATTGAAAAAAACGATTTGGAAATGATTTTTAATATTTTTTGACAATTGAAATTTACTTAAATATTTGCTAAATCTGTTATGGAATTTGTACCTCTCAAACTTTTTCTCTTGGTCTATAAAGTCGAAAATGCAATTAATTAAATTTGGAAGTAATTTGGCGTTCGTGCATATTTTTTTGCATATCGGCGCATATTAGCAGAATAGGGCCAAGATTACCGTTAAAATCTCGGCCCTCCTTCTTCCCTTCCCAAACGCCCTCGTCCCTTTCCGTTCTCCATCCTCTCTTCCAGGGATGGGCAAAATCGGAAAATAAAATCCGAAACCCGAAATCCGAAATTCCGAAATCGGAAAAAAATTCCGAAATCCGAAATCCGAAACGGCCAAAAAACCCGAAATTTCCGAAATTCCGAAACCCGAAATCCGAAATTTTTTCAAGAAATTTTTTTGCATACGAATCTGCAAAAATTTTCAGTCGCTCTTGACTAGTGTGCGGCAATGGCCTCGATACGATATTCGATACGATATTTCGATAAAATATCGGTATCGAAAAATATCGAATTATTGACATTTTTCCGATACGATATTCGATACGATATTTCGATAAAATATCGGTATCGAAAAATATCGAATTATTGACATTTTTCCGATACGATATTTCGATAAAATATCGGTATCGAAAAATATCGAAATAATAACTTTTTTCCGATACGATATTTCGATAGAATATCGGTATCGAAAAATATCGAAAAAAAACCGATATATCGCGATATTTTTTCGCAAATTTTTTTTTGACTAATATGCAAAAAAAGTCATAAAAACGCAACAATAAAAAGTTACATTTTTAACTCTTCAACTCCACCATGAGAATCCGCCCTTTTCAAGAAATCGTAAGAGCCCGACGATTCCGATAAGTGCGTCGGCAAAAATTTTGGGATTTTGTTAAGAAATTTCACCAACATTTTTTGCAAAATTAAGCATTTTGCGATCGAATTTAAGCTTTTAGGGGGGGGGGGGAGAGAGGTCGGCGGTGCCGATAGGCGCCGCCGGAGAAAATTTTGAATTTTTGACTCAATTTGTTAACAGTTTTGCAACCAAAATGTTAAAAATACGGTAATTTTTGAAAATTTTAGGACTAGGAGAGGTCCTGTGGCGCCGATAGGCGCCGCCGTGAACATTTTTTAAAAATTTTAACAAATCTTGTTAAGAAAATTGGCTTTTCTGCATTTTATGGCACTAAAGTAATTTACGCTCACTCAACTTTGAGCAAAGTTATAAATTTTTTAAATATTCAGCGAATTCGTACAATAAAATGAAATGAAAACTTGTGAATTGGCATCTAAAATATTTTTAAAAAGATGGGAAATTAAAAAACAAATTTGAATTGTTTACACCACCGTAAATGTTCAGAGAAAGTCGGAAAAAATCATTAACTCAGTCGGGGACCAGAACCCACACCCAAAATTCAACCAACCCTACCACTCAACACTATACCAACACCAAACCGCTCGGTTCCTCAAAAATCCCATTCTTAGGGGGTGTAAAATCCGAAATTTTGCTCAAATTCCGAAATCCGAAACCCGAAATCCGAAATGGCCAAAAAACCCGAAATTTCCGAAATTCCGAAACCCGAAATCCGAAATTTTGCCCATCCCTGCTCTCTTCCCCTTCCAAACCCTTTCCTCCTTCACGCCCCAAGGAAGGCCAACTGAGCGCCAGAAGGTGGAATGTGCATCCCGGTACGGACGGTCTGAGGGCCAGAAGGTAATGGAAACGGTACTGATATGGCCGCTTTTGTCACCTCCCACTTCCGGCGCACACACCCCTAGTCGGAATGCGTGATAACCCATAAATAGTAACAGATAAAAAGTTTTTGGGAAAAAATGGCCAAGGCTATAGATAAATTTTTATCAAAAGTTTATTATGATCTCAAATCCACACCCTGAGGGGTAGAAAAAAGAGAGATACAAAATTTGAAAAACCCCGATTAAATGGGCCCTTCAAATATGCCCTCTCCGGTTATCTATAAAACAAAATTAACAATAAAAATATACAAACCATCCAACAAGGGTGTAGACATTATATAATTATAATTAGTGTTCGGCACGGTACGGTATTACCGCGGATACAATTATAATATTTTCTTATCAATTTCTAACCTCTGCTGAAATCATAATGGCTACTCCTAATGAACAAAAATACGAGCAAAAATATCCAACTCCCGAAATTGACCCCTATGATAATTCCGATGAGTTCAAGAAAATGCGTGGAACCTTCGTCTTGAATGGGCCGTTTCCGGTTGCTAGAAATGCCATAAATAGGGTTTTTAGCTTTGGTTGGAGCTTCTAGAGCCCATTTTATAATCCATATTTTTCCATATTTTGCGATTTTTATCTATTCCATATATTTGACCTTTTTTTCAGAAAAAAATACACCCCCTAAGGATCGACTTTTTCAAAATTTAGAAAAAATGCACCCCTAAAAATTGACTTTTTCGCGACAAAAAATTCTGCCAACAAAAAAATTAAATTTTTAATTTTCGAAAAATTTTTCTAAAATGCCTTTAATTTACATATAAAAATTTGTATTTTTCTTATTTTTTTTATTAGAAATCTTGCCCATTTTTTGCTATATTTGAAAAAAATTTTATCCATTTTTCATCCATATTTTTTGTCCCTATAATTTGTGACCCTATTTATTACAAAATGTAAAAATTGGGCAACACATTGATGATGACTAAACACTTGTTGGATTCTTATTTTTAGGATTTTATAAGCAATACCATCGCCGGAACGGGATTCAATTAGGATGGCATCCAAAACATACTCCGAACGATTGATATCGTCGCAATGGAATGAATAGTAATACTAAATAATTCACCAAATTATTTGCTGGGGTTGGTCAAGAAGACCCGGGTAATTTTACCTAAAAAATTACCGAAAAAACAAATTGTTTTTTGTTGCTGTTTTTCTTTCTAAAAACATGCGATAAAAACATCAAGAATTTTAATCTTTACATGAGTAACAACTTTTTCTTGTTGTAATTTGCAAAACTCATCACCACCGCGGCCGCTCTCCAGGAACAGTCCGTAAATGGTCTCACAATCTTTTCGTGGATGACCGTTTAAAATAAAAAGTTTTGTTACATATTTTTGAAAAGTGCGTGTTCATTTAAAGGAATTTTATTCAATTTCGAAAAATTTTGGAATTAGAGCGATTTTTAGTCCTTAAAAATTCATAATTTCGACCTTTTTGAGAATAAATCCCTATTTCGCTATTTTCGCGTGTTAGTCCCTATTTGGCACTTTTGCCCAAAATTTCTTAAGAAAAATGCTATATTTAAGGCATATTTCCGAAAATTTCTTAAGAGACTTAATATTTTAGGCAAAAAATTCTTTTAAAAAATGCAATAAAAACGAAAATATACCCCTTAAAAATCAAAAAAATTTTTCTTTCACAAAAATGCACCCCTGAAATGACCATTCTTGGACCAAAAATGCACTCAATTTTTTTTATTTATATATATTTTTTTAATTTTCTAAAAACATGTAAAAAATATTGCATTTAAATTGTTAGAGGAAAATTAATAAAGATACGGATTTTGAAAGGGTTTACGCAAAATTGACTGGATTTGGTTAGTTTAAGCACATTTTTAGTCCCTATTTTGCCACTTTTTTGGCTTTTTAGTCCTTAATGTCCCTATTTAACATTTTTTAGTCCCTAAAAAACTGGTCTAAAAACCAGTGACGTTGACGTTGACGGCGACTACGCCAATTACGGCGTTTTGAGCGCCGTGACGCCTTCACTGGCATTTCAAAAAAATTACGCGTGACTTTTATAAAAATTATGAAAGTAATAAATGACAGCCCACCATTGAATGGCATTTATTTAGATAATCAATATTTTTTTCACATAATCAATAATATTCCTGACATTTTATAAAAAATATTGTGAATAACAAATGAAAAAATGGTCCTGGAGGAAAACAACATTTCGCTACAGAGCCCTTGTCAAAACTCAAAGTTTCTAAAAACCCAAAATTTGGGTTTAGCAATAATCGATCAGTGGGTTAACCCCCCCCCCCCCCCTCCGGCGGTTTGTTATTAATTACCCACATTTCTCCGCGCAATCAGCCCCTCTTTTTCACCACACATTATTGTTCACCAAACCCCCCGTCACACTCAATTCGCCCAATTCCCTCCCGCATTAATAACATTTAATGTTGCGAATGAGCACAGTTCGCTCCAATCAGCCGTCTGCCCATCCAAAAGCCATTTCTGATTGATCATTCCCTGTCACCTTTGGGGGCTATTTAAACCCCGTCATTTCCCCCCAAACTCATCATTCGCCGTCATGCTGAAGCCGTTCCCCCTCATCCCCCACTCACATTTCACATAAACACTTGGCCCCACAATTGCCACATTTTCCGGACACACTTCCGGCATTTTCTCCCATCAACTCATTGTTCCTGGGGATATTCCGGCCCCTTCACATGTCTCCCGCCCACTACATTTGGACCCTTCCAAGGGACATTTTGCCCGCCTTATCCCCTCGATCAATCCCATTTCCCGAGCACATTTCAATTTGCATTTTCACATTTTGTAATGTATTCGGGGGTTTAATTACCCAAGTTTGAGTTTGAGGCGCCTTTGGCATAAACATTTTTTGTGTATTTTTGTGTGTCGACTTTTGCCCGAGTCTCCGCCACCCCATCCAACCCTCCACGGCCCGCTCCCGACCTTCCCACCGCCCAATCATCGGATTTGTCAAGCGTGACAATTGGCGACCCTGGCAGGGACATTGACGACTCCTGCAACTTCACAACCGGTGACAAGGGGGAGGGAAGGAAAATTGGGAAAAATTGGAGTCAGTGAACATCCTTCGAGGTGCTCATTGAACTCCGTAGTCAAAGGCTGAGTTATTGTCCTTCGAGGCATTAATTCGAGCTAAGCGGGGAATCTGGTTTCAGTGGACATCCTTTGAGGTGCCCATTGATTCCGTAAGCGGGGGTTGGAATTAGTGCTCATCCTTCGAGGTGGGTGTTAATTTCTGAGAAGGGGTTGGATTGGACAAGTGACCCTTTGAGGCACGCGTTCAAGTAGGGGATTGGACGAGTGACCCTTCGAGGCACAAGTTCAAGCAGTTCAAAGGGGCAAGTCAAGCCTACTGAACAAAGGGTTCGCGCATCGAAACCCGACCGGCACACACAAAAACACGGCACACAACAAGTGCAGCGCAAAGTAACCGGCACACACCAAGTGCAACGCCCGACACGTACGGCAAACAACAAGTCCGGCATAAGCAATGTCCGGCCCAATTCAACGACGAATCTCCGCCATTTCCCGAGCACATTTCAATTTGCATTTTCACATTTTGTAATGTATTCGGGGGTTTAATTACCCAAGTTTGAGTTTGAGGCGCCTTTGGCATAAACATTTTTTGTGTATTTTTGTGTGTCGACTTTTGCCCGAGTCTCCGCCACCCCATCCAACCCTCCACGGCCCGCTCCCGACCTTCCCACCGCCCAATCATCGGATTTGTCAAGCGTGACAATTGGCGACCCTGGCAGGGACATTGACGACTCCTGCAACTTCACAACCGGTGACAAGGGGGAGGGAAGGAAAATTGGGAAAAATTGGAGTCAGTGAACATCCTTCGAGGTGCTCATTGAACTCCGTAGTCAAAGGCTGAGTTATTGTCCTTCGAGGCATTAATTCGAGCTAAGCGGGGAATCTGGTTTCAGTGGACATCCTTTGAGGTGCCCATTGATTCCGTAAGCGGGGGTTGGAATTAGTGCTCATCCTTCGAGGTGGGTGTTAATTTCTGAGAAGGGGTTGGATTGGACAAGTGACCCTTTGAGGCACGCGTTCAAGTAGGGGATTGGACGAGTGACCCTTCGAGGCACAAGTTCAAGCAGTTCAAAGGGGCAAGTCAAGCCTACTGAACAAAGGGTTCGCGCATCGAAACCCGACCGGCACACACAAAAACACGGCACACAACAAGTGCAGCGCAAAGTAACCGGCACACACCAAGTGCAACGCCCGACACGTACGGCAAACAACAAGTCCGGCATAAGCAATGTCCGGCCCAATTCAACGACGAATCTCCGCCGCCTTCCAGACAATCGGCAAGGCGCGAAAGGCCGCGGAACTCGATCTTCAACCAGACACCACCCGGCCAAGTGTGGAGAACGCCATCCTGCTGGAATCACAACTGGAGAGAGCCTGCAAAGAGATAAGAACCATAGAGTCTTATTTGGAGGATATTCGGCAGTCATCTACGGCCTGGACGGAACTCCTAAAAGGACTTCCAACGACAAAGGAACGCACAGAAGCCGAAACCGAGTACGTCGACTTCGACAGAAAGGAAAGAATCGCCGAACGCTATGAAGAAGCGACGACAAAGCTTCGAGACCTGCATGACCTGGAGAACCTGCTCAGCATCAACGCCAAGCTGTACAGAAGCAAGGCTGACAAAGAGGCCAGAGCAGCAGAGCAAGCTGCTCGCACGCAAGGAACGACGGCAGTTCAACAACACCCCATGGCAGCAGCACCACAATTCACCGCGCCATTCTACCAGTTCCAGCCCATACAGCTGGAACGCTTTTCGGGCCACAAGCGCAAGTGGCCCGAATTTTATGAGTCATTCAAATCAGCGATCGGCAGCCAGCAAATCCGCAGCGCCGAGAAGCTCAATCTGCTCCGCCACCTGCTCGGCGGCGAAGCCAGAGAACTGATAGCAGGCTTCAGGTTGGAAGACGCCAACTACGCAGTGGCCCTCCAACTCCTAAAGGACACGTACGGCGCGCCGGAGGAGCACATCCGGTCGCTACACTTCGAACTGGCCAATCTCAAGGCCTGCAAAAGTCTGCGAGACACCCGAGACTTCATGCTGCAACTCGAGCGGATCACAAGAGAGCTCAACAGCGCCGGCGAAGACATCGAAGGTCCACCGACTCATCTCATGTTGGAGAAAAAACTCACGCCACCATTTCTGCGCACCATCCTGAACAAGAAGAGTGAAAGTCCAACGAATTGGACGACGACAAAATTCCGGGACGTGCTGAACGAAGCAGTCCGGAAAGAAATGCAGATCCAGGAAGTGATGGGAGAATACGGCCACCACAATCAACCAATCACTCCTGTGGCCACAATGGCAACACAAGCACCGAGAAGACACAACACAATGAGCAGAGGTCTCAACCAAAGCCCGACGCATCGGGAACGCACCTTTATCTCATCAAAGATTGACGAGACACAGCAATGGCACAGTGAAAAGCCAACGCAATGCAAAACCAACCCGAGACGGCAACAAACGATCCATGGCCAGCGATTCAACTCATCGAAGCAGTTCAACAGTCCGCAATCGACAGAAAACTATCAGAGGGAACCACCATATCCCTGCATCTTCTGCGGAAGCAACCATTGGCACGAAAAATGTCATCAGTTCAGCACATTGCAGCAACGGCTCGACATCATCAGAGAAAAACAACTGTGCTTCAAATGCTTGAAGCCAAAACATCGCGCCTACGCATGCTCACGCCCGAGCAAGTGCTACAGATGCAAACAACCGCATCCCACAGCGCTCTGTAGAGGTAGCCTCAACACGTTAGTGCAAGCCACAATCAGCACAAACAAACGCCAGAACCATGGTGACATAGAAGACAACGGCAACAAATCGCGATTACAAATGCTCTTCGAGCAACTAGAAGCAGAAGCAAGCCCAAACTACGACAACGGAGCAGATTCCGTACCTCAACAAATGAACAGCGTCGTCAGAAGCGACGACACACGTGCATTACTCATGACGACAACGTCAACAGTCTTCAACCCATCGCAACCGCATCGAAGCATGACGGCAACAGTGTTCATCGATCCAGGAAGCCATCGGTCCTTCGTCACGAAACGAGCAGCAGAGCAACTGGATCTCTTGGTGACCCACACAGAAGAATGCCACTTAACCAGCTTCGGCGCCCGAAAGCCGAAGAAGTACATCAGCGATTTGGTTAAGCTCGGATTCCTCGGCACCGGTGGAGAACGATTCATCTTCAACCTCAACGCACTGCAGTTCCTGGTAAACGACATGCCACTACTCCAGATGAACGAATTGGACAAAGCACACCTTCAACACAAAAAGCTATCGCCACCACATCTTGACAAGCAGCCAGACATAATGCTGGGCATTGATGTCTGGCACGAACTCCAAGTTCGACCGATCCAACGCTTACCCAGCGGCTTCATGCTATGCCACTCAACAATAGGGAAAATCATCAGCGGATCGGGACGCATCGAACTGACCCAAGCATCAAACGTCACGTTCGTCTCCCCGATACATGCCCAAGACCCAGGCACACCGACAAAAAGAAACAGCAACAAGCCGATTGAGAAACAGCCCACCAAAGCAAGACAAACTCCTCCCGACTACGAGAAACGCCGACAACTGAGAGAGAAAGCACTTCTCAGACAGCATCAACGGAACAAACTGTTTTCAACCACAGCTCGGCTACGCCCCACCGCTACTCGTTCAGCAGCATCTCGGGCAAGGACACCGGAACTCATCGACCTAACGTCAGACACCGGCAACAGCGATCCGGAGGACAAACAGACCTCATCCGAGGTGGAAATCATCGAGACCGAGGAGAAAAGCCAGCCGATCACCCGGGAGCGGAAACCTTTAACATCGACAAGACAAAGCGCACCATTCGTCAAGCAGACTCTTGGCACGCTCATGATCATCAGCCTGATTGGACTGATGGCCCTACACCCACTGGCAGTAAACCCAACAAGAGCCTCAGCAACCACGTTGCAACCGTGGTCTACAATGCAGCCACCAGGGACTCCATCGACTGCAACAGCTTGGAGAATAACCATCGAGCAATTGTGGAACAATTCCACGACAAAACCAGGCCTGACACGCTCAACAGAAGGGCCCACCGCCACCACAAAACCGTGGCCAACATCTTCAGCACGTACTTGGACCACCGCACCACTCTGGCTAAACGGCGAAAACCGGACCGCGGATGACGGACAGACGAGCCCAATCGAAAGAAAAGAAGGATGGGCCCGAACCATCGGATGTTCTTTTCCGGCGGGGAATGTCGAAACTCAAAGTTTCTAAAAACCCAAAATTTGGGTTTAGCAATAATCGATCAGTGGGTTAACCCCCCCCCCCCCCCCCCCCCCCCCTCCGGCGGTTTGTTATTAATTACCCACATTTCTCCGCGCAATCAGCCCCTCTTTTTCACCACACATTATTGTTCACCAAACCCCCCGTCACACTCAATTCGCCCAATTCCCTCCCGCATTAATAACATTTAATGTTGCGAATGAGCACAGTTCGCTCCAATCAGCCGTCTGCCCATCCAAAAGCCATTTCTGATTGATCATTCCCTGTCACCTTTGGGGGCTATTTAAACCCCGTCATTTCCCCCCAAACTCATCATTCGCCGTCATGCTGAAGCCGTTCCCCCTCATCCCCCACTCACATTTCACATAAACACTTGGCCCCACAATTGCCACATTTTCCGGACACACTTCCGGCATTTTCTCCCATCAACTCATTGTTCCTGGGGATATTCCGGCCCCTTCACATGTCTCCCGCCCACTACATTTGGACCCTTCCAAGGGACATTTTGCCCGCCTTATCCCCTCGATCAATCCCATTTCCCGAGCACATTTCAATTTGCATTTTCACATTTTGTAATGTATTCGGGGGTTTAATTACCCAAGTTTGAGTTTGAGGCGCCTTTGGCATAAACATTTTTTGTGTATTTTTGTGTGTCGACTTTTGCCCGAGTCTCCGCCACCCCATCCAACCCTCCACGGCCCGCTCCCGACCTTCCCACCGCCCAATCATCGGATTTGTCAAGCGTGACAGCCCTCAAGTTAAAAGTACAAAGTCAAAAAGTTAAAATTTCAAAGTTAAGAGTGACTGCTTATCATTTGTTACTTATAACTCTAGACAATTGCTTTTAAAAATGGCACCATTAACTTTAATAAATTTCTCTAAAAATTGGGGGGAGGGAGGCACAAACCCGAAAGTTGAAATTGGAAAAATTGCAGAATTCGTGTAGTTCTCGAAATTGGGCAACTTGTATATTATTTGACCCCACTATAAGACGACATTTCGCCAATGTGAACGAATTTTACTCATGAAAAAGCATTGGATAAAATTGAACAAAGTTATGCCCAGAAAACAATTAAAAAGTCCGCTTTAACTTTTTAATAGTACACCGAACTGGCCTGCTAGATGTTTTAGACAATTTTTAAAATAAAAATTTTTTTCAAAAATGTTGACCAAAAGGGTCCCTCCCCCCTATGGTTTTTGGCCAACTTTAAGGAGTCATAACTTTCCCAAAGTGGTCTCTGCAGAAAATCTTTTGCAGATTCGTGCTCAGCTCGATGAGCGGTTGGTATATGAATCTCGGATTTCGAGCATGTTACTAAACTCCTTTTAGCCTTGATTTGTAATTGTGAGATGAGAAAGTGAATAATAAAGAATTTATTTATTTCGTTTTTTAAAAAAACACTAAAAATACACGAAAAAGCTTTAAAACTACTTTATTATACGTTAAAAGAAGAAAAAATTAAGTATTAGCAAATTAATGCAGTAAAAATTCCATTTTTCGGTGCATATTTCAGCATTTTTGGTGCATATTTCGTTTTTGGCATATTTTGGCCTTTTTTGGAGCATATATATGCGCATATTAAGCCATTTTTGAAGCATATCGATCCGGGCCCTAATCATAACTTCATTCTTTGAGAACCAAATTTTAAAAATAAAAAATTCAAAAGCTTAAGTGGTTGAATTAATTAAGCGGACTAACTGCTCACTTCCCTTTTGAGGTCAGGTTTAAAATTGTTATCACAAAAATAAATTTTGATTAATAAATATCGCGAAAAAAAATTTTTGGCCAACATACACCCTTAATTTTGGCACTTTTTAGTCTTCAAAAGATTTATTTTTGGCTGCACCCTCACCACAGAAATGAAAATTTTCCAAAATTCCGAAGCAAATGCTTAATTTTGCGAAAATTCTGGTAAAATTTCTTAGCAAAAATCCCAAAAATTTACCCGACGGCACTTGCCGGCACCGTCGGGCTCTCCTTCCCAGAAAAATTCAAGATGACAATGATGTCGAAGATGAAGGTCAGTCAACATTTATAAAAATAAAAAATTGGGAAAAATTTCTCAGCGGATATCCGCGGATTGGATATCCGGTGCTACCAGTGGACGTGCTGGAAAACTTCTCGATTTTCTCCTCGCTTCTGGCTTTTAGCCTTTTCCCGTGGAAAAAGGCAAACAATGCCCGGGAACGATCCGGAGTCTTCCAATGTCCGGTTGTGTGCTCTCCCGACTGAGCTACGCTGCCGCCCGATGAAGCTCAGATAGATATCGATGATTTCTTGCCCATTCTTTTTGAGGGGGAGTAGAGGAGGGGGGCAAAGTTACAAAAAGCTTGAAATTGTTCAAAAATTTATGAAAATGAAACATCAGCAGCGTTCTGCTGCGAATACAGCCGAAAAATGAAAGAAATTGCTAACAGATTTGGTGTTTCTTCTAATCTTTGACTATTCATTCAAATACTCTCCAAATTTGAGTTCCCAATTTCCTGAACATTTGCCGCGGCATTCTCTTCATCGACAGAATTTGTTTGCTGTCGTTTAAATTGCTTTTTCCAAGTGTACAAAGAGCGTGATCCAATTTTCAACAGTTTGGCAATGTCCTCGTCTCTAATTTTAGAATTTTTGTCCTTAATTTCATAATAATGTTTCATCAAGTCCTTTTTCTCGCTGTGGGAATATATATGGTTTGGTGCTGTAAAAGAAATATAAATAAATAAATTGGCTCGAAATACTCACTGATTTGGCCAAGTTTACGTCTCCACCTGTAAATTGTTGACAAACTGAGGCCCAACTTTTTTGCGACAGGTTTTATCTAATTCATTTTGAGAGTTTTTGAATCCGTCCCGCTTTAACTCGGCTTTTCTCTGATCAAATTTCTCTACCAAATGTTTCCATTCATTTTCAGGGTTTCTATGATGTAATCCAAACTCTTTTTTCCATTTATATATTTTTTTGCGATTGACTTCCAAATGTGTACTTATTTCATTTTCAATGTTAGCCCATTCTTTTGCCGAATATTTTCCTATTTGCTTAAATTCGGCTTTCATTGCGTGGAATTTGGCAACAATTTTACGTTTTCGCTCATTTTCAGCAATATTTTTGTTTGAAGTCATTTGTTTCTGTTCTTCGTAATTTTTGGAGTGATCAGAGTGATTAGACTCTGTGAGAAGAGGATTCTGATCAGTAGAATTGGGTTCAATTTGTCCAATTTGGGTGTTCTGCCGGTCGATTTGGTGATGGACATTTTGTCCAAAGTTTGTTGACGGCGGCATTTTCAAATCTTCGTCTTCATCTTTGTCCCACCAGCCTTCTCCGAATACTTCATCAAATGTTTTGAGTGGGGTTTCCCCCAATTTTACTTTTACGGATTCGGCTTTGTCCAGAAAATTTGTTGCAAAGAATGGCACCAAAATTAGAATCCAAAATTCTCCCATTTTTAGGCAAAAAACTTCTGAATTTAGTGAGATTTATATTTAATTCGAATTAAGATGGGGAAATTTGTCAATTATTTGTGCTTAAGAATTTCTGTCAATTTTCTTAAATTTATTTACTATATAATAAATATTATTAGCTTTAATAAAAAAATTAATGAAAGTAATAAATGACAGCCCACAATTGAAATGGGCATTTATTTATAAAAATCATAATAAATTATCTCACCCGAATCCATATTCGTGACATCTCATAAATATTTTTCATAAGCCTTTTGAACCGGGATTAAATCAATATTCGTGACATTTTGTAAATATTTCCTAAGCGCCTTTTGAACCGGGATTAAATCAATATTCGTGACATTTTGTAAATATTTCCTAAGCGCCTTTTGAACAGGGATTAAATCAATATTCGTGACATTTTGTAAATATTTTCTAAGCCTTTTGAACCGGGACCAAATCAATATTCGTGACATTTTGAAGTCTCACCACAAGATCAGGTGCTATGTAATCTCGACAGTGACTGAATTCGACAGTGGATTTCGACAGTGAACGATTTCGACAGTGAACTATTTCACCACCTCATTTCGAAAGGTGCTCGATGATTCTGTGTTCCTACAAGAAACGAATTTTTTATTTGCTGTTTTCTTTTTGGGCATTATGATTAAGCAACAACTAAGATGAGTTATAGCTGTTTGAAATAGTGAAAAAAGTTAGCGACCATCTTTGCTGATTTTCAGGATCGCGACCAGCTCGGATTCCTCCGTTCATGCGCTTACAGTTTCACTTTTAAATATTATCCATTTTAAAAGTAGCTTTAGGTTTCCAATTTCTTAGCCAAGTGTTGTATCTTTTTTTAAATTTCGAAGTACTGTCGAAACCCACTCTGTCGAACGAGCTGAAAAAGATTAATGAAGTGGTGAAATAGTTAACTGTCGAAATCGTCCAGTGTCGAAATCTGTCACTGTCGAAAAAGTCTGAAAAAGATCAAAAGGAGGTGAAATAGTTCACTGGCGAAATCGTCCAGTGTCGAAATCGTTCACTGTCGAAATCCACTGTCGAATTCAGTCACTGTCGAAATGAGTCACTGTCGAATTCAGTCACTGTCGAAATGAGTCACTGTCGAATTTAGTCACTGTCGAATTCAGTCACTGTCGAATTTTCCTGGCACCCAAGATCAATTCAGTGTTTGTTTTTGTTTTAATGTCCTTTATATATATGCCCATATTTCGCTATTTTTAAACCATATTCCGAACACTAAAAATATTAAAAAGGCAAAAAAGAGCCATTTAAACGGGAAATAAATCGTTTTTTGTTTGATAAAATCAGAATTGTGAGTGCCAGTACTTTTGTTTGGGGACTCGGTGAAATGAACTGCATGAGAGAGCACATCTGGGAGCGCACTGCGATGCCCGCGCAGGTATGCGTTCAACAGAAGGACATCATCGCTGAAGGCGTTTTGGAGCTAGAGTCAGCTTTTGTGCGCGCGGTATGCAAATGTGGCGATTTGGGTAAGTGTTTGGGGTTGCATGCTTGACGTGGGTGGGGAATGTTTTAAAAAAAATTACTTTACCACCTTTTTGTGGAGGGGAAAGGGCCGGGCAAGCGTCGCCGAACAAAAAGATACACATTTTAGCGTTTTGTGGCTTTTTTTTGTGCAATTTTTGTTTTACTTTTAGATGTCTAGCTAACTTGCCCAATCTGGAATTTTGGTTTAGCAAATGTATTCCTTGGACTCTTTCTCTCTCAGTCCATCCGCGCCCGTTTGTACCTGTGTTGCACATGGGCGACCTGAGCTGCAAGGTTGCGGCTTTAAGCAATGTAATGAAAAACTGAACTGAACAAGGTCACAAGCGACTTTAACGTAGCCTAGGCTCATATTTGCGCTGGCCTGCATAGTGGTTGGAGTGGCAGCATTGTGTCTTCCCTTGACAGGAAAATATATTGCCTTGCAGGAGCTAACCGAATCAAAATTTAGCTTTTTCGTTTGTCATAATATTTTTGCTTGCTTAATCGAGTCGTCTATGGGCACCTTCAAACCGCGCCAAGGCCTGGATTACGAGAAAAACCTGAGCCTGCTTGTGAAACACAGCAGGTAAACGATTTCTGAAAACTGCTTCGTTATTACGCGGCGCAGAGTGCAACGGAGTGTAGCAAATGGGAGGCCAGGAAGTTGTGGCATTACCGCTGAAGGCATTTTGGAGGTGGACTTGGCCTGTGTGCGGGCTGGACGCAAAAGTGGCAATTTGGGTGAGTGCTTGGGGTAGCGTGCTAGGCTGGTGATGCGGTTCTGAACAAGTTGGCCACGAGAGTTGGATCATTTTAGCGTTGCCATTGGGCTCATATTTACGTTCGCCTGCGTAGTGACTGGAGTGTCAGCGTACGGTATCCCCTTGTCAACTGATGTTTTGCGCCTCAGAAGCCAGTTGAGGAGCTTTAAGATGACTTGAAGCCGGATGTGGAGGCGGTCAAGGATAAGCTTACCCAAATGGACGCGAAAATTACTGAATTTTAAAATTTTGTTTGTAATTTTTAACAAATCGAGTCAAAAATTCAAATTTTCCGGTGGCGCCTATCGGCATTACCGACCCCCCCCCCCCCCCCCCCTCCTCTTCACCGCCCCAAGAAGTACTTGTTTCAAGACTTCTCAAATTAAAGCGATACTTAGCAGTGGCGTACTAAATTTAATCGTTTTCCCATTGGAAACCGATAAGACGCGAATCTTCAAAACACGCCAGCAACGCGCATTTATTATAGGGTCACTTGTTTTAAGACTTTTAAAGCGATGCTCAGCAGTGGCGTTCCCAAATACTTCTAGAAAAACTTTTTTATCAACTTTGGAAAAAAGATAAAATTTTTAAAGAGGGAGAGGGGAAGCCTATTACAGAAAATTGCTCAAGGAGCAAAATTTTTTGTCCTATTATAAAAACAGAAAAAATCCCTTGCCTAAAGGGGGTGCCGATGAAATAAAGAGGAAGGAGCCTTCCCCCATCCTTAAAACTGTCGGGAAAACAATTTAAGAAAAGCTAGAAATTGTTCAAAAGTTTATAAAAATAAAAATGAACAGCGTTCTGGTAGCAAACAGCCGAAGAAATAGAAAGAAATTGCTAACAGATTTGTTGTTTCTTCTAATCTTTGACTATTCATTCAATACATCCCCGAATTCGAGTTCCTCAATTTGCTAAACATTTGCCTCGGCATTATCTTCCACAGAAAGTCCATCGACAGAATTTGAATGCAATTGATGTGGTTGAAATTTCCTTTTCCAAGTGTACAAAGAGCGTGATCCAATTTTCAACATTTTGGCAATGTCCTCGTCTCTAATTTTAGGCTTTTTGTCCTTAATTTCATAATAACGTTTCATCAATTCCTTTTGTTCGCTGTGGAAATGTTTATTTTTCGGTGCTGTAAAAGAATTTTGAATTAATAATATAATTGGGCTCAAAAACTCACTGGTATGGCCAAGTTTTCGTTTCCACCTGTAAATTGTCATAAAACTTAGGCCCAATTCTTTCGCGACAATTTGATTTATTTCATTTTTATATGAACTTTTGAATCCGTCCCGCTTTAACTCGGTTTTTCTCTGATCAAATTTCTCTATCAAATTTTTTCGCTCATTTTTTGGATTTTTTTGATTAAAGCCAAATTCTTTTTTCCATTGGTTTATTGTGCGAATATTTACACCAAATCTTTCAACAATTTCTTTGCCTGCTTTTTTATCCTCACCGGAATGCGCACTTTCCATTTGCATTAACTTTTTCACAATTTCAAGCTTTTCATCATCCGAATAATTTGCCCCTAAAAAAGCAAAAATTTCAAAAATGTAAATTTTTGTGTTTGATTTGAATTGGGAGAGTTGAGAATAATTATGAATTTTATACACTTTTTAGTTCCAACAAACCTAACTTACTATTTTAGCTCTTATTGTTAATTGTACCTCTCAATTAAACAATTTTATACCATTCGAGTCCTTTTGGTCTCAAAAAACCCAACTTAATTTAAGAATAAATCTTACCAATTTGGCCAAGTTCACTTTTCCAATTGTAAATTGTTCTAAAATTGAGCCCCAACTCTTTTGCGACAGTTTTATCTAATTCATTTTGAGAGTTTTTGAATCCGGCCCGCTTTAACTCGGCTTTTCGCTGATAAAATTTCTCTACTAAATGTTTACGTTCTTCTTTTTCATAGACCTTTTGACTTAGGCCAAATTCTTTTTTCCATTTATATATTTTTGCGCGATTGACTTTTAAATGCTTAGCAATTTTCTCTTCAATTTGAATTCTTTCTTTCCAAGGAAATTTTCTTTTTTGCTTTAATTCTTCTTTTATTGCGTGGAATTTGTCGATAATTTTACGTTTTTTGTTTAAAGTAATTTCTTCCATTATTTCGTTCTGTTCTTCACCAATTTTTGCATTATCAGAGTGATCAGACTCTGTGAGAGGAAAATTCTGATCAGTTGAATTGGGTTCAATTTGTCCGGAGTGATCAGACTCTGTGAGAGGAGGATTCTGATCAGTTGAATTGGGTTCAATTTGTTCAGAGTGATCAGACTCTGTGAGAAGAGCATTCTGATCAGTTGAATTGGGTTCAGTTTGTCCAAGTTGGGTGTTCTGCCGGTCGATTTGGTGATCGACATTTTGTCCAAAGTTTGTTGGCGACATTTTCAAATCTTCGGCTTCACTTTTGTCCCACCATCCTTCTCCGAATATTTCATCAAATGTTTTGAGCTCCAATTTTACGGATTCGGTTTTGTCCAGTGAATTTGTCGTAAAGAACGACACAAAAATTAAAAGCACAAACTTATCCATTTTATTTGGGCAGAAAATCTCTGAATAAGTTATGATCAGGGCATTTAGGACCGAAAAATCTCAAAATAGGATTCTAAACAAAAAATTCTCATTCAGTAGGTCTTGCTACTTTTAGGCAAGAAAGTTGCAAAATAGGCGCTAAAGTCACGAAATTCTATGATGAAAAAATTCGAATTTATTTAATTTTTTATAAAAATTTTTCAAAAAATTAGTGATTTTGGCAAGAAAAATTTCAATGTTAAAAAGGTTGAAATAGGCACAAAAGTTCAAAAAAGTCGCTAAAAATACCAAAATATGCTCCAAAAATCTTCAAATACCCGAAATAGTACCGGTACTATTTTAGTGTCGAAACCCCCAAAATAGGTAATATTAGGGCTGAATAGGATCGTTAAAACACGAAATTTCCGACTAAAAACAATGGTTTTCGTGCATAACTAGTCAAGAATAAGCAGCAGAAAAATAAGTTAAATTCCTAAAAGTAGCAGCCCTGGTTATGATTTATACGAAATTCCAATTAATTTTATAGTTTAAATGGTCAATTTTTGATAAAATATCAATTTTAGATATTAATTAATATTGTTTAGCTGTGACAAAAAATATTATTGAAAGTAATAAATGCTCGAATCAATTTCCTGACATTTTGTAAATATTTTTCTTATAAGAAATCATCATTTTATAAATATGACGATCGATTATAAATAGCCAAATTAAAAATGATTAAAAATTTTGTAAATATATTTCCTATAATAAATCATTATTATAAATATGGCGATCGATTATGAATAGCCAAATTAAAAAATGATTAAAAATTTATTAAATTTCATTATCGGCAAGAACTCAAACGAACATTTTTGACTCGCCGAAGAGACAAACCCCCAGGCCATCGATTTATTGGCTGAAGTTTTCCCCGACCCCGAGGGTTCGGGGTTGGAAGTGTCGGGGACGGGGTCGGGTAAACCCCGAAAAATGGCCTAAATTTGCGGGGTCGGGGTTTCAACCCTAGTTTAAACGAACAATTCGATCTGGAAAATTTTGTGTTATTCTCTCAAAGTATTCAAATTTTTGCAATATTATTAAATATTATTTAGCTTTTATAACAAATTATTGAAAGTAATAAATGACAACCCATAATTGAAAGTGGGCATTATATAAATTATATTCTTTAATAATTAGGTATCCCACTCGTAATCAATCCAGTGCAATGTTTTGATCAGTGCCCGCCGCGTTGTCCTCCACCGAGTGGCTCGCACGACTATACGATCCACGCCCATGCTCGAACCCGTTGTACGGCTCATTTCTACGCCGGCCTCCACCGCGACGGAACTCCAGGTAGGGATGCTGCATATGCGGGCGTCCTCCCACTTCGCGCTCAAGCTGGCGGAACAAGAAGTTCAATCGCCCCCGTTCCATGTCCTGCCGGCGACGACCGCGCCATTCTTTGCCGTAGCCGCCACGCCCACCAATCGAAAATCCAGCGTGTTTCCTGCATTCCGAGCCGGTGCCTGATTAGTCAATGGCTCATTGCCAATTGGACAGGTTCCTAAATCATATTCGTTGGCTGAAAAAACGTCCCAGTTTTTTCTCAAACACTCTCGTAGTTTTTTAAGTTATATTTCGTCTTTGCTGTTGTCTTTTTGCATCAAATCCATCGGTATTTCATTTTCCCTTTCTGATTTACTTTCAAAAGCCATGATTTTCTTTTCACCCTTTTCTATCAAAGTGCCATTTTGCAAATCTAAGTAAAATGGGAATTTCTTGAAAGTATTACGACCTAATATCAGGTCGTAGACACGACCTTTTCCGATTTCTCTGTCTACTACTGAGAGTGTTGTTACAATGGCAAACCCGATAGTTCAACCAAAATTTCACTTTGCTTAAAACTGGCACTATTTTCCCATCTACACCAATAGGGTGGAACCCCAATTTTTGAGTGGTTTCAAACTGCTCAATGAAACATGTGCACGTGTCCAGGGAAAGCTTGTATTTTGTCTATTCACTATTCCTTTCGTTCTGAAGCATTCATCACACCTACATTGTTTCCCCGGGCAGTCATAATACCTTTATGATTTTTACTTGCTTTTAGATTTGATAATGCACTTGTTTCAGGGATTTGACTTGCATCTAAGTTTATTGAGACAAATCCAACACTTTTCCCCTTCGGTTTCGCTTTTCTTTGGGCGAAGGCCATCTCTGTGTTAGGGGGACCGATTTTTCTTTGTTAGCAGCGTCTGACCGAAAATCGACTTTCACTGGGTCTGATTGGGACAATGAGATATTGTAATGCTTGCGCTATGGCCAATCCCGATTTTTACTCGGATTGCAGATCGGGGGACAGTCGGTCAAGAAACTTCTCCAGAAGACGTTTCTGAATGGCTCCCTCACTTTCTCCTGATAAAACGGTTCGCACCACTTCGTTTAAGCGATTGGCAGATTCATATACCCTCTCACCCGGTGCCTGTTTACAAATGGACATTGTTTGTCGTGCAATGGATTTCGTATTTTCATTTTTAAAACTGCTTTTAGAGAGTCAAGCGCCTCTTGCAGTGTCGCCGGACTGGGTGTTATGCCCTCATAAATTCCTCTGGTTTGTCCCGAAAGACTATTACGAAGACGATTCAATTTTTGAACCTCATTGAGTTGCGGACAAAGCAAAAGCATATCCTCAAATTTACCAACCCATCGAGAAAAAGAAATACTCGGATTTCTGGCGCGAGCGTCATGAAAAATGGATCTAGCATCATCAACTGACAACCATTTCCGTCTAACTCTTCCTCGCTTTCCATGTTTTCGGGCGGTTCATTGTTTACATTTTCATTTTAATCCCCTAATTGGT
The DNA here is from genome assembly GCA_020449905.1 of Globodera pallida. Lineage (NCBI taxonomy): Eukaryota > Metazoa > Nematoda > Chromadorea > Rhabditida > Heteroderidae > Globodera > Globodera pallida. The sequence goes on along the minus strand of JAIXHY010000027.1, from coordinate 29,917 downwards.
TATGCTCAAACTCATGCCCATTTTCATTCCAAAATTCTTTGTCAGTTGCTGACTCCTATTCCAACAATTTCACACGTGCTCTGATTTTGTCTATTCCGCGCTGGGCTTCCGACCAAATTCCTTTGCACTAACCCTAGCGACTGTTTTAAAACACATCAAATTATTTTCCATATCTTCTAATTTATCGTCCAATTTAACAATTTCCTCTATTGTGCTCACAGTCATGTATTTCCTCTTTCATGCTTACTTTGTTTACAGGTTTTTCAATTTGATTGCTGACCAGAGGCTTCTCCTGACTTCCTCTCCATTCGTCTAAACTGACTGTAAACCGCAGCCTCAAAAGAACGCATGCGAAGTAACAAATTTTTGAAAGTTCATTTTATCCGTGGGTAAAAAAGGATGAATCGAAGTCAGAACCATTGAGTGGAGTGCCGCTTCTACGCCGATTACGCAAATTACGCCGTTTTTAAGCGGCGTCATGACGTATTACGCTGACGCCGTCACTGGCATTTTGCGTCACTAGTGTAAAAAAAAATGTAGCGGAACAAGCTTTTTTTGTTAAAAAGTCAGGCAAGTAAAAATTATATTTTTGGTTGCATTTCGCTATTGTTTTCCACATGCCACTTCACTTTTATTGGTTATAGCTCAAAATTGTGAATAAATAATACCCAAATTGACGCCTGCTAATTGGTGAATTATTTTGACCGACACGGCAAAGGCACAGCACACATCATACAATTGGTATTTTTTAAAGGATAGGTAGATCTAAAATTCACTAAGCATTCTAGTGTCTAAAAAACGGGCTTAAAATATGGACGAACAAGGCCAATTGCAAACTTTAATTGAAAATGTGAAAAAATTTGTGCGAAAAGTGCGCAAATCTAGAGTGCTAAGTGAAGAGTTGACTGCTTTTCAAAGTGACAAAGAACTTCCAAAAACATTGCTGGTTAAGAATGTTGAAGTAAGATTTTTATAAAAGTAGCTGCTGGAAAAATTTTCTGTCTTGTTTTGTTTTTTAACCAGTTACGCTTACGTTTACGCCGATTACGCAAATTACGCCGTTTTTGAGCGGCGTCATGTGACGCCGTCACTGGCATTTCTAAAAAAATTACGCTGACGCGTGACGCGGCCTCAAAGACCGGTAACGTCCAGGAAACCAAAAGCACTTTTTCTTTCTTCAATCAGTTTCACCAACAAACGAATTAATTAAAATTCCTAAATTGTTCTGGCCGCGCTTATTGACATTGCCACGCAGGAAGAGCTGCCCATATGGATCTGAGGGACCAGGCTTAAAATTACAAACCACTTTAATAGGTTTTCTTAAGGGCTGAAACCGATAGAACAATCTCAAACTTTTTTATTGGGACAAGCATAAACCGGTTTTTGAACTGGTTCAAATTTTGAAAAAGCATAAGGGGAATCCTTTTGGTCAAAATTTTTAGGAAAAATTTTTATTTTAAAATTGTCTGAAAATGTGTTATTTGATGCACTGATTACGAATTTGGCAATAGAAAATCGGAGAGCGTAACTGGGGAAAAGTTAGAGACTTAAAGGTTCGCTAGGCTTAGGCCTAGCGACCCTGGCTGGGATTTGTTAAGCTTAGGCCTAATCCACCCTGAGTACGGTCCATGTACTTTCTTTACCTTGCCCACTAAAAAGTGCCAGCATTCGCGCCTTTTCAGTACTCAATGTCTCCATCGTGTCATTTTTAAACGACATTAATTGCCTGTCGATGAAGAGAATGACGCCGCAAATGTTCAGAATTAATTTTTCTCGAAAATTAAGAATTTTTTAAGAACTGCTTCACTTCTGCTGGGGTGAAGGTCGGCGGTAGATAGGCACCGCCGAGAAAATTTTCAAATTTTTAACTCAATTTGTTAACAGATTTGCAACCAAAATTTTAAAATTATGGTAATTCTTAATTATTTTTTTTTGAAGATTTAACAAGATTAGTTAAGAAAATTGATCCAAAATTTCGTAATTTGCCGAATTCTTATTGTTAAAAAAATCAAACAATTTCTTATAAACTACGCTTTTCTTAAGAAATTGATTAAAAAATGGCATAATTTTTATTCAAATTTGATAATGAAATGTATATATTTCTGATTTTTTTTCTGGGGTTTCTCTAAAAATCAGAAAACAGAATTGTCGGGAAAACAATTTAAGAAAAGCTAGAAATTGTTCAAAAGTTTATGTAAATAAAAAATGAACAGCGTTCTGGTGGCGAATACACCCGAAGAAAAAGAAAGAAGTCGTTAACAGAATTGGGGTTTCCAAATCATTCATCTTTCATTCAAAATATTATGCCAGAATTTTCAATTTCTTGAACATTTGCCGCGGCATTCTCTTTCACAGCATTTGGTTGAAATTGTTGTCGTTTAAATAGCCTTTTCCATATATACAAAGTGTGTGATCCAATTTTCAACATTTTGGCAATTTTCTCGTCATTAATTTTAGTTTTGTCCTTAATTTCATAATAACGTTTGATCAATTCCTTTTGTTCGCTTTGGGAGTATTTATGGGTTGGTGCTGTAAAGAATATTTAATTAAATAAATAAATAAAATTATGCTCGAAAAACTCACTGGTTTGGCCAAGTTTACGTTTCCACCTGAAAATTGTTGCAAAACTGAGGCCCAACTCTTTTGCGACAGTTTTATCAATTTCTTGCTTATATGAGTTTTTGAATCCGGCCCGCTTTAACTCAGCTTTCATTTGATCAAATTTTTCTAACAAATCTTTTCGATTATTTTTTGGGTTTATTTGACTTAAGCCAAATTCTTTTTTCCATTTATATATTTTTGAGCGACTTACTTTCAAATGTTTAGCAATTTTTCCCTCAATTTGAACCCTTTGTTTATCTGAATACTTTCTGTTTTGCTTAAATTCTTCTTTAATTGCGTGGAATTTGGCAACAATTTTACGTTTTTGTTCATCTTCAGCATTATTCTTGTTTGAAGTAATTTCTTTCATTATTTCGTTTTGTTCTTCACCCTTTTTGGAATTATCAGAGTGATCAGACTCTGTGAGAGAAGGATTCTGATCAGTTGAATTGGGTTTAATTTGTCCAGAGTGATCAGTTGAATTGGGTTCAATTTGTCCAAGCTGGGTGTTCTGTCGGTCGATTTGGTGATGGACATTTTGTCCAAAGTTTGTTGGCGCCGGCCTTTTTAAATCTTCGGCTTCATCTTTGTCCCACCAGCCTTCTCCGAATATTTCATCAAATGTTTTGAGTGGCGTTTCCTCCAATTTTACATTTACGGATTCGGCTTTGTCCAGTGAATTTGTTGCAAAGAATGCCACCAAAATTAAAATCCAAAACTGATTCATTTTATTTGGGTAAAAAACTTCTGAATTTAGGTACATTTATAGAAATTCCAATTAAATTGTAATTAACGGTAATTTGATATGATTTCTCAATTGAAATTTCGCTCAATACATATTATTTAGCGTTGATAAAAAAAATAATTGAAAGTAATAAATGGCAGCCCACAATTAAAATGGGCATTTATTTAGAAATCATTATAAATTATCTCGCCTAATCAATATTCGTGACATTTTGTAAATACTTCCTAAGCCTTTTGAACATGGGCCAAATCAATATTCGTGACATTTGTAAATATTGCCGGTTTAGTGCGCCTAATGACGCACCAACCGCTAATATTTTATGAAAATTTAATGTAATATTCATCCTTTGCTTCCTTCCTTTTTACCCCTCCATTTCCCCTTTCTTTTCTTCTTCTCTTTCTCCTTTCCTCACCTTCCCCTCCTTTTTTGCATTCCGTTCCACCTTTTTTTTCCTTCTTTCTTTGCCCCGCCTTCCTCCCTACCTTTACCCTTCTTTTCGTTTCCTCCTTTCCTCCCTTCCCATCCATTCCTCGCTCCCTTCACCTTAATTCTTACTTTCCGTTCAATCCCCCCCCCCCTTCTCTTCCTCTTCACCCGTCCGTTCATCGCTTCCTTTCCATTCATCTCCTCCGTTCCTCTCTTGCTTTCTGTTCAGTCCTCCCCGCAGTTCATCTATTCTTTTCTTCTCCCTCCCCTCCTTTCCTCTCCCTCCCCTCCGTTGGAAAGTAATTTCGAAAATTCCAAAAGGCATTTGAGATTCTTAAAAGTTGTTGCTACAAAAAGTGTCATTTTTAGCTCGAACACCGCGGCTGAGAAGAGGGAGCAATCCGTCTAGGAAGCACCTGCCGCGTTGTGCAGTGTTTGTTTGCATTGAACAAACCGGAAATCCGCAAAAAAATCTTTGACGAGCTCACGCCAGAAATTTGCGGATGGTCAAATCAAAATTACCAAATTTTGGTGTCCAAAATGCTAAAATATGGGTGAGATCGACCAATGTAAATTGGGTTAAAGTTGGTTTTAACTACAAAAAATTAACGGGATATTGTCATCAATGCATTTAAAGGGCATTGCAAGGATTTGTATCGCATTGCTTATTTGGCAACTGTTCTTGAAGATGTCCGTGAGAATTTTGGACGTAATTTAATTAATAAATAAATATTTAAACAAAATTGAGGTTGTTTAACGTAATTTTTCAACAATCGAACAATACTTCACCCCTACTTAAAAAATCCAATTATTCCACACACTCAGGTGTACAACGAATGGGCAACCGCAGACAGAGACATTCGATTGTTGCTGACTTTTATGGGAACGAGTTCACCTTTTTCAAGGTGTTCAGAGGCTTATTTTTATTGTGTTAAATTTTCTAATGCTTAGAAAAATATTCCCGTTTCACTGCTGCACATTGAGGCCAATAGCGCGTAATTATCCGCAAAAGATTACGTCGATTGTTCAAAGTTTGGAGAAACACCTTGAAAAGGCGGTGCTGAAGAGTCCGACGCTCAAACTTTCGTAGACGCACAAATTGTTGCTTGACTATTTAACAAATTGTACACCGGACCAGCGCTAGTCGATGATCGATTCAAAGGATCAACAGCCTGAAATAGGCCATTCCATTAATGGTTGGCTATTATGATTTACCTAATTAAAAACTGTGGGTCGATAACTCGAAAAAAATCGATTTGTTAGAGACAACGAAAACAGAAATATTTATTTTCGTCGAATTGATATGAAATAATGGTCAAATTATAAAGCATCTTTTTTGTGGTTCTCGTGCCGCATTTTTGTGTGTGTGTGGAATGCGAGTACCAATGTGGGAAGGGTGGATGAACGCGGCGTCGTTTATTGCTTAATTCTTTTATTAAAGGCCATTATGAACAGCTTCAAAAGGTTTACATTTAAAAATCTTAAAATTGTTCAAAAGTTTATGAAAATAAAAAATGAGCAGTGTTCTACTGCGGACACAGCCGAAGAAATGAAAGAAATCCTTAACAGTTTTGGTGTTTTTTCAAATCATTGACCATTCATTCAAATGCTCTCCGAATTCGAGTTCTCAATTTTTTGAACATTTGCCGCGGCATTCTCTTCTACAAAATGCCCATCGACAGAATTTGGATGCAATTGCTGTTGTTTGAATTGCTTTTTCCATTTATACAAAGTGGCTATTCCAATATTCAACATTTTGGCAATGTTTTCGTCATTAATTAAAGGATTTTTGCCCTTAATTTCATAATAACGTTGCATTAATTTCTTTTGTTTGCTGTAGGAGTGCTTATTTGATGCTGTAAAAGAATTTTTAATTAATATTTATATAATAAATACTCACTGGGTTGGCCAATTTTACTTTTCCATCTGTAAATTGTTACATAATTGAGGCCCAACTCTTTTGCGACAGTTTTATCTAATTCATTTTGTGAGTTTTTGGATCCGTCCCGCTTTAACTCGGCTTTCTTTTGATCAAATTGCTCTATTAAATGTTTACGTTCTTCTTTTTCATATGACACTTTTCGACTTAGGCCAAATTCTTTTTTCCATTGGGTTATTGTGCGAACATTTACACCAAATCTTTCAGCGATTTCTTTGTCTATTTCTTTGCATGATTTTTTGGCCTTACCAGAATGGCCACTTTTCAATCGCATTAACTTTTTCACAATTTTAAGCTTTTCATCAACCGAGTAATTTGTCCCTAAACAAATAGTTCAAAAAATAAAATTATTTTTGTGTTGAAGTTCAGAATAATTATGGAATTATGCCATTCAACTGGGGTGTTAAAATTTTTGGATTAACAAAATTGAATTCACTATTTGGCATTATGTTTATTCAAAATATCACTAGAATCTGGCCGTTTTATCAAAAAAAAAGCGCCCCTTCATTCGTTATTATTTCTCAAATATAGGCTTACAATCGTTAGACAACCTATAAATACAAGTATTCCACAATATTTCACTTATTTTTGGAGATTTACTGAACATTAAGGATAAATCTCACTGGTTAGGCCAAGTTCGCGTTTCCAATTGTAAATTGTTCTAAAACTGAGGCCTAACTCTTTTGCGACAGTTTTATCTATTTCATTTTTATTTAAAATTTTGAATCCGTCCCGCTTTAACTTGACTTTCATTTGATCAAATTTCTCTACCAAATGTTTACGTTCTTCTTTTTCATAGAACACTTTTCGACTTAGGCCAAATTCTTTTTTCCATTTATATATTTTTGCGCGATTGACTTTTAAATGTTTAGCAATTTTCTCCTCAATTTGAAGCCATTCCTTAGGCGAAAATTTTCTTTTTTGCTTAAATTTGTCTTTAATTGAGTGGAATTTGTCGATAATTTTACGTTTTTCGTTTGAAGAAATTGTTTTGATTATTTCTTTCTGTTCTTCGCCATTTTTGGCATTATCAGAGTGATCAGACTCTGTGATGGGAGGATTTTGATAAGATGAATTGGGTTCAATTTGTCCAGAGTGATCAGACTTTGTGAGAGGAGGATTCTGATCAGTTGAATTGGATTCACTTTGTCCAGGATGATCAGACTCTGTGAGAGGAGGATTCTGATCAGTTGAATTGGGTTCAATTTGTCCAAATTGGGTGTTCTGACGGTCGATTTGGACATTTTGTCCAAAGTTTGTTGACGGCGGCATTTTCAAATCTTCGGCTTCACTTTTGTCCCACCAGCCTTCTCCGAATATTTCATCAAATGTTTTTAGGGGCGTTTCTTCCAATTTTACTTTTACGGATTTGGCTTTGTCCAGCAAATTTGTTGCGAGTAATGCCACAAAAATTAAAATCCAAAATTCTTTCATTTTATTTGGGCAAAAAATCTCTAAATTTTTTGAGCTCGCAATTGAAATGGGCATTTACATAAATCATATTCTTTAATAATATTGTCTATGTCTTTTGAACCGGGACCATATCAATGTTCGTGACATCTCAAAAATATTTTCCATAACCTTTTGAACCGAGACTATATCAATGTTCGTGACATCTCATAAATATTTTCCATAACCTTTTGAACCGGGACCATATCAATATTCGTGGAATAATGTTTCCCTATAATATCATCGTTTTATAAAAATGGCGCTCGATTATGAATAGCCAAATGAAAAACCGGGGCAATAACATCGCCAACCTCTTAAGGGTGCTGTGTAATCTCGACCGGGAGCGTGAGGCGGGAATTAAAAATTTACCAGGTGCGGAAATCCCATTAAAATCCCGTTGGGCCCAAATTAACGGGGGCGGAAGCGGCAATTCCGTATTTATCACGCGGGAGTCCTGCCTGGCTCTTGTTCCTACATTTTGTCACAAACTCGTCCGGGAAATTTGAAGAATATCAAACACTTATGTTTTCCTGAAATTATTATCAATCGACTCTTCTCATCGAGAGAAATTGAATGAAGTCAAAATTATGATTGGGAAACAATTCTGAGACGAGTTAGAAATAATTTGGCGGCTATCGTTGCTGGTTTTCAGAATAGCGACCCGCTGGAATTCCTTCGCTCATCCACTTACCACATGCAACTTTTAATATAGCTTTCGGATTGCAATTTCTTCACTAAATGCTGTATCTTTTTGAAGTCCATGATCATTTCTCCCACTGCGAGAAGAGCACCCTGCCAATCATATCAGAAAATTGCAGTCCTTGTGAACGGCTCGCTTATTGAAGTCGATCGACAAACAGGCATTTACCAACCAATTTCGATCAAAATCATGGCATTCTCAAGCCGGAAGCATGGACGTCCGAGCATTAGAACTCACAACTTTCACCAATTGCTTTAACAAATTTCACCGATATTATCTCCAATGCGTTCATAAACAATATGGAACAAAGCTCAGCAATTCGATTTTGGGCAATAAATGTTAATTTTTTTGTAAAAATTTTTTTTTCGAAAAATCGTTCGAATTCTAGTTCAAAATTAGGTTAAATAAATTTTAGAATCGTGATCAACTACCCCGAACCCAGAAACTTGTTTTATATGCCTTTAAAAAAATCTTTTATTTTTTCAAAAAAAAGGGGGGGGGGGGACAAAGCACAGTATTACCCACAGGTGTTAAATTTCGTGACCAAAATTCTGCAGACATGCTTCTAGTACTCCCTTCTTACCTTAATTTGGTGGACTTTGGTGAATTAAAAAAAATTTCAATTTTGATCAAAAATCTCGAATCTCGACTGTTTCGGCTCGAAATTTTTCGAGACCCGAGATTTTCGAGAATCTCGACTCGAGATCTTGCTCGACTAAAAATGAGCTTCGCGAGATTTTTCGAGAATCTCGACTCGAGATCTCGCTCGACTACAAATGAGCTTCGCGAGATTTTTCGAGACCGAGATTTTTTCGAGAATCTCGACTAGAGATCTCGCTCAAACTCGAGATCTCGCTCGACTACAAATGAGCTTCGCGAGATTTTTCGAGAATCTCGACTCGAGATCTCGCTCAAAGCTCAAGTCCTGGCTCTAATTCTTGATGGCATGACCACTATAACTTTATTCACGCATCGGCGTTCGACACCTTCGCCGCACAGCTTCGGTTCATCTAGGGTGGCTTAGGCCTAAGCTTAACGAACCCCAAGCCAGGTGGCTTAGACCAAAGCCTAACAAACCCCTAAGTTTCTACCTTTCCCGCTGTTATATCCGCCATCATAGATTGTCAAAATCTTAGATGTTGTCAGATCTTAAAAATATTGTCCGATTCGTGATCAGCACCCTTGAAAACCCCATATAAGATGATAATAAAATTTCCGGAAACGGGAAGAATTTTGAAAAATTAAGCAAAAAATTGAATTTTTGGAATCGATTTGTGCAGGAAATCAACGTTTTCTGCGTGCTCGGGTTTCAAATCAGATTTCCTGTAATCATATACGTCTCGGGCAACGCTAAAAAGTTGCTCACTTCCAATTTTTGTTGAAGGAGCTGTGAGGCATCGCTTTGCAATTGTAACAATAACGGGGAATCTTCATTCATTATTTTCCACCAATCCAAATTTCCTCGATGGATCCCTTCCCCACCACTCTCCCCCATCATAATTGTCATTCCTGGCCACGTTCCATTCCGTCCATCGGAGAGAAATTTATTAAAAGTTATTTTTAAAAGCAATTGCCTCGATTTATAAAATTAAAAATAGTGATTTATGCCTTTTTTTTTACTTTGACGAAATTTCTTAAGAGTTAATGGTAAAAGTTTTTTAAAAGTAACCTGAATTAATGTAACAAATGATAAGCAGTCACCCTTAACTTTGAAATTTTAACTTTTTAACTTTTTGACTTTGTACTTTTAACTTGAGGGCTCTGTGGAGAAATGTCGTTTTCCTCCAGGGCCATTTTTTTATTTGGTATTCATAATCTTTTTATAAAATGTCAGGAATATTATTGATTACGTAAAGATAATTATTAAAGAATATGATTTGTCTAAATAAATGCCCATTTTAATTGTGGACTGTCATTTATTACTTTCAATAATTTTTTATAAGAGCTAAAAATATTATTAACATTGTAAAAATTTTAAAATTTTGAAAGAATTCTTTAACACAAAAATAATTGACATTTTTGCATATCGAATTTTTCATTTAAATTATTAAATGAATTAAGAGCATATAATGCCCCTAAATTCAGAGATTTTTTGCCAAAATAAATGGAAGGGTTTTGGATTTTAATTTTTGTCTCATTCTTTACAACAAATTCACTAGACAATGTCGAATCCGTAAAATTGGAGCTCAAAACATTTGATGAAATATTCGGAGAAGGATGCTGGGATAAAAGGGAAGCCGAAGATTTGAAAATGCCACCAACAAACTTTGGACAAAATGTCCATCACCAAATCGACCGGCAGAACACCCAAGTTCAAAAATGACAAAAAATGAGCAAAAAAATTTAATAGAGAAATTTGTTCAAATGAAAGCCGAGTTAAAGCGGGGCGGATTCAAAAACTCATATAAGCAAGAAATTGATAAAACTATCGCAAAAGAATTGGGCCTCACTTTTGAAACAATTTACGCTTGGAAACCTGAACTCGGCCAAATCAGTAAGATTTATTCTTCAATGTTTGCTAAAAGTCTCTAAATATAAGGAAAATTTATGGAATATTTGTGCCTCTCAAAAATTTCCTCTTGGTAGCAAAAACATTTTATGGGAAGTTTACGAGCTCAAGACGAATTATTATTACATATAATTAAGTGGACAACTGAGTCCCTAAAAGAAACACTTCAGCCCAGGGCTCATGTGAACTTGGCCAAACCGGTGAGTATTTCGAGCTCAATTTTATTATTTATTCATAAATTAAAAATTCTTTTGCAGAACCAACACATAAATACTCACACAGCGAACAAAAGGAATTGATAAAAAGTTATTATGAAATTAAAGACAAAAATTCTAAAATGAGTGACGAGGAAATTACTAAAATGTTGAAAATTGGAAGAGCCACTTTGTATATTTGGAAAAGGAATTTAAACGACAGCAAGTGCATCCAAATTCTGTGGATTTTGTGGGAGATAATGCCACGGCAAATGTTCAGGAAATTAGAAACTCGAATTCGGAGAGCATTTGAATGAAGGTCTATGATTTGGAAAAAAATGATTTGAATAAAACCGATTTGGCATTTATCTAGAAACCCTTTTTTCTCGACTTTGAAAAAACCGGCAAAAAACAGATGCTAAACATTTATGATGCATCGCAAAATCCGCTCAGAACGCTTTCAGAAAAAATGGAGATAGACGCCATTTGGATAGCGGCCGACTGAGTCCCAGTGTAAAAGACATTTCAGTACCAAAAGTTAAAATGAACCCCCTTTCTTCGCACATCTGTAAACAGAAGACAACTGTGCATAGAAGCCCCATGGATGACAGATCCGCCGCTCCCCAGTGGCAAAATAATAATTCTTAAAAAAGTGTGCATTTTATGCACTCTGAAATTTTTTAAAATATTTTAGTAACAAACGCTAAAATCGGCAAAGAAATCGCCTTTCCGAATTCTTTTTTTTTTTATTTGCGCCGTGGCTTTATTGCAGGGGCTCCGCCGCTTTATAGCCAGCCGCCACCCGCCCAAATTCCTAACGGTCGGTAGTTTAATAAAAAAGTTAAAAAATAATATATAATAATAATTTCAAACTAATTTTAAATAATTTATTGGCCAATTGTTAATAAAAATACATTTTATACTTAATCAATTTAATTATTTTAGCTGCTACTCCTCCTCCGTACGCCGAATTGTTTCCCAATCTTGCAGCGGTGGAAGCAGTCGCGCACGCCATTTCAGAAAATGGTTCGGGAAACTTCGAATATAGGTTAAAAATTACTTTTACAAAAGTTACCGTATTATTTTTCTGCCACGTCAAATGGATAAAGTCAGAATTCACTTTTATGGAAGATGAATTCCATGGTGGGGACCTACAGAAATTTTTTGTTAAAATGGAAAAATCAACTGGACGAAGGACGTTTGCTTGTTGTTTTGCGGGTGAATCAAAATCAAAATATAAAAAAATGGTGTATTTTTAAGACTAGGATGGAAATTTTCGCATTTTACTACGCTCAAACTGGATAGAAGTTGTGTGATCGCATACTGTTACTGTGAACAGAAAGACGGTTTTTAGATGCGAGCTCCAATGCTCAATCGCGTTTTGATAATACGTGGACAAAACAAAATCGTTAATCAACTAGGCGCTATGAAAATAATCACTCAAACAGTTTTTTTTTTTGCAGTTTTGGCTTGACCTTTGTTTGTGCTGTTTTTATTTTTATTTGGTGCGTCTACGGGTAGTGCCGAAACACGTGCATTAAGAAATGTATTGGAATTAGGAAGGGTCCGTACTAGGGTTGGGCCCCCGACCCCGTCCCCGACCCCGCAAATTTAGGCCATTTTTCGGGGTTTTCCCCGACCCCGTCCCCGACACCTCCAACCCCGCAAACCCCGATCCCCGAACCCTAACCCCGAGTCGGGGTCGGGGTTAACATACACCCCTAAAGATGGCATCATTGAGTGACAAAATTCATTTCTTCCGATGGCTTGGCTGTGGTCTTGCGGACTTTTTAACAAAAAATTTATTGAACTTTACAAAAATCCCTATATAAAACTGGTGGCTTGGTGGTATGTCTGGTCGGCGAGTAAAGTGTTCGTTTGGGTTCGAACTCGCTTGAATGCAAGCACTTATTTAGGTCTATTTGGCCTTTTATTCACCCCCAATAATGGAACTTTTAATAAATTTCCAGAATTTTTGCTTCAATTTTTGTAACAAACATTGAAAAAAACTTCTCGACGGCGCCTATCGGCGCCGTCGGGCTCCTCCCCTAAAAAGCCTCAAAAATTTTCATATTTTTTAAAATTTTGGTTGTAAATCTCTTAACAAATTGCCATCAAAAATTCAAATTTTTCTCAGCGGCGGCTAGCGGCACCGCCGACCCCCCCCCCAGAAGTAAAGAATTCTACAAAAAAATTGTTTCGGCGCCGTTGGATCCTCAAAGAGGTTTAAGAAACTTACTGCAAGCTGCGTTAATTATGGGGGTGGGTGAAATTCAATTTTAAAAATTTACCGGAGGAATTTTTCCGGATAAATCCGTATCCGGAAAAAATCCGGAAAGGGCAATAAACGCGGATTTCGGACCCGGAACGGATTCAGGACCCGGAACGAATCCGGCCTGACTCAGGTCCCGAATTAATTATTATTGGTTAGAATTATTTTCAAAATTGAAATTTTTCGGACATTTTTGGGTCAGGAATTCCGGTTTTCCGGACATTTTTTGGCATCCGGTTACATCATGATACTTCGCTTCTTTTCTATAAGAAGAAATTTTAAAAATTATCAGGTCAATAGATTAATTCAGTTAGGTACCCATTATTTTCAATGTAAAAAAAATGACACCTAAAATTTTGAAGAAAATTTTTAAAAACCCCGCAACCCCGACCCCGACCCCGACCGATTTGGGTAACCCCGACCCCGACCCCGACAGTCCAGCCCCCGCAAAACCCCGACCCCGCAATTCCCAACCCCGCACGCGGGGGCCCAACCCTAGTCCGTACTAACGAGAATCGACCTTCCTATTCCAAACAAAGAAATTTGTTTTTAGCATTTAATTTTTAATTTTTTTGAAGATTAACCGTCCGCAAAAGTCTGTCCGCAAAAGTCCGTCCGCAAAAAAGGTTGATTAAAAACCGGGACCATTATAAGGGGTTTTTAAAGTAATTTTGAAAAGACCGGGACTAAAATTTCAGTATAAAATGGAAAAAATAGATTATTTCAGTACTAGTCCCGGTCCCGTCCTACCCTACTCTGAAGTGGAGCAGAATTCTCAAAAAGAACTTGTACGGAAAATTAACAACCAAAAATGCTTAAAACGGAAAAATTCACGGCAACACTCACTATTCGAATGTTTTTTGCACAAGGAATGCTCATAGAAAATTTTTTATAAAAATTTTGACCGTATTCCGTTCCGTATTCCGTAAAATACCTTATTTTTGGTCGTTCAGTATTCCGCGTTCCGTATTTTTTTGGGTATTGCGTATTCTTCCGTGTTCCGTTTGTTTTTTTTGGACATCCCTGTTGCACCAGCGACTATTTTTTTCTAGATGCGTCTCAAAAAATGTATTTTAAAATAAATTTACAATTTCAATTTTATATGTCAAAAATGTTTAAAATCTAAATGCTAACGGTTTTTTTTCCAAATCGTTGACCATTCATTCAAACGCTCCCCGAATTCGAGATCCCAATTTCCTGGACATTTGCCGCGGCATTCTCTTGCTCAGAATGTCCATCGACAGAGGGACAAAATTGCTGTCGTTTAAATTGCTTTTTCCATCTAAACAAAGTGGCAATTCCAATTTTCAACATTTTTGCAATGTCCTCATCTCTAAGTTTAGGGGTTTTGTCTTTAATTTCATAATAACGTTTCATCAATTCTTTTTGTTCGCTTTGGAGGTGTTTATATTGTGGTTCTGCCAAAGAATTTTTAATTAATATAAATAAATAAATAAAATTGGGCTCAAAATACTCACCGGTTTGGCCAAGTTTTTGTTTCCATTTGTAAATTGTTGTAAAACAGAGGCCCAATTCTTTCGCCACAGTTTTATCTATTTCATTTTGAGAGTTTTTGAATCCGGCCCGCTTTAACTCGGCTTTCATTTGATCAAATTTCTCTACCAAATTTTGTCGCTCATTTTTTGTCTTTTTTTGACTTAAGCCAAATTCTTTTTTCCATTTATAAATTTTTGAGCGACTGACTTTTAAATGTCCAGCAATTTTAATCTCAATTCGATCCCATTCTTTTTTTGAATATTTTGCTTTTTGCCTACATTCGTCTTTCATTGCGTGGAATTTGTCGACAATTTTACGTTTTTCGTTTGAAGATTTTTCTGTGATTATTTCGCTTTGTTCTTCGCCATTTTTGGCATTATTAGAGTGATCAGACTCTGTGAGAGGAGGATTCTGATCAGTTGAATTGGGTTCAATTTGTCCAAATTGGGTGTTCTGTCGGTCGATTTGGACATTTTGTCCAAAGTTTGTTGGCGGCGGCCTTTTTAAATCTTCGGCTTCACTTTTGTCCCACCAGCCTTCTCCGAATATTTCATCAAATGTTTTGAGTGGCAATTCCTCCAATTTTATTTTTACGGATTCGGCTTTGTCCAGTAAATTTGTTGCGAAGAATAATACCAAAATTAAAATCCAAAATTCTTCCATTTTATTAGGGCAAAAGAACCTCTGAATTTAGGGGCATTTAGGTATATGAAACTTCAATTAATTTTATATTTAAACGAAAAATTCGCTATGGAAAATTCGCCAATTATTTTTGTGTTAAAAGATTCTCTAAAAATTTCTTACATTAAAAAATAATAAAATATTCAAATTTAAGCGATATTAATATAAATTATTTAGCTTTGATAAAAAAATTTTAAATGTAATAAACTACAGCCGCAAATGAAATGGGCATTTTTTAAATATAAATCAATTGTTTGATATTTATTTCACCCGATTCAATATCTTGACATCTCATAAATATTTTCCCTAAGCCTTTTGAACCGGGACCAAATCAATATTCCTGAGATTTTATAAAATATTGCCTAAACCTTTTGAACCGGGACGAAATCAATATTCATGACATCTCATAAATATTTTTTCCTAAACCTTTTGAATCGGGACCACATTGAAAAGTGTCTATAAATCACGGAATCTGATATAAGCATCATTCCATTTTCTTATCATAAAATGAAAAATGAATTTTGTTCCTATTCATCTGCTTATTTTACGCGGCTTTTACATTTTATGTTTTTTTAAACTAGGTTAGAGAAAGAAAGGAGCGCATAAAAGAAATGAAAGAACGAAATCCACTTTTCCAAGTCGAGAGCTTAATAGATCGCTAGACAAGAACCTTTTGTATGAGCATTTGATGAACATGCCAATTTCGAGTGCAGTTCAAAGACAAGTCAACCGGCAAAGAGAAATTCCCGAACGCTTATGCGATATTAAGCAATTGCAAGAAATAGTTATAGGTGTAAGCCTTTTGCATGGTCATATCCTAAGACTTATATATCAGGGAAAATTTAAGGGACAGTTTGCCATTGGTTAACCGAAAGTTTCGGTTCGGTTATCGGTTTCGGTTAACCGAAAGCTTCGGTTCGGTTCTAATAAACGACAATAAATATGACTTTCTGTTTCAGTAATTTAAATTTTTGACTAATACATTTTATTTGTGGCATTATTTTATGGGAAATTGCTGACTGGCGCTCAATTGGCAGCCACCCCCTCCATAGGTATGGGGGGGGGGGGCTACCGTATTGGTCAAAAAGCAAGCTGTAACCACTTATCTTCATTTGACCGGGAGCCATGTGTGAGCAATTCTGGATTTGATGTTAGAATCACTAAAGGGAATGTTCTGTAACGCCGCCATCTATTCAGATATTAAAAAAACTTTACATGATGCAATTACAAAACGGGTCCCCCTTTGGTCCGGAATCAGCGAATCACATTTTCGCCCATTTTGTAGAGCAAAAATTAGCTATTTTTAATTTGTTTATTTTTGAGTTCATTCAAAAAATTGTTATGAATTATTTTGTGTAAATTACATTTTTTACCAAAAATTGGCCATAACATGCCTTTCAAATTTAAAAAAATATTTCATTGGCATAAAAATTCTGCTCAATTTTCACAATTTTGACACCAAGCTTGTTGTGATACTCATTTTTTTAAATTATTAATTTTTTAATCAAACAACGAATTGGCGTCTGTGCAGCACAATCAATAGCGAATGTGAACCTGTCAAGCCATTTGGCTATCCTGTTTTTCTCGTCGCTCGGCTCGAATATCACGATATCCGGCAGCGACGGAACAGTCGAATTCGCCGCATTCGTTCGCTGATTGCCTTGTTGCTGAACGCCAATGAGTTTTGCTATCTGAGATTGTTGCTGTGTTTAAACGTCCATAAGTTGCTGCATAGTTGGCTGGTCCGGCACGTCGACTGTTATTGTCTCGCCCAGATATCAAAACATCGGAATGCACCAATTGGTGTCACTTTAACAGTTTCTTAGACTGTTTTTCGTCGAATTTTGCCACCACCCAGGCTTTTAATGACTGAAGATGCTGACCCGTGATTTACACAGTCGGGGTTCAAACCACCTAACCAAAACACTTACGGACCCAACCACTCCCGCCACATCCCTTGTACCGCTATTGATTTTAAATCAAATACAAAACGGAAAAATCCCATAAAATTCCATTATTAAGGGTGTTTTTTTTCCAACCAAAACCGGAAAACCGGGGGTCCGATTTTCGGTTAGGCCGTTTTACGACTCTCGGTTTTTGATTTCAGTTTTTGGACCAAAAAAACCCCGGTTTTCGGTTCGGTTAACCGACCGTGACCCAACATAGTAACTCCTAGCATTAGATGGACAGTTCGGCACCACAGGTTTCGGATTCCGGATACATCCCTGGTGTATAATATATTTCATTTGACTATCACAATCGATCGCCCTTTGCATAAAAATGATGATTATTAGTAATTTTGGATTTTAATTTTTGTGGCATTACTCGCAACAAATTTGCTGGACAAAGCCAAATCCGTAAAAGTAAAATTGGAAGAAACGCCCCTAAAAACATTTGATGAAATATTCGGAGAAGGCTGGTGGGACAAAAGTGAAGCCGAAGATTTGAAAATGCCGCCGTCAACAAACTTTGGACAAAATGTCCAAATCGACCGTCAGAACACCCAATTTGGACAAATTGAACCCAATTCAACTGATCAGAATCCTCCTCTCACAGAGTCTGATCACTCTGGACAAATGGAACCCAATTCAACTGATCAGAATCCTCCTATCACAGAGTCTGATCACTCTGGACAAATTGAACTCAATTCAACTGATCAGAATGCTCCTCTCACAGAGTCTGATCACTCTGATAATGCCAAAAATGGCGAAGGACAGAACGAAATAATCAAAACAAGTTCTTACGAAAAACGTAAAATTGTTGCCCAATTCCACGAGATGAAAGACGAATTTAAGCAAAAAGGAAAATATTCGGCAAAAGAATGGCCTCAAATTGAGGAAAAAATTGCTAAACATTTAAAAGTCAGTCGCAAGAAAATATATAAATGGAAAAAAGAATTTGGCCTAAGTCGAAAAGTGTTCAATGAAAAAGAAGAACGTAAACATTTAATCGAGAAATTTGAGCAAATGAAAGCCGAGTTAAAGCGGGCGGGATTCAAAAACTCTTATGATCACGAAATTGATGAAACTGTCGCAAAAGAGTTGGGCATAAGTGACGCAACATTTTACAGGTGGAAAAGTGAGCTTGGCCAAACCAGTGAGTATTTCAAGCCCAATTTTATTATTTAAATTAATTCAAACTTCTTTTACAGCACCCAATGGATACTCCTACAGCGAACAAATGGAATTGATGAAACATTATTATGAAATTAAAGACCAAAATCCTAAAATCAGTGACAAAAAAATTTCCAAAATGTTGAAAATTGGAAGTGTCACTTTGTTTAGATGGAAAAAGCTATTTAAACGACAGCAATGCCATCCAAATTCTGCCGATGGAGATTATTGCCAAAAAACATGAAAAATCCTGATTTTTACACATTGTCGCTTTTATAACTTTTTAGTATTGCATCGAATTGACTTTCATGTTGAATTAAATCTTCAAATTACCTAAAATTTTTATGTTTTTACATTGCTTTTATGTAGACACTCACACACAAAGTAAAAGCAACACTTGAACTAAACAAGCAAAGCGCATTAACAATAAAATGTGCCCGTAATTGTGTTACTTTGTGCATTCTTAATTTATCCAGGCTTGCTGAAGGCCCCAAGTCAGGGTTTCTATAGGCAAAACCGAAAAACGTGGAAAACAACTTAAAAAACGTGGACATTTTTTAAGCCTTTAATTTAATATAATTGCTCGAACAATCAGTAACTAGTATATTTATCACTACTTTTCACCATTTTGAGCAATTTTGGGTGAGAAAGAAAGTAATTATGGACCAGGGCGCAAGTCAAATCGGAATTAAAGTTGAAATTTTTTTCGGGGGGAGGGGGAGTTGGCGGAAAAACTCGACTTTTAGGGGTGTGTATTTCCCTTTTTTAATTGCATTTTTTTCTAAGGAACTTTCAAACAATTTTTTTTTTGAAAATCTGCTTTACTTTTTGGGGGTGAGGTTGTCGGCAGTGCCGATAGGCGCCGTCGAGAAAACTTTAAATTATTGACTCAATTTGCTAACAGATTTCCCAACAAAATTTTAAAAAAAACGGCCATTTTTTGAAGCTTTTTAAGAATGGGAAAGGGCCCAGGAATCTTTTCTTTGGAGATTTTACAAGATCCTTTCTCTCTTTATTTTTTTCTTCCGTTCATCTCTTCCTCCGTTCTGTTCCTCTCTTATTTTCTTTTCTTCCAATCGTCTCTTCCTTTCCAAATAGTTTTTCCATCATTGACCTTGCTTTAAATACTCCCGAATTTATATTCTCAATTTCCTGAATATTTTATCCAAAATTCTCTTCCACCAGAATGTCCATCGACAGAATTTGGATGAAATTGCTGTCGTTTAAATTGCTTTTTTCATCTAAACAAAGTGGTTCTTCCAATTTTCAACATTTTGGCAATGTCTTTGTCTCTAATTTTAGGAGTTTGGTCATTAATTTTCATAATAACGTTTCATCAATTCCTTTTGTTCGCAGTGGGAGTGTTTATGTTTGCTCTGTAAAAGAAGTTTTAATTAATATATATAAATAATATAATTAGATAAATTTGGGCCAAATCAACGTATAAGAAACTGTAGAGGTAAAACTCAAAAACAAAAGATTTTACACTTCTATATCGTTGAAAAAGTCTACAAAGTGCATCTGTCTTGGAAGCAGCTAAACTCAAGCCCAATTACGGTCTAGCCCGTGGGAGGCTGGAAAACAATCTGAAAAAGCTTGATGTCGACATATTCAAGCTGTACAATCAGATAATTAAAGACCAATGCTTTGAAAAGCACGAAAATCTGTTTTAGGTCACAGCGATCTTTTGTATCGAGTTGTTAGCAACTATTTTATAGTTTTTTATTTTTTGGCAAGAAAACTATTTTGGGGTTTTCGGAAAATTCCTTAAAAATGCAATAAAACCAAAAAATGCACCACCTAAAGACTGACCACATTTGTTGCAAATACGCCGTCATGGGAAGAGCATGTTAAATTAATGAACTCGTGTCGATAAACTACATTTTGAGTTATTTTCTTCAGTAAAAATTGATAAACTTTGTTTTCTCGGGCAGATTCCCAAATGCTTCACACCATTGAAAACAACATAATGCATTCATCAATGCAGCCTTTTAATCAATACAGCAGCTTGCTATTCATGAGTTATGGAGAAAAATCTAAGTGCATTTTTATTATAAAAAAACATTCTCCAAACTCTACCAATTTTGGTATGTAAATGGCACTGATTTCTGACGCTTTCTGTAAGTGACATTCACAGAACCTCCAGATTTAAAGGGCGTTAAAGGGCGATATTCGAGCCCAATTATATTAATTGATTTTTCAAATGTTTTCATTTGACTATACACAATCGTTCGCCATTTCTCGATTTTATGAGATGTCATGAATATTGATTTGGTCCCGGTTCAAAAGCTTTAGGCAATATTATTAAAGAATCATTTATGTGAATGCCAATTTCAGTGGGCTGTCGTTTTTTATCAAAGTAAATAATATTTAGTCACAAAATTCAGAGCTTGTCCACCTGAATTTGAATGGCGCCCCAATTCTCCGCTAGCTTTATGAAAAAGTGTCTGGTCGGAATTGAATAATTTAATGTTTGCAATAAATGTCGCGGGTTCATGAACCAATTCGCGGATTCTAAAGTTTCCTTTAGGATTCTTATCGCTAAAGTATTATTCACCGCTAGCTTTAGGAAAAAGCGTCTGGTCGGAATTGAATAATTTAATGTTTGCAATAAATGTCGCGGGTTCATGAGCCAATTCGCGGATTCTAAAGTTTCCTTTAGGATTCTTATCGCTAAACTTTATTCTCCGCTAGTTTTAGGAAAAAGTGTCTGGTCGGAATTGAATAATTTAATGTATGCAATAAATGTCGCGGGTTCATGACTAATTCGCGGATTCTAAAGTTTCCTTTAGGATTCTTATCGCTAAACTATAGTAGTTTCACCTGCCGGACCTCTGTAGCGCGCGAACTTTTCGCGCACTAGCCTAAACCTATTGGGGGTGTTTTTCCCTTTGAGGTGCCGCCGGGGAGGGGGGTCCGTGGGTATTGAGGGGTTTTGTGGTCAGGGGGGAGGGGTTTAACCGCAAACCCTTCGGGGTTAACTGGTTTCGGGGTTTATTAATTGCGGTTTTTGATGGGGGGAGGGTGTTTTTCCCCTTTGAGGTGCCGCCTTCGGGGGAAGCCTAAACCTATTGGGGGTGTTTTGCCCTTTGAGGTGCCGCCGGAGGGGAGGGGAGTCCGTGGGTATTGAGGGGTTTTGTGGTCAGGGGGAGGGGTTTAACGCAAACCCATGGGATTTAATTGGTTTTTCAGATTGAATTTAATTGCGGTTTTTGATGGGGAGGGTGTTTTTTCCCCTTTGTGGTACCGCCAGGGGGTGGGATCTCGACGGGAACCCGAAGGGGGTTGGATGAACCTCAGGCCATAGGGGGAGTTTTAGGGTTTAACCGCAAACCCTTTGGGGGTTAATTGATTGCGGTTTTTTTTGAGTTGACCACTTTGTGGATGGACGCCGTGGGATGGAGTGGACGGCAGGGGAGGGGCACCCGCGGGGGTTGGACAGGGAAGGAAGGGCGAACACCGAAGAGAGTGTGAGAGCAGAGAGAAAGAGAACTGAGAGAGCGCGAGAGAGAACAGAGAGGGGAGAGAGAGATGAGTGGGTACGAAATTTGGCCGATCGTTTGAGAGGGGAGAGGTGACGCGCGAGGATGGAGCCTTTGGCGCTGATCCAACGACAAGAGAGATGATGTAATTGACACCCACTTTCTTTTGATGTTGTTGTTGTTTGGACAAAATGTTTTGTGAATAAAAGTTTGAAGAAAGATGAATAATGCAAGGATGGGAGGAGGAGGGGAGGATGATTGGTCTTAAGCATAAAGTTTTTGTCATTTATTCTGTGGAGTCGATATTTGTCCGTCCTTATTGCCCAATAAATAACTATTAATGTACATCCTTCCTACAAATTACCCTTGGGTCTTGGCTGAAAATTGTATTTGTCCAATTTTGGACAATGTTTGTTACAGACCGGGCCCGTATAAAAGTCCGATAATTTGCGTCCACCGTAGTGTGCAAAATATCGCCGATTTTCTGGCCTCCCCGCAATTCGGTTAAACCATATTATATACCTTAGAATTTAAATTCATTTTTAGAACATGCGGCATCTTCCACCCCAATGATCATTCTTCAGATGATCACCATTCTGATCTTGGTGCTATTTTTAAAATTTAAAAAATATATTTTCATTTTTTAAAACTTTACAGCTTGCTCTGTCGCTCTATTTGATTTTGAGCGGCAAAGGCCGCACTTACATTCTCGGGGGACCGAGTGCGCCCACTTCTGAACATCGTCGCCGGCGTCCCCGAACGATTGCTCAGCTTTTGCCAGGTAAGAAAATTTCAACAAATATCACAAAATTTTTTGAATTTAGCTCACACGGCTCCCATGCCCGTCACCATTCCATTCTCCACTTCTCCCTAATGTAACATTACTTAATTTGTTACGGTTTTAATAATATATTTTCAGGTGGGCACATACACTATCATAGAGGGCACTCGGAACAATCAAAATTTTGATATATTATCACATTTTATTCACTATTCAAAATAAATTTAAATTTAATGGTTGATCGGTGATATTGATTGGTATTTTTATAAATAAATTTAATTAGAAATTTATGTTCCCTCTCACCAATTGAAGAACACCAATTATTCAACCTTTTATTGTGCAACAGTAAAAAATGTGAAATTTTCTCACAAGATGTTAAGGACGAACGTCACAAATTTCATAGCGAATTGGCTCCTGCAACAGTGCCTGGGGAAATCTTAAGTGTTTTATAAATTACATATTGAAACGTATGAACTCTTCTTACAAACGCTGACGAAGAAAGGCCGGCAAATTGTCGACGTCGCCATTCTTTAAGACAATTTCTCGACAAATAGCCGCGAGGGGTTTTGGACTGATCTAAAATTTTTCTTTGAATAAATTTAGAGAATGTTGTGACTTACAGCAGCCAGAACGTTCGCGGGCACTGGCACCCCATGCGAACGCATGTCTTCGGCCACAGCGTAGAGTTGTTTAAAATCCGTTGCTAAATAGTCGCCACTGAAGCTCTAAAATTAACATTTTTTTATATTTAAATAAAATTGTTAGCCTACATATGGGCCGAGAGGTGTCATATACCCATAAGCGAAACAAACAAAATCAGGATTGTTAAGATTAGGACTGTTGTAAATTCCATAGGGTTTGGACATTTTGGGAATAAATAGTCTAAAAAGGTATACTAAATCAAGGTCAATTCCAATGGGAGAAGAGAGAGGTTTAATGCAAATGGTCGCCACTCAAAGGGACCGTTCCATTGGGCTTGTAATGACCCCCCTTTTGGACTGAACCATCAATCAATGCGCCGAAAAAGATGGAAACAAATTATATTCATATTTGTACATCCCAAACATCTCTCTATAATTTACAAAATTATTAAATGACAAATTATCGGACTTTTATACGGGCCCGGTCTGTAACAAACATTGTCCAAAATTGGACAAATACAATTTTCAGCCAAGACCCAAGGGTAATTTGTAGGAAGGATGGACATTAATAGTTATTTATTGGGCAATAAGGACGGACAAATATCGACTCCACAGAATAAATGACAAAAACTTTATGCTTAAGACCAATCATCCTCCCCTCCTCCTCCCATCCTTGCATTATTCATCTTTCTTCAAACTTTTATTCACAAAACATTTTGTCCAAACAACAACAACATCAAAAGAAAGTGGGTGTCAATTACATCATCTCTCTTGTCGTTGGATCAGCGCCAAAGGCTCCATCCTCGCGCGTCACCTCTCCCCTCTCAAACGATCGGCCAAATTTCGTACCCACTCATCTCTCTCTCCCCTCTCTGTTCTCTCTCGCGCTCTCTCTAGTTCTCTTTCTCTCTGCTCTCATCACTCTCTTCGGTGTTCGCCCTTCCTTCCCTGTCCAACCCCCGCGGGTGCCCCTCCCCTGCCGTCCACTCCATCCCACGGCGTCCATCCACAAAGTGGTCAACTCAAAAAAAACCGCAATCAATTAACCCCCAAAGGGTTTGCGGTTAAACCCTAAAACTCCCCCTATGGCCTGAGGTTCATCCAACCCCCTTCGGGTTCCCGTCGAGATCCGACCCCCTGGCGGTACCACAAAGGGGAAAAAACACCCTCCCCATCAAAAACCGCAATTAAATTCAATCTGAAAAACCAATTAAATCCCATGGGTTTGCGTTAAACCCCTCCCCCTGACCACAAAACCCCTCAATACCCACGGACTCCCCTCCCCTCCGGCGGCACCTCAAAGGGCAAAACACCCCCAATAGGTTTAGGCTTCCCCCGAAGGCGGCACCTCAAAGGGGAAAAACACCCTCCCCCCATCAAAAACCGCAATTAATAAACCCCGAAACCAGTTAACCCCGAAGGGTTTGCGGTTAAACCCCTCCCCCCTGACCACAAAACCCCTCAATACCCACGGACCCCCCTCCCCGGCGGCACCTCAAAGGGAAAAACACCCCCAATAGGTTTAGGCTAGTGCGCGAAAAGTTCGCGCGCTACAGAGGTCCGGCAGGTGAAACTACTATAGTTTAGCGATAAGAATCCTAAAGGAAACTTTAGAATCCGCGAATTGGTCATGAACCCGCGACATTTATTGCAAACATTAAATTATTCAATTCCGACCAGACACTTTTTCCTAAAACTAGCGGAGAATAATAGTTTAGCGATAAGAATCCTAAAGGAAACTTTAGAATCCGCGAATTGGTTCATGAACCCGCGACATTTATTGCAAACATTAAATTATTCAATTCCGACCAGACGCTTTTTCCTAAAGCTAGCGGTGAATAATACTTTAGCGATAAGAATCCTAAAGGAAACTTTAGAATCCGCGAATTGGTTCATGAACCCGCGACATTTATTGCAAACATTAAATTATTCAATTCCGACCAGACACTTTTTCCTAAAGCTAGCGGAGAATAATAGTTTAGCGATAAGAATCCTAAAGGAAACTTTAGAATCCGCGAATTGGTTCATGAACCCGCGACATTTATTGCAAACATTAAATTATTCAATTCCGACCAGACACTTTTTCCTAAAGCTAGCGGAGAATAATAGTTTAGCGATAAGAATCCTAAAGGAAACTTTAGAATCCGCGAAATTGGTTCATGAACCCGCGACATTTATTGCAAACATTAAATTATTCAATTCCGACCAGACACTTTTTCCTAAAGCTAGCGGAGAATAATAGTTTAGCGATAAGAATCCTAAAGGAAACTTTAGAATCCGCGAATTAGGTTCATGAACCCGCGACATTTATTGCCATACATTAAATTATTCAATTCCGACCAGACACTTTTTCCTAAAGCTAGCGGAGAATAATAGTTTAGCGATAAGAATCCTAAAGGAAACTTTAGAATCCGCGAATTGGTTCATGAACCCGCGACATTTATTGCAAACATTAAATTATTCAATTCCGACCAGACACTTTTTCCTAAAGCTAGCGGAGAATAATACTTTAGCGATAAGAATCCTAAAGGAAACTTTAGAATCCGCGAATTGGTTCATGAACCCGCGACATTTATTGCAAACATTAAATTATTCAATTCCGACCAGACACTTTTTCCTAAAGCTAGCGGAGAATAATACTTTAGCGATAAGAATCCTAAAGGAAACTTTAGAATCCGCGAATTGGTTCATGAACCCGCGACATTTATTGCAAACATTAAATTATTCAATTCCGACCAGACACTTTTTCCTAAAGCTAGCGGAGAATAATAGTTTAGCGATAAGAATCCTAAAGGAAACTTTAGAATCCGCGAATTGGTTCATGAACCCGCGACATTTATTGCAAACATTAAATTATTCAATTCCGACCAGACACTTTTTCCTAAAGCTAGCGGAGAATAATAGTTTAGCGATAAGAATCCTAAAGGAAACTTTAGAATCCGCGAATTGGTTCATGAACCCGCGACATTTATTGCAAACATTAAATTATTCAATTCCGACCAGACACTTTTTCCTAAAGCTAGCGGAGAATAATAGTTTAGCGATAAGAATCCTAAAGGAAACTTTAGAATCCGCGAATTGGTTCATGAACCCGCGACATTTATTGCAAACATTAAATTATTCAATTCCGACCAGACACTTTTTCCTAAAGCTAGCGGAGAATAATAGTTTAGCGATAAGAATCCTAAAGGAAACTTTAGAATCCGCGAATTGGTTCATGAACCCGCGACATTTATTGCAAACATTAAATTATTCAATTCCGACCAGACACTTTTTCCTAAAGCTAGCAGGAGAATAATAGTTTAGCGATAAGAATCCTAAAGGAAACTTTAGAATCCGCGAATTGGTTCATGAACCCGCGACATTTATTGCAAACATTAAATTATTCAATTCCGACCAGACACTTTTTCCTAAAGCTAGCGGAGAATAATAGTTTAGCGATAAGAATCCTAAAGGAAACTTTAGAATCCGCGAATTGGTTCATGAACCCGCGACATTTATTGCAAACATTAAATTATTCAATTCCGACCAGACACTTTTTCCTAAAGCTAGCGGAGAATAATAGTTTAGCGATAAGAATCCTAAAGGAAACTTTAGAATCCGCGAATTGGTTCATGAACCCGCGACATTTATTGCAAACATTAAATTATTCAATTCCGACCAGACACTTTTTCCTAAAGCTAGCGGAGAATAATACTTTAGCGATAAGAATCCTAAAGGAAACTTAGAATCCGCGAATTGGTTCATGAACCCGCGACATTTATTGCAAACATTAAATTATTCAATTCCGACCAGACACTTTTTCCTAAAGCTAGCGGAGAATAATACGTTTAGCGATAAGAATCCTAAAGGAAACTTTAGAATCCGCGAATTGGTTCATGAACCCGCGACATTTATTGCAAACATTAAATTATTCAATTCCGACCAGACAGCTTTTTCCTAAAGCTAGCGGTAGAATAATACTTTAGCGATAAGAATCCTAAAGGAAACTTTAGAATCCGCGAATTGGTTCATGAACCCGCGACATTTATTGCAAACATTAAATTATTCAATTCCGACCAGACACTTTTTCCTAAAGCTAGCGGAGAATAATACTTTAGCGATAAGAATCCTAAAGGAAACTTTAGAATCCGCGAATTGGTTCATGAACCCGCGACATTTATTGCAAACATTAAATTATTCAATTCCGACCAGACACTTTTTCCTAAAGCTAGCGGTGAATAATACTTTAGCGATAAGAATCCTAAAGGAAACTTAGAATCCGCGAATTGGTTCATGAACCCGACATTTATTGCAAACATTAAATTATTCAATTCCGACCAGACACTTTTTCATAAAGCTAGCGGAGAATAATAGTTTAGCGATAAGAATCCTAAAGGAAACTTTAGAATCCGCGAATTGGTTCATGAACCCGCGACATTTATTGCAAACATTAAATTATTCAATTCCGACCAGACACTTTTTCCTAAAGCTAGCGGAGAATAATACTTTAGCGATAAGAATCCTAAAGGAAACTTTAGAATCCGCGAATTGGTTCATGAACCCGCGACATTTATTGCAAACATTAAATTATTCAATTCCGACCAGACAGCTTTTTCCTAAAGCTAGCGGTAGAATAATACTTTAGCGATAAGAATCCTAAAGGAAACTTTAGAATCCGCGAATTGGTTCATGAACCCGCGACATTTATTGCAAACATTAAATTATTCAATTCCGACCAGACACTTTTTCCTAAAGCTAGCGGAGAATAATAGTTTAGCGATAAGAATCCTAAAGGAAACTTTAGAATCCGCGAATTGGTTCATGAACCCGCGACATTTATTGCAAACATTAAATTATTCAATTCCGACCAGACCCTTTTTCCTAAAGCTAGCGGAGAATAATAGTTTAGCGATAAGAATCCTAAAGGAAACTTTAGAATCCGCGAATTGGTTCATGAACCCGCGACATTTATTGCAAACATTAAATTATTCAATTCCGACCAGACACTTTTTCCTAAAGCTAGCGGAGAATAATAGTTTAGCGATAAGAATCCTAAAGGAAACTTTAGAATCCGCGAATTGGTTCATGAACCCGCGACATTTATTGCAAACATTAAATTATTCAATTCCGACCAGACACTTTTTCCTAAAGCTAGCTGAGAATAATAGTTTAGCGATAAGAATCCTAAAGGAAACTTTAGAATCCGCGAATTGGTTCATGAACCCGCGACATTTATTGCAAACATTAAATTATTCAATTCCGACCAGACACTTTTTCCTAAAGCTAGCAGGAGAATAATACGTTTAGCGATAAGAATCCTAAAGGAAACTTTAGAATCCGCGAATTGGTTCATGAACCCGCGACATTTATTGCAAACATTAAATTATTCAATTCCGACCAGACACTTTTTCCTAAAGCTAGCGGAGAATAATAGCTTTAGCGATAAGAATCCTAAAGGAAACTTTAGAATCCGCGAATTGGTTCATGAACCCGCGACATTTATTGCAAACATTAAATTATTCAATTCCGACCAGACACTTTTTCCTAAAGCTAGCGGAGAATAATAGTTTAGCGATAAGAATCCTAAAGGAAACTTTAGAATCCGCGAATTGGTTCATGAACCCGCGACATTTATTGCAAACATTAAATTATTCAATTCCGACCAGACACTTTTTCCTAAAGCTAGCGGAGAATAATACTTTAGCGATAAGAATCCTAAAGGAAACTTAGAATCCGCGAATTGGTTCATGAACCCGCGACATTTATTGCAAACATTAAATTATTCAATTCCGACCAGACACTTTTTCCTAAAGCTAGCGGAGAATAATAGTTTAGCGATAAGAATCCTAAAGGAAACTTTAGAATCCGCGAATTGGTTCATGAACCCGCGACATTTATTGCAAACATTAAATTATTCAATTCCGACCAGACACTTTTTCATAAAGCTAGCGGAGAATAATAGTTTAGCGATAAGAATCCTAAAGGAAACTTTAGAATCCGCGAATTGGTTCATGAACCCGCGACATTTATTGCAAACATTAAATTATTCAATTCCGACCAGACACTTTTTCATAAAGCTAGCGGAGAATAATAGTTTAGCGATAAGAATCCTAAAGGAAACTTTAGAATCCGCGAATTGGTTCATGAACCCGCGACATTTATTGCAAACATTAAATTATTCAATTCCGACCAGACGCTTTTTCCTAAAGCTAGCGGTGAATAATACTTTAGCGATAAGAATCCTAAAGGAAACTTTAGAATCCGCGAATTGGTTCATGAACCCGCGACATTTATTGCAAACATTAAATTATTCAATTCCGACCAGACGCTTTTTCCTAAAGCTAGCGGTCAAAAACCGCAATTAAATTCAATCTGAAAAACCAATTAAATCCCATGGGTTTGCGTTAAACCCCTCCCCCTGACCACAAAACCCCTCAATACCCACGGACTCCCCTCCCCTCCGGCGGCACCTCAAAGGGCAAAACACCCCCAATAGGTTTAGGCTTCCCCCGAAGGCGGCACCTCAAAGGGGAAAAACACCCTCCCCCCATCAAAAACCGCAATTAATAAACCCCGAAAGTCTGGTCGGAATTGAATAATTTAATGTTTGCAATAAATGTCGCGGGTTCATGAACCAATTCGCGGTTTCTAAAGTTTCCTTTAGGATTCTTATCGCTAAACTATTATTCTCAGCTAGTTTTAGGAAAAAGTGTCTGGTCGGAATTGAATAATTTAATGTTTGCAATAAATGTCGCGGGTTCATGAACCAATTCGCGGATTCTAAAGTTTCCTTTAGGATTCTTATCGCTAAACTATTATTCTCAGCTAGTTTTAGGAAAAAGGGTCTGGTCGGAATTGAATAATTTAATGTTTGCAATAAATGTCGCGGGTTCATGAACCAATTC